>NIVC01001846.1:0-84572 GCA_002269645.1 Macrostomum lignano | reverse complement strand
TTCCGTGAATTTGAAGCAACCGCCATTCCATGACGGCACGCGCCTCTCGTTTCCTGAGATTTGACCCTTCCGCCCCTTGCCAGACTTCAGAAGCGGCTACCGCTGTTTGTTAGGATTCCATGCCGTGTCTCCGTCCGGTCGCCTCTTGGATTATAGTGACTTGCTGTCACTGTGTCCGCTACAAAGTTAGCAAACAGTAACGCAGAGATAGGAGGCGCGAGAAGGGAGTTGAGAACGCGGTGTTTGCTCAACCACACCTCCTGGATGGACTCATGCCTCATAAGACTGAGCTAGTTCCTAAGCGAGTCAGCGCTCGCTCGTTCGGTATCTCTATGCAACGTCGGCACTTAAAACACAACCGCAGTGAGAAACTTCATCATCAGAGCTGTTTTCCTACTGATTTTCAATATATCCAACAGCCATCTGCATGCGCCAGCGTCCTCTGAAGGCATGCGCCTAAACAGAACAACATACATCCGTCATCATTCGTTCGCCTTGTTTTCATTTCTCAATATTCGAAGTTTTTCGAGGTCAGATAGATGGGGGGGGGAGTAGAGGTGACCCTGCAGTGATCCAGCTGGACAAACTTTGCGGCGGGGGTCGGCGATGCAAAAGTGTCCGGAAATGAGACGCTTTGAGCTTAGGGAAATATTTTCTTCAGGTGCCCGGTCTGCGGTTACCAAGATATATTTGTTTATTAGGAATGAAATTCCAGATTTCTCTGCGCATGTCTACATTTAAAAAGCGGCGTGATGCCTGAAACTTCAATAAGCAATTGACACTTGACATTGTGGACAAAGGAGCCAGATGGTCAAGGCTGGTAAGGGTGAGAAGGGGAGAGAGGAGGAATGAGACAGGGGAAGAATCGCAGAGGTGAGTGAAGACTGTGATGTGACTGCAGAAGAGTGGGAGAGGTGAGAGTGAGGGAGAGAAAGTGAGATAGAGGGAAAGTGAATATGAGAGGAAGAGAGTTGAGATCGGAGGAGAGAGTGGAGATGGAGAGAGGAGATTGGACGGAGAGTGATGGGAGAGTGGGGATGGGAGAGTGAGATGGGAGAGTGGGGATAAGAGGGAGAGGAAATGGGAGGGAGAGTGGAGATGGAAGGGAGAGTGGGGATGGGAGGGAGAGTGGAGATGGGAGAGTGGGATGGGAGAGTGGGGATGGGAGGTGGGATGGGTGAGTGGGATGGAAGGGAGAGTGGAGACGGGAGAGTGGGGATGGGAGGGAGAGTGGAGACGGGAGAGTGGGGATGGGAGAGTGGATGGGAGAGTGGGATGGGAGAGTGGAGATGGGAGAGTGGGATGGGAGAGTGGAGATGGGAGAGTGGGATGGGAGAGTGGGGATGGGAGGTGGAGATGGGAGAGTGGGATGGGAGAGTGGGGATGGAGAGTGGAGATGGGAGAGTGGGGATGGGAGAGTGGGGATGGGAGAGTGGGATGGGAGAGTGGGATGGAGAGTGGGGATGGAGAGTGGAGATGGAGAGTGGGGATGGGAGAGTGGAGATGGGAGAGTGGAGATGGGAGAGTGGGGATGGGAGAGTGGGGATGGAGAGTGGGGATGGAGAGTGGGGATGGGAGAGTAGGGATGGGAGAGTGGAGATCGGAGAGTGGGGATGGGAGAGTGGGATGGGAGAGTGGGGATGGGAGAGTGGGATGGGAGAGTGAGATGGGAGAGTGGAGATGGGAGAGTGGGATGGAGAGTGGGATGGGAGAGTGGGGATGGGAGAGTGGAGATGGGAGAGTGGGGATGGGAGAGTGGGGATGGATGAGTGGGGATGGAAGGGAGAG
The DNA here is from genome assembly GCA_002269645.1 of Macrostomum lignano. Taxonomy (NCBI): domain Eukaryota; kingdom Metazoa; phylum Platyhelminthes; family Macrostomidae; genus Macrostomum; species Macrostomum lignano. The sequence continues at coordinate 82,784 of NIVC01001846.1, read as the reverse complement.
TGGAGACGGGAGAGTGGGGATGGGAGGGAGAGTGGAGACGGGAGAGTGGGATGGGAGGGAGAGAGGAGATGGGAGGGAGAGTGGGATGGGAGAGTGGGATGGGAGAGTGGAGATGGGAGAGTGGGGATGGAGAGTGGGGATGGGAGAGTGGGATGGGAGAGTGGAGATGGGAGAGTGGAGATGGGAGAGTGGGGATGGGAGGGAGAGAGGAGATGGGAGGGAGAGTGGGGATGGGAGGGAGAGAGGAGATGGGGAGATGAGGGAGAGAGGAGATGGGAGGGAGAGTGGAGATGGGAGGGAGAGAGGAGATGGGAGGGAGAGTGGAGATGGGAGGGAGAGTGGGGATGGGAGGGAGAGTGGAGATGGGAGGGAGAGTGGGGATGGGAGGGAGAGTGGGGATGGGAGGGAGAGAGGAGATAGGAGTGAGAGAGTTGAGACGGGAGAGAGGAGATGGGAGGAAGAGAGTTGAGATTGGAAGGAGAGAAGAGATGAGAGGAGATGGAGGCAGATCAATGCAGGATTCTGTTACGAGCTATACAACCTCAAACACGGGGAAAACATTCATGCCGGAAATTCTCCATCGCCCAACCTGCCGGGGGGGGGGGGGGTTGGGGATGTAGGTATTTGGCTGCGCGCGTGTCTCGCTCGCCTATCTGCGAGTGGAGACTTGAGTCCGGTCGAACTTTCATTAGAATTTAATAAGCTTGAGTGTGTTTGGTCACGCCGCCGCCTTTGGTTGCGGTCTCGCTGGCCTAGGTGCGCGTGACTCCTGTTTTGGCAGGTGCGTGCCTGGGGACTCGCTGTGACTGGCTCTATAATATATGGCTTGAAATGAAATTCAAAATTGGACTGATTGAATCGGTGTTGCTGCTCTCGGCGTAGCTGGGGTTGAGAGTGGTCGCATGCTTTTATTGCTTGAATTTCGGTTGAAGTGGGCTAATCTATGCATATACATAAATATATATGGCATACTTGATTGCGGTTGATACACAACTTTTCGGCAAAAGCTTTCTGGATTCTGTACAAAAAAATAATGGATGTTGTGGAGGTGTTAGGGGCCACTTGCTGTTTCTGAGGCGTCCTTGATGCCTCTGGTGTCCTTTCACTTGCGTCCATCAGTTGTTTTTGGCGCCAATCGGTTTGTTTTAGATAATCGGTCAATCGGTCGTTTTTGGCGCCAATCGGTTGTTTTTGGCGCCAATCGGTTGTTTTAGACAATCGGTCGTTTTTGGCGCCAATCGGTTGTTTTTGGCACCAATCGTTGTTTTTGGCGCCAATCAGTTGTTTTTTTACACCAATCGGTTGTTTTAAACAATCGGTTGTTTTTGCGCCAATCAGTTGTTTCTGGCACCAATCTGTTGTTTTGGCACCAATAGGTTGCTTTTGGCGCCAATAGGTTGCTTTGGCACCAATCGGTTGTTTTTGGCGCCAATAGGTTGTTTTTAGCGTCAATCGGTTGTTTTTTAGCGTCAATCGGTTGTTTTTAGCGTCAATCAGTTGCTTTTGGCGCCAATTGGTTGTATGAATGGGCACCCCATTCAACTGCATTCGTTGAGAGCGACAAACAGAAAGGCAAAGAAGATTTTCTTTCAATCAATGCAAATTGGTTGCCACCTTTTCTGTGGCCTCCCAGTTTCAAGAGGGCCGCACGGCGCGCCCAGTCTCCCTTAATTGTTGTGGCCGTGGGAAAAACCAGTTCGTTCACACCCGAGCAGCTGTGGGAGACGGCCATGCTGCGAGCGGATACTCTGACTATGAAGAGAATTAATTTTAAGGGAAATTACAGTTTAATAAAGGAAGAACCAAAATGGGTGGCATTGGAGAAACAAAGGTATGAGACTAGCAAAGAACCTGTCATCCATTGTGTTGTGTCTTGGTCAGCATTTCACTATCAATATGCTTTTTTGCCTAAGTAGGCACGTGACCCGGGCCTTCCGAATTCAGAAATCTGTGCTCAGTGAGTTTTTTATTTGCGTTTTTGTTTTATTGTCATCGAATTTATTCGAAAATTAATAGCCGCCGCAGACCCGTAGTTGCAGTTGGCTTGGCAACCTAGAGAATTATGCGAAGATAAAGGCGATATGAAGGAAGGGGCCATCCGCAGTTTCATTCGATCACGTGACAGCTGGTAATTAAAATATAACATATTGAGTATAAACTGATTCAAAATTTGCAATTATTCAGATGCGAATTTTAGCATTTGAAGGGCCATTTCTCAAGTCAAGTGTGCCATTTCTAATAGTAAAATTTCCATTTCTTAAATTCAAAGCGCCATTTCTCAGATCCGAAGCGCCATTTCTCAGATCCGAAGCGCCATTTCTCAGATCCGAAGCGCCATTTCTCAGATCCGAAGCGCCATTTCTCAGATCCGAAGCGCCATTTCTCCGATTCGAAGCGCCATTTCTCAGATCCGAAGCGCCATTTCTCAGATCCGAAGCGCCATTTCTCAGATCCGAAGCGCCATTTCTCAGATCTACAGCGCCAGTTCTCAGATCCAAACCACCAGTTTCAGATCCGAAGCGCCATTAATCAGATCTACAGCGCCATTTCTCAGATCCGAGGCGCCATTTCTTAGATTCTAAGCGCCATTTTTCATACCCAAAGCGCCACTCCTCATACCCAAAGCGCCATTTCTCAGATCCGAGCACCATTTCTCAGATCCTGAGCGCCATTTCTCATACCCAAAGCGCCATTTCTCAGATCCAAAGCGCCATTTCTCAGATCCAAACCACCATTTCTCAGATCCAAACCACCAGTTCTCAGATCTACAGCGCCATTTCTCAGATCCGAGGCGCCATTTCTCAGATCTACAGCGCCATTTCTCATATTCGAGTGCCACTTTGTCCATCGAATGTGCCAAAGCAAATCATTGAGAAACCGGACCCACTGGTTAACAAAGAAATCGTTGACATGAAAAAGTTCGTCAACAGAAGGCCTCAAGCAGACCGCAGACGATACAAAACGTCTCTAATGTCTTCGATTTTTTATCTAGGAAACAAATTATAGTTCAAAACACTTTTTTTCATATCAGAGTTTTTCATCCGCCAGATCTCTATGGGTTAAATTTGAGTCAGCATAACGGCAAATTACCCTGCTTCTTCTTCTGATTTCTGAGCTCAGGTCACGCCGCGTTGCTAGGGCAAGCTTGTCTGCAATAAAACTGACTGAAGGTGTGCCGGCGAGTCGAAAGAGTGTTGGAACTGAGGATGGAGCTAGTTCGGAGTACCAGCATCTCTTATCGGGTTTCAGGTGTCTCCAGGATCCCCCCCCATTGTCAGGCAGAGTCCTGCGGAGTCCCGATTGCAGGACGAGTAATTGCCGGACGCACGTGTTCCCGAATTGCTGCCTGTTTTCTACAATTTTGCTGAAATTATCAGTTTTCATCAACTAAAGTTGCACGTCCAGGCGAACCCGCATGGCAACAGAGCTTAGGGAAACGGAGAAAAGTAGAGGAGCGGAGAGAAAGTAGAGGGGCAGAGAGAAAGTAGAGGGGCGGATAGGGAAGTAGAGGAGCGGAGAGAGAAGTAGAGGAGGGGAAAGAAATTAGAGGGGGCGATAAGGAAGTAGAGAGACGGATAAGCAAGTAGAGAGCGGATAAGGAAGTAGAGGGGCGGATAAGGAAGTAGAGGGGCGGATAAGGAAGCAGAGGGGCGGATAAGGAAGTAGAGGGGCGGATAAGGAAGTAGAGGGCGGAAAGAAAAGTAGAGGAGCGAGAGAGATGGAGAGAGGCGGATAGGAAGTAGAGAGCGGATAAGGAAGTAGAGAGACGGATAAGCAAGTAGAGAGCGGATAAGGAAGTAGAGGGGCGGATAAGGAAGTAGAGGGGCGGATAAGGAAGCAGAGGGGCGGAAAGAAAAGTAGAGGAGCGGAGAGAGATGGAGAGAGGCGGATAGGGAAGTAGAGAGCGGATAAGGAAGTAGAGAGACGGATAAGGAAGTAGAGGAGCGGGGAGGGAAAGTAGAGGAGCGGAGAGAGAAGTAGAGGGGCGGATAAGAAAGTAGAGGGGCGGATAAGAAAGCAGAAGGGGCGGAGTGGGTGAGCCAGTCGCTCCAAGGCCCTCTCGTGAGCCCAAGGTGCTGTCCACAATTTCCGAGGCGTCTCAGCAGCTGCTCCAGGCCACATCCACCAGTTTTTGATGGTGGCCGGTCACGCTCGCTCACCGAACGTTTCCGTCGTGCTCGCATAAAATTTATTGCTTGAATTTTTCTGCTCGATATGAAAGCGAACTATTGCGCAGCACAATTTAATATTCGCCCAACCAATGCCGTCAGTGGTGGCCCGTTTTCCCATCGTGCGACACCAGAAGGGATCGAGAAGAGCGAGCACGTTGGCCGCCAAATATCGGTGTGACCGAAAATACTTTCATCTAGTGTTGTTGACTCGTGTTGTTGTGCGCATGTTCCTGCTTTCATTCGTGTCTGCCTGATCTTTTATCTACCTCTCCACCTCCTTCTTAATCTCTCCCTCTATGAGCTACATCTCTCTCCTCTACGAGCTACATCTCTCTCCCTCTACGAGCTACATCTCTCTCCCTCTACGAGCTACATCTCTCTCCTCTACGAGCTACATCTCTCTCCCTCTAATCTCTCCTCTTAATCTCTCTCTACATCTCTCCCTCTATGAGCTACATCTCTCTCCCTCTACGAGCTACATCTCTCTCCCTCTACTCTAATCTCTCCTCTAGAGCTACATCTCTCTCCCTCTACGAGCTACATCTCTCTCCTCTACGAGCTACATCTCTCTCCCTCTACGAGCTACATCTCTCTCCCTCTACGAGCTACATCTCTCTCCTCTACGAGCTACATCTCTCTCCCTCTACGAGCTCATCTCTCTCCTCTCTACATCTCCTCCTCTCCATCTCTCTCCTCTTAATCTCCTCTCTCTCCTCTCCCTCTCCTCCATCTCCCTCTCTCTCTCCCTCTCCATCTCCCTCTCTCCTCCTCTCCATCTCCGTCTCTCTCTCTCTCTCTCTCTCTCTCTCTCTCTCTCTCTCTCTCTCTCTCTCTCTCTCTCTCTCTCTCCATCTCCTCCATCTCCCTCTCCTCTCATCCCTCCTTCAATATTTTTTCTAATTTATTCGGTGCATTTTATTCCATTTGCAATATCTGTACGAAAAAATGCGAGTTCGCTTCAATCCCTCAAACTGGTCGCTACGAGACAAGACAAAGACTCTCTACACCTGCATTGTTCTCTCGCACAAATACCCTTATATTCGTAGTAAAATACCTTCAGCTCTTAACAGCTTTTAGAGGAAGCTTGGCCCAGCCTCCGGGGTTATGAAGCAGCTCTCTGTGAGTGTCATTGAGCGGCGCTGGCCAAACAACTTCAAGAGCTGTGCCCGAAAATCACCCCCGACCCAAACCCTTAGGGAATAAAGACACGGAGAGGGGAGTCAGAGACAAAGGAAGCTGCTCAGAGGTTTCTATCCTTCTTCATCCCCCGCCTCAGTTTCATAAGTCTCCGAAGCTCCAGTAGACCAGTAGCCCTGGCTGTTTATTCTCCCTCTCTCTCTCTCTCTCGACGCGCCGGTTGCCACCGCCGAGCCCTCTTATTTTCCAGAAAAATGCAAGCGGCTATGGTCGAGCGCCAGTAAATGTGGGCGCCCAGACGCAAAAAACCTCTTCAATGGGGTAATTATAAGGGATTTTCAATTTGGGCTGTTGTTTTTGTCTTGACGATGGCTCTGCTTTTGATTGTGGATTTGCCTGTTCGAGATTGATCATTTGGTTGCTTTGGGGACTCTACCATTTCCCCTCTACTCTCTCCCCTCTACTCTCTCCCCTCTACTCTCTCCCCTCTACTCTCTCCCCTATACTCTCCCCTCCCTACTCTCTCCCTCTACTCTCTCCCCTCTACTCTCTCCCCTCTACTCTTTCCCATCTACTCTCCTATCTACTCTCCCATCTAATCTCTTCTCTCTACTCTCTCCTCTCTACTCTCCAATCTACTCTCCTATCTACTCTCTACCCTCTACTCTCTCCCCTGTACTCTCTCCCCTCTCTACTTTCTCCCCTCTCTACTCTATCCCATCTACTCTCTCCCATCTACTCTCCTATCTACTCTCTCGCATCTACTCTCTCTCATCTACTCTTCTATCTATTCTCTCCCTCTACTCTTCCATCTACTCTTCTATCTACTCTCTACCCTCTACTCTCTCCCCTGTACTCTCTCCCCTCTCTACTTTCTCACCTCTACTCTATCCCATCTACTCTCTCCCATCTACTCTCCTATCTACTCTCTGGTATCTACTCTCTCTCATCTACTTTTCTATCTATTCTCTTCCATCTACTCTCCTATCTACTCTCTCCTCTCTACTCTCTCCCATCTCTACTTTCTCCCCTCTCTACTCTATCTCATCTACTCTCTCTTATCTACTCTCTTATCTACTCTCTCGCATCTACTCTCTCTCATCTACTCTCTCCCATCTACTATCTCCCATCTACATCTTCCTCTATTGCCTGTTCGAGATTGACCATTTGGTTGCTTTGGTAGAAGGTATTCAGCAATAAAATATGAATTCTTGCTTCAATTTATTTCGAGAATATTAGAGACTGAACTCATTGAACTCACCAGATGCTGCTTGTACAAAACTCTATGACTCGAACCCCAGCGATTTCAGTTTGCCCTTTGACTCTTAACCCCAGGATATCACGACGGTTTCACTGGATAATTCGTTAAACTGTTATTATCTTCCCTATCATGGATAATTTGGGATTTTTGTTCAGTCTGGCAAACAAATTATTGCATGGTATGCTTAGCCTACAAGCTTTAGATAATGGAGTTTATCAGCCTGTATATGTGAGAATGAGAACGTTTTAAAACGACTACTATTGCAGAGAGGTTAAATGTCATCAGGCGCAGTTGCTTTGATTTTTGATAAGCTGGGTACACAGATGGAGGTGAAGAGATTGAGGTGCATACAAATTGAGGTTGAAAGGTTGAGGTACACAGATTGCGGTACATAGATCGAGATACACAGATCGAGATACACAGATCGAGACACAGATTGAGGTACACAGATTGAGGTACACAGATTGAGGTACACAGATTGAGGTACACAGATCGAGATACACAGATCGAGATACACAGATTGAGGTACACAGATTGAGGTACACAGATTGAGGTACACAGATCGAGATACACAGATCGAGATACACAGATCGAGATACACAGATCGAGGTACACAGATTGAGGTACACAGATTGAGGTACACAGATTGAGGTACACAGATCGAGATACACAGATCGAGATACACAGATTGAGGTACACAGATTGAGGTACACAGATTGAGGTACACAGATTGAGGTACACAGATTGAGGTACACAGATCGAGATACACAGATCGAGATACACAGATTGAGGTACACAGATTGAGGTACACAGATCGAGATACACAGATCGAGATACACAGATCGAGATACACAGATCGAGATACACAGATCGAGATACACAGATCGAGGTACACAGATTGAGGTACACAGATTGAGGTACACAGATTGAGGTACACAGATTGAGGTACACAAATTGAGGTACACAGATCGAGATACACAGATCGAGATACACAGATCGAGATACACAGATCGAGATACACAGATCGAGGTACACAGATTGAGGTACACAGAGATTGAGGTACACAGATTGAGGTACACAGATTGAGGTACACAGATTGAGGTACACAGATTGAGGTACACAAATTGAGGTACACAGATCGAGATACACAGATCGAGATACACAGATCGAGATACACAGATCGAGATACACAGATCGAGGTACACAGATTGAGGTACACAGATTGAGGTACACAGATTGAGGTACACAGATTGAGGTACACAGATTGAGGTACACAGATCGAGATACACAGATCGAGATACACAGATTGAGGTACACAGATTGAGGTACACAGATTGAGGTACACAGATTGAGGTACACAGATCGAGATACACAGATCGAGATACACAGATCGAGGTACACAGATTCAGGTACACAGATTGAGGTATTTTTCAACAAATGGCGGAGATGGTCAAAGTCAGCATTTAAAAACCCTGCCAAGTCTTGAACAGGTCACTTCAAACTGTTTGAGAGGCCGAGAAAGGAGACGGGGAGAGAAAGCCAGCGGCACTTGACCTTATGCCACAAAGCTCTCCATTTCACTCTAACAGATGGGTTAATAAAGATATTTTAACAACAACACACAGCTTGGTGAATGACTTGAGAGCACGAGGAGGGAGGGGTTTTTAATCCGCCGGCCAGTCATTGCTTTGAAGTTTATTGCGCAAGTGCAACAGTGATCCTAACAGAGTGCGCAATCAGGCTCAAGCCGCCAGTGCACTGTAAACACACCATTAAGGGTTGAATAATAATGGTAGAGAAGCGGAGACAATGGTCAGTTGCCTCATCCGCAATCGATTGAATTTCTTCTGAGTGACTTTCTGTGTTTTGTTTGCTTTTTAGGCTAACCCACCACACGTTGAGTGGCCCTCCGCCCGCCCGCACGCGTTTAAAACTCTACTTAAAAATATTTTAACGGCTGCGGCTGCGGGCGGGTGCTCAGGGCCACTCAACTCTGCTGGTGGGTCACTTGACTGGCCACCCCAACCTCTGGAGTCCACCTGGCGGCCACTGCTACCCGCTAAACCTCATCCATGGAGTCCTCGATACAAGAATCTGGACAAATGACTTTGTTATGCCGTTTTTACTAAATTTATCTACACTTATTCAGGAAGACTCTAGTTTGTGAAGATTCTACTTTGTGAAGATTCTATGGCTTTCTGAAGATTCTATGGTTTGTGAAGATTCTATGGCTGTTGAAGATTCTATGGTTTGTGAAGATTCTATGGTTTGTGAAGATTCTATGGTTTGTGAAGATTCTATTGTTTGTGAAGATTCTATGGTTTGTGAAGATTCTATTGTTTGTGAAGATTCTATGGTTTGTGAAGCTTCTATTGTTTGTGAAGATTCTATGGTTTGTGAAGCTTCTATGGTTTTCTGAAGATTCTATGGTTTTCTGAAGATTCTATGGTTTGTGAAGATTCTATGGTTTGTGAAGATTCTATGGTTTGTGAAGATTCTATGGTTTGTGAAGATTCTATGGTTTGTGAAGATTCTATGGCTGTTGAAGATTCTATGGTTTGTGAAGATTCTATGGTTTCTGAAGATTCTATGGTTTCTGAAGATTCTATTGTTTGTGAAGATTCTATGGTTTGTGAAGCTTATATGGTTTGTGAAGATTCTATGGTTTGTGAAGATTCTATGGTTTGTGAAGATTCTATGGTTTGTGAAGATTCTATGGCTGTTGAAGATTCTATGGTTTGTGAAGATTCTATGGTTTCTGAAGATTCTATGGTTTCTGAAGATTCTATATTTGTGAAGATTCTATGGTTTGTGAAGCTTATATGGTTTGTGAAGATTCTATGGTTTGTGAAGATTCTATGGTTTGTGAAGCTTATATGGTTTCTGAAGATTCTATGGTTTGTGAAGCTTCTATGGTTTGTGAAGCTTCTATGGTTTGTGAAGATTCTATGGTTTGTGAGGATTCTATGGTTTGTGAAGATTCTATGGTTGGTGAAGATTATATTTTGTGAAGATGCTAGTTTGTGAAGATTCTATTTTGTGAAGATGCTAGTTTGTGAAGATGCTAGTTTGTGAAGATTCTATTTTGTGAAGATGCTAGTTTGTGAAGATTCTATTTTGTGAAGATGCTAGTTTGTGAAGATTCTATTTTGTGAAGATGCTAGTTTGTGAAGATTCTATTTTGTGAAGATGCTAGTTTGTGAAGATGCTAGTTTGTGAAGATTCTATTTTGTGAAGATGCTAGTTTGTGAAGATGCTAGTTTGTGAAGATTCTATTTTGTGAAGATGCTAGTTTGTGAAGATTCTATTTTGTGAAGATGCTAGTTTGTGAAGATGCTAGTTTGTGAAGATTCTATTTTGTGAAGATGCTAGTTTGTGAAGATTCTATTTTGTGAAGATGCTAGTTTGTCAATATTCTAGTTTGTGAAGATTCTATTTTGTGAAGATGCTAGTTTGTCAATATTCTAGTTTGTGAAGATTCTATTTTGTGAAGATGCTAGTTTGTGAAGATTCTATTTTGTGAAGATGCTAGTTTGTCAATATTCTAGTTTGTGAAGATTCTATTTTGTGAAGATGCTAGTTTGTGAAGATTCTATTTTGTGAAGATGCTAGTTTGTCAAGATTCTAGTTTGTGAATATTCTAGTTTCAACCCCAATGTACCTATTTTGACTAAAAGTTGAAAATAAAGCTTTTGATTTGAGTAAGCAATCCAGATTCTCTTTCACGATATCCTTGGCCTACCCGCAGATTTCACACGAAGTCGATTAAAAATGGCGAATAAAAATGAAATTAACTCCAAAGAGAAGGCAGCCCGCCACTTTGCCTGCGCACCCAAAACGCCCTCAAGGCCAGTGTTGTATGAGTTCGAGTTTAAAATTCTTCAAGTTTTACAGCTACATGTACATTTTAAGTTTTGATACAGAATTGCGTGCGACTGGCTTTGATTTCATTCAGTTCTGAATCAAGTTTTTGCGTGCAAAGACCAACTGTGAAGTGCAGCGGGTCAGGGTCAGTGCTTCATCGCGCTTGAGCAGGACTCCAATGGCTTGCTGTGGTCTGTCAGCTGACTTCATTGCCATGCTGTTCGCGCATTTTCTTCTGCCCTCTACTTACTCTCATCTACTTTCTCTCCTCTACTCCCTACTATCTACTCTCTCCCCTTTTCTCTCTCCCTCGACTCTCTCCCATATATACTCTTTCTTCTACTCTCTCCACTCTACTCTCTCCTACACTCTTCCCCATCTACTCTCTATCTTTATCATCTACTCTCTCCCATCTACTCTCTCCCATCTACTCTCTTCCCTCTACTCTCTCCAATCTACTCTCTCCGCTCTACTCTCTTCATTCTACTCTCTCCAATCTACTCTCTCCGCTCTACTCTCTTCACTGTACTCTCTCCAATCTACTCTCTCCGCTCTACTCTCTTCACTGTACTCTCTCCAATCTACTCTCTCCGCTCTACTCTCTTCACTGTACTCTCTCCAATCTACTCTCTCCGCTCTACTCTCTTCACTGTACTCTCTCCAATCTACTCTCTCCGCTCTACTCTCTTCACTGTACTCTCTCCAATCTAACTCTCTCCGCTCTACTCTCTTCACTCTACTCTCTCCCCTCTCTAGTTTCTCCCTCTCTTCTCTCTCCCATCTACTCTCCTATCTACTCTCTCCCCTCTACTCTACTCTACTCTACTCTACTCCACTCCCCTACATTCTCGCTCCTGTCTCCCATATGCCGCATGCCACTTGAAGCCGACTTCAGTCTCAGTTTCAACCACCAGCCCAGCAGCCGCACCTGCTCCCCCCGCAGTTCGCACCCCACCCGCGGTGCGTGAAAATGGAAGAAAAAAATTATTGAAACTCTTCTTGGAGAAAAACTCGAATTCGCACCTTCTTTTCCTGATTGACTTTTTCTGGCTTAACGGGTCCTCCCCTTCAGACAAGAATGATGGAGCATTTTTATCGGAAATAAGTGGGTCCTTTCGCCGCCCCCCCCCCCGAGTTCCATTGTCACATTTTGCCTTTTCTTAACAATATTCACAAAATTTATGACTTTTTATGCGCGAGCAGGTTGTTGGCGTTGACTTCTTTAGAAGACTTCGGGGGGGATGGGTAATTATCTTATTTTTTCAACGCCCCATTGACACCTGTGGACGCATCTGCTCAGGCATCAGAGACGATGACGAATGAATGAATAAAAGGATGCTGGAACGGTGAATATTGCTGGCTAATTTTATGCAACTTTGACAAACTTTGCGGATAATTTCAGTTGAAATTTTTTTCTGATCAATAATCAGGAGGGAATTGTTCGCAAACGACTTTGGGAGAATCTAAGTTTGAGACTGGTTGGCCTTTTTCGCTCTTCCCATGGGAATTTTTATGCCGAAGCTCAAGTGGCGAGCGGGGGGAAGGGAGAATTTGAATCGTAAAAAAGTGAGGCTGATGAGGGAATATTTGATGAAGCCAGGCAGAGGCTGGGGCACAAAGACAAGTATTGAGCATAGCCGTGATCGGGGAGAAACTGACCACAAACAACAAAGACCGCAATGTATGGAAGGGCGAGTCAGTCGATCTCAGTTGATTGATGAAGGGGGGCGACTCTGGGATCTCGACTCCGATCTGACTTCTACACATAGCGTGTGTCTGTCGCCAAGGCGGGTCGCGGTGGAGCTTCAGCTTGAAACTGACCCCTTAGCGACCGAATCGGGTGTGGGTGTGTGCTCAGCCGAGCATCCTTCCCACGCTGGGTCTCGGCCTTCCAGTTTATCGCCCTCCCCGCCCGCTTCGGTTGGTCAGCTGCCTGTCAAAAACTCGCTGATCTGACGTACTGATGATAAATCGATGGACCGTGAAACTGAGACCGGATTGCGGATGAGGAGGAATCTAATGGATTTTTATGTACATTGCATGCGCTGAGTCCCTATCTGACATCTGCTGGTTCTCGAGCTGGATTTAGAAAGATGCTCATCTACACATGCGGGTGGGAACTGACACTGAATGTTTTTGGATATCCGTCCGTTTCAAACATGTTGAGAGTTCCACCTGCCCGCCTCGGATAGCCGTCAAACAACTTGAAAAACCCGTGGATTATGAAAAAAGCACAATTTAAAGTTTTTTTCCAGTTTCACACTTTCCTATTTATTTCAAACAATGGTATACTAGCCTTGGACTCGGCACTTGCAGTCAGCCACATGTTCGCCCCCAGTCCCCGCACAATATCTCTCTCGTATCAGGCAGTAAATTCCATAAGGATATCAGTTCTAAGAAAGTATTGCGTAACAGCCTATAAAAAGTTTAGTATATAATAAACAATATCGGCATTCGACTGGAGTTGAAACTTCGCCTGTATCTAAGGCAGGTGGGGTCAATATTAACTGGCAATAAATCTGTTCTTATTCGAAAAATTAGCACAGCTTTAAAAATTCGAATATAGTAGCTCCGGATATGGCTGCGTGATTTTGTACAATGCACACAGATTGCACTGAGGTGTTTATTAAAACATGAAACAATGACATTACTATAGAAGCTGAACGAATCATCATTGCGGTTGCTAGGACTACTTGGATTTTTTCAACTGTAGCTGCCAGACCGTGTCCACTATAGTCCTAATCACAGGGTCACAATGGGTGACAGTGACTGCGGGACCGTAATGTGACTATTCAATCTATTCAATCTTGATTTGCCTAATTATAGTGGGAAAGAAGATGGAAGGAAACAAGTCTTCTTACGCACTGTTTCCAGGGCCTGCAGTGTAACCTGCAGTCAAATTGTGCTCAAAGTTTTTTATTGCTATAGAAAAATTTTATACATACAAGATATCTATTGTTGAGAATGCAATGTGTGTTACACATTTTAGTTAAGTCTATTTCTTTCTCTGACACAATCCATATTCGGTCTCGGATTTCGACCGAGCAGTTAACAAATATTACGCATCCAAACGCTCTGACGTCAATCACAAACACATTCTGCACTGGTTTAAAGCGACTTTTTCAATTGTCCTTCTTATCTGCATCGAGGGCCACTTCTAAACCGCGTATTTGACGACTTTCTGTAAGAGGGACTGCGCAATACCTTTGGTAGAGATTAGTTTCTCAAAAATCGCTCTCCATTTCTCTGCCTTACTGAGATTGGGTTTCTCGCAGTTGGTGCGAAAGATTAGCGCTGACTGATAAGATTTAAATGGTTCATGAAGTTCATGATGTGGGGCGATTGTTGGCTAATTAAGGCAGAATAAGACTGCCTGTGAGATTAGATGGAGATGAGCTTTTTATTGAGACTGGAAGAATGGCGAGTGGAGAGGGAGAAAGGATACATATGGTACAGATGGTACAGAGGGTATACAGAGGGTAGAGAGGGTACAGAGGGTAGAGAGGGTACAGAGGGTAGAGAGGGTACAGAGGGTAGAGAGGCTACGGGGTACAGAGGGAATAGAGGATAGAAAGGGCAGAGAGTGTACAGAGGGTACGGAGGGTACAGAGGGTAGAGAGGGTACAGAGGGTAGAGAGGGTACAGAAGATAGAGAGGGTACAGAGGTTAGAGAGGGTACAGAGGGTACAGAGGGTAGAGAGGGTACAGAGGGTAGAGAGGGTACAGAGGGAAAAGAGGGTAGAAAAGGCAGAGAGTGTACAGAGGGTACGGAGGGTACAGAGGGTAGAGAGGGTACAGAGGGTAGAGAGGCTACGGGGTACAGAGGGAATAGAGGATAGAAAGGGCAGAGAGTGTACAGAGGGTACGGAGGGTACAGAGGGTACGGAGGGTACAGAGGGTAGAGAGGGTACAGAAGATAGAGAGGGTACAGAGGTTAGAGAGGGTACAGAGGGTACAGAGGGTAGAGAGGGTACAGAGGGGAGAGAGGGTACAGAGGGGAGAGAGGGTACAGAGGGTAGAGAGGGTACAGAGGGTAGAGAGGGTACAGAGGGGAGAGAGGGTACAGAGGGTAGAGAGGGTACAGAGGGTAGAGAGGGTACAGAGGGTATAGAGGGTACAGAGGGGAGAGAGGGTACAGAAAGTACAGAGGGTACAGAAGGGAGATATGAGTGATAGGAGAAGCAAACTGAAAATTCGTTGCTAATTTTTGATTTTCGTAAAAACTGAATAACTGGAATCAGTGCAAGGTTATTGATTTAATTGGCCTTGAACAGCGCAGTTATTCACATTTTGTTGTCTCTGAATTTTTATTAAGAGGCTAGGAAAAATTGGAAAATTGAAGTTACAAATTTGAATAGTTGAATGCTTATATTGCATTTTTGTACATAATTATGAGCGGACAAGCTAGTTAATTAGACTAATAAAATTGACAGAGCACAGAGTTGATTTATTAAATCTATAAATAAAACGGAGAATGCAATTTATGTACAATCAGTGCAATATGCTCTGTGGCGCGGGTATGTATTGTACATACAAAGGAATGTGGAAGAAGAGAGTAACTAAGCGCTATGTTGAACTGCATGCTACTCATTGCTCATGCTCGGGACTTGCCCAGCAGCAGGAGGCCCAGACGGCGCTGGATGTCGGCGGGCAACGGCGTGTCGGCCAAGGGCCGTCGCTGGCTGGACTCGAGCCGCTGTCTATGGCCGAAAGGGTCGGTGTAGTCGAGAGAGCGCAGCTGCTCGGAGCCGTCCTGTCGGATCTCCAGGAGGCTGCCGTCGCTGAACAGGACCCTGGTGTCGTTGTCGCTCAGCTGCTGCACATCCGCCACCTGCAGCAGCGGCTGAGTCGGAATTGGAACCGGTGTCGGAGTCGGGGTAGACTTCGACGATGAGGTCGCGGGTTCGAGCCCCGAATCGGCTGGCGCTCGACCGATAGTGGCGGGGAAGCAGCAGCGGCCCGGCGAGGACAGGGCGGTCAGCGCGGACTCGACTCGTTTCACCTGGTCGAAGGTCTGGAATAAGCAAACGGGATCAATGACGGTTGGATATTAGAAATAATTAGCTCCGGATTTGGGGAAATTCTTCCCACCCCTTGGCGACCAAACCGATTCCCTCATTAGCCACCGGAGGGTGAATGACTTGAGCTTGCTTCGGCGAGCAAATTTTACTCTCTTAATCTCAAGAGGATTCTCCATTCGGCTCTTGTCTCGCCTAAATCCCATGCGAAATATGCCTTGACTACATTGCCCGGTCAGATATGGCACGCAGAGGAGGGGATCTCGCCTTTAATGAGACACGCGGCCGCCTCTTCTGCCCGGGAATACCGGGAATATTGATTAGATGGGGCGGGAATTATTTAGGAGCTGGAGAGAGGGATAAAATTTTGTGGCGCCGCTCCGGAATCTATATTGGACCAACAATGGCCACCCGCACGGCAACTAATTAAGGCGCTCAGAGCTCTGGGTGTGTTCGGCGCGGGTCAGCCAGCTAGCAACAGAGCTGCCCCCTCCCCCGCCCACCTGAGGGACGGCGGTGAGCAGTCTCTCAACATCCTCTCTGTGTGAGTGTGGGAGAGCGATTGAGTAAGCGGTTTCACAACACACACAGAGTGAGGGGTGACCTATGGCTACCAGTCGATCCACCCACCAGCTGTGACGGCCTCACAAAGCTCTCTCCCATCCAGCCTCCAATCTATTCATCCATTATTAGCCCCATCAGTCCAGGGGTTTAATTAGCATTACCGAAATTCAAAGCTATAATACACAGACACAGTAACTCGGGGGCTAGGGCGACTTCGGCAATCAATTTTGGCAAAATCGGGCAAGCGGATGAAGGTAAAACACTGGGCGGGGGCAGCGATTGTGCTTGATGGGCCGCTGGCTCACCTCATTAACATAATGCAGAATCTCCGCTTCATCTGGCGACAAACTGCGCAGCTCGATCGGCTTGCCGTCGACTGTCATTCGAAGTCCGCCATTGCGTCGAGCTGCCCGACGGCCGTTGTAGAAGTACACGGCAAAGTCGGGCTCCGGCTCGCTGTTCTCGAACAGCACGCACCTGGCTCGGTCCGTGTGCAGCACAACCTTGGCGGTGTTGCTGCGCAGGATGCTGATGAAGGAGTCTGCGAGCTGGTAGAGTCGGGCAGCTCGGTCTGGCAGATCCGGGAAGATGAACTTCTCAGCTGATGACCAGTCCAGGCTGTCTTGCTGCTGCTGGTCGCTGATCAGAGCAACGTGTCGGCCATCTGGTTCGATTCTCAGCACCCTTCTTGGTGGCGTGGACTTCCTTCCACCGACTTTGAACTGTTCGACTGTGAGGTCGCCATCGGCAGTCAGGCTAAACACGGTCGGGCCCTTGACAACCCGACACGGCTCCAGGCGGGCGGTGCTCAGCGGGTTCTGCGGCAGTCGACGTCCGCGCTGAGAGCCCAGCGAGGAGGTCGGGTTGGATGAGGCGCAGGACTGCGGACCGTCTGACACGGTGTCGAGAGGCTGCTGATGCTGCTGAAGCTGTTGAAGCCTTGGAGCCGCCTGCGGACCCAGCGGGCTGCCCTCGGACTGGACGGCGCTTGAGTAGCCTTCGCTGTGCCTGGAGTGCCCGGCCAAAACTCCTCCTGTGGCGGCGGTGGCAGCGTTGCTGGCGGCTCCTCCGGCCTGCCGACCGTCCGAGTGGCACCGCCGCAGGCTGGCGGCCGTCTGCAGATGCGGCGTTGAAGCTGCTGCTGGCGCCGGCCGATGCTGGCGCTGCTCAACTTGATGAAGCTGAGGCCGGGACAGCGACACGGAGGCTGGAGTTGATGGCGTGGCGACCGATGAGGCGGCGGCAGGGATGGGGGTGGAGGCGGCCAGACAGTGCGAGCCGCTCTGAACCGAATCGTTGCCCGAATCGTTGCTGGTGCTTCTCTCCTAGAAGGTTCGCAGAATTGGAACAATTAATAGTTATTGTTGAAGACCGAATGGAGAATGGAAAAATATGATTTTTTTCTCTCTGCGGAACAATTGTCGTTACTCCATTAAATTCTAATAATAATAACCGCCCCGTTTTGGTTGACGAAGTTCGAAAAATGGACCGGGGGACTGTGATGAGTCCGCTTTTGTTTTGTCCGAACCGAAGCTCAACAAGTGCCTTGGCAACCAGATTTTTAGAGAGAGAGATAGGGGCTACTGATGGGCACTTGATAGGATTGAACCTCTACACACTTTCATTTCTCGCCTGCACTCAAAACTTTTCCAACGCTCGAGTATCGAGCGCTCAAAAATAGGCGAGAGTGATGCATGGGATACAATCGATCCGCTATTCCCCACCCTCTGCAGTCCATCTGGTTTCTATAGGGGATGCAACAGCGGCTCTCAAGAGCTGTGGATGGCAGAGTAACAGCATATTCTATAGATTCTCAAAATATTAAAAGATAGGAATTTAATTTCCTTCCCCGTGAATCCTGTCCTCTGCAAGCAACAGCGCTTGTTGTGTCCATTTTGCTTTCATCGCAATCCCTGGTTGCTAGGGATGACCAGTTGGCCAGTTCCTCTGCCTCGCTCGGTCAAGGGAAGCTGAGCTGAGGCATTTCGGCTTTTTAGAATGGCTTTTGAAGGATAATAAATATTTACAATCGAGGAGGGGGGATCTGGAAGCCGGGGAGAGGAGACGGCGAGCAATCTCTCCCACAGCTCAAAGTCTTACGCAATAAGTTGGTCACTTTTTGTTATACGGCGTCATCCCCGAGACGGGAGGGCGGACAGACAAGGCTATCGCAACAGCTTAGGAATTCCTATCCATCTCATGCCATGGATACTGGGATCAGGGGGTGTAGGGGCGTCGTTATCGATGATAAGACGAAATACTTCATGTGTTTGGGGGGCGGCTGGCCTCTGTGTGTGATAAAGAGATTTTGTCTACAGTAGCCACCCACCTGTCGGCAGATATCGACAAATTCCCTGACAGTGTGAGACGATGGCTTCTGCCATGGGATCTGTGATGATGAGTGCCATTTTTGGGATCTGTGATGAGTGCCATTTTCGGGATCTGTGATGATGAATGTCATTTTTGGGAACTGTGATGATGAGTGCCATTTTTGGGATCTGTGATGATGAGTGCCATTTTTGGGATCTGTGATGATGAGTGCCATTTTTGGGATCTGTGATAAGTGCCATTTTTGGGATCTGTGATAAGTGCCATTTTTGGGATCCGTGATGAGTGCCATTTTTGGGATCTGTGATAAGTGCCATTTTTGGGATCCGTGATGAGTGCCATTTTTGGGATCTGTGATAAGTGCCATTTTTGGGATCCGTGATGAGTGCCATTTTTGGTTTTTTGACCTGGCAAAGAGCACTCACATGCGCCTTGTCCCGCATGAACGGGTGCTGCAGAACTTGAGCCAGAGTCAGTCGCTCTTTCGGTCTCTCCCGCAGCAGTTTAGCAATCAGGTCGATGGCCTCGGGGTGCAGGCTGCCCGGGATGTCGTACTTCAGCCGCCTAGCGTTGTCTATGGTCGACTTCGGGTCCTTGGTGTCGAACGGCGCCTTGCCAACCAGCATGGTGTACAACATCACGCCCAACGACCAGACGTCCACTTCTGGACCTTGCACTCCCTGACTGCTGACCTCCCTGCAGTGGCATGCAAGGTTCAATGTTTGATTGTTTGAAAATATGATATCATAAAAATCAAATTGCGCATAGTAAAATTGAAACAATATATAGACTGTTTTTATTGCTCAAATTTCAACAACTGCTCATGTTCACTCATGCAGCGCGATCTGTCTGGCTGATGTTGGCTGATCTGGATTTTAAGCCAAAGTGTCTACAGAACTGAACTCTGACTTTTCCCCACACTTTGGAAGCGCCAGAGCGTGCCACCTAAGCTGCGGAACCACAGCAAGATTTCCTCCTTGTCCAGCTGGAGGTGCTGGGGTCTGAAGATTTCGCAACGCATCCTGAAGCCGGCGCTCAAGCCTCGGGGGCAAATTTGTTCTTGGGAATCTTATTTTGAATCAATTTGTTGGTTTGCCGTCTCGACTGACTTGAGCTGACAGACTTTGCACCTAAACTCATTGGCGGAACCTGACAATCTCTGGCAAGACTGTTAGTCGCAATTCCCGAGGTTCTTCTGCCCGAATTCATTGCTAACGAAAAAATGCCAATCAAGCATTGACTCAATCAGGTAGAAAACTGATCAATTAGAAATCCCAGTTGCTCAACGGGATGGTTTTAGAGAGATAGCGATGGCAAAAACAGTCAGGTTTAACAGATCAATTAGCATAAAATTATCATTTTTACAATTTACAACTATGTGTTGTCGGTGTTTCAATTAACAGTGTAATGTCGGTGTGAGAACTCACGGTGAGATGTAGTTTGGAGTGCCGCACATGGTCTTGTTGGTCCGGTCCTCCGACAGTTCAGCGGCTAGCCCGAAGTCCGAGATCTTCTGCAGGAAAAAAGACAGAAAGAAAAAAATTGTCATTTCTTTTGAACGTTTTGGAAGCGCCGTTTAGGAAGCGCCGTTTTGGGGGCGCCGTTTAGGGAGCGCCGTTTAGGGAGCGCCGTTTAGGGAGCGCCGTTTTGGGGGCGCCGTTTAAGGAGTGCCGTTTTGGGGGCGCCGTTTAGGGAGCGCCGTTTTGGGGGCGCCGTTTAGGGAGCGCCGTTTAGGGAGCGCCGTTTAGGGAGCGCCGTTTTGGGGGCGCCGTTTAAGGAGTGCCGTTTTGGGGGCGCCGTTTAGGGAGCGCCGTTTTGGGGGCGCCGTTTAGGGAGCGCCGTTTTGGGGGCGCCGTTTAGGGAGCGCCGTTTAGGGAGCGCCGTTTAGGGAGCGCCGTTTTGGGGGCGCCGTTTAGGGAGCGCCGTTTTGGGGGCGCCGTTTAGGGAGTGTCGTTTTGGGGGCGCCGTTTAGGGAGCGCCGTTTTGGGGGCGCCGTTTAGGGAATGCCGTTTTGGGGGCGCCGTTTTGGGGGCGCCGTTTTGGGGGCGCCGTTTAGGGAGCGCCGTTTTGAGGGCGTCGTTCTGGGAGCGCCGTTTTTCTAAGGTCGCTAATTACAACACTCTTTCCTACACACCAAACACCAATTCATACCCAATGCAACTCACCACTTTGCAGTCTTCAGTGAGCAGCAGGTTTGCCAGGGTGAGATCCCTGTGAATGATTCCGCTCCGATGCAAATAGCACAGGCCAGCAACGATCTGCTTAAGAAAGTAGCGAACTACAAAAGAATGGTTTTGGGGTGATGTGTTTTTTAATTATTGATTGATAGATTCCTTGATTTACTCTTCTAAACTGTTGGGACTTTCGCTCGGACCAACCTTTGTCTTCGCTGAGGCAGCCATTGCGTCGTACATAGTCGTGCAGATTTCCGCCCTGGCACAGTTCCAGCACAATGTAGACATTGGCGGTGTCCTCAAAGTATGAGTAGAGCTGCAGTGTGTGGCGCATGTGTGTGGGGTGGAGTTTTTAGTTACCGGCGATAGAACATGTGATGGAGTATACGGGATAGCAAAACTGTCATCACAGACTCTTTAAAAACCGCTTGACCACCCACTGGCTGATTAAAGAAGCGCCATTGCGCTCCACTTGAAGAGCATTCCAAGCAAAAGCCAACATCAACGCGCTATCTGTCTTCACTGACCAGCTGCCGAGAGTAATCGAGGTGTCACTGAACTGTTGATTAATTTAATTATTTAAAGAATTGGCTCAACACCCCTACCCCCCATACTATTCAGTCTACCTGAGTCTACCACTTGAAAATCTCTTTTTAACGAATCGGTAGGGTAAAGACACACCTGCATAGGCCATGGGTACCAAGGGACTGTGAGGCGGGAATGCTGCATGCATTTTTCTGTTAGAAGCTTTTGCTTACTCGAGGTCACTCAGTGTGTACACAATCCTTCGTTTCAACTCTCCTGCCATTTTCTCTCTTTCCTTCTCTTCAACGTTTCACTGCACTCTGCTGCGCATTGGATGTACACTTGCTGTACAGTGTGCCTCTCTCTGTCTACTCACCTGCAAGCAGGCTGGCTCTCTCTCTCTGCCTCACCCGTCCACCTCATCTCCTGCTACTGCTGTCTGTCTGTCTGACTGACTAAGCAAGAGCGCACTGGGCTATTCATGCGCAGTATCTTTCCTGCCTGTGCTATACTCGTAGTTCTATTGAAATCTGGCACAAAGCACCGAGTTCCAGCAGTGTTAGATTAGTTTGAGTTCAAATTTTGCTCACCTGCAGCACAAACTGATGCCTGAGCCGTTGGTGAATGCTGATCTCGCTGATCACGCGGCTCGTCATATTGCGTTGGTGGACCTTCCGTTTGTCCAACTGTACAATGCGGGATTGTTGTGAATAGGAGACGTGGCATTGTAGGTTATTGCGAGACAGAATTGGAAATCCAATTCAACTTTTGTTGAATCTACGAGGGATACTCCAAAAGTTTTGCAATTCAACCACTTGCGCAAGTCGCACAATCTTCAAAACCAACTCTCTGTACAATAAACATGTACATAGTCCCCACCTCAATTTTCAAGTGAATTCATACATATACGCCTGCTCAGCCCCCAGTCAAAGTCAGAGACTCCTTAACTGTACAGCTGCAGCCATGGAATTGAATCGTGAGCAGAATCGGCTACTAATTTGGTACTGCCACAAGCGAAAGCTCACGGCGCTTGAGACTCATGCCGAGCTACTAGCAACATTGGAGGCTCAAGCGCCGTCATATGCTACGGTTACACGCTGGTACCGCGAGTTCCAGGCCGGCAGGACCAGCTTTTCTGACGACCCCCGGCCCGGGAGACCTCCGACAGCAGCGACGGAGGAAAACATCGCTGCAGTGCAGGAGCCGATTCATCAGGATCCGCGAATCACCACGGACATGCTAGCTATGAATGTCGGCATTGGATCGGCAGCGGTCGATACGATTCTACACGATCACCTGAGAGTCAGGAAGCTTTGTGCCCGATGGATACCCCACATCCTGACAGATGCTCAGAAACAGGCCCGCAGGGAGTTCTGTCAGTTTCTCATCGATCGATATGAGCACGGGAGCCATCAGCGCCGCTCTGAGGTCATCACTGGTGATGAGACGTTTCTCTATCATTTTGACGTCGAGACAAAGCGCAGCAGTGCAGAGTGGGTGCCGAAAGGTGGTCAACGACCCCTGAAAGCAAGGCGGTCCCGGTCCCAGGGCAAGCGGATGTTTGCCATCTTCTTCGACTCACAAGGCGTGGTGGCGATGGTGAAGCTGGAGGGTCAAGCTACAGTCACTGCTCGATGGTACACTGAAGAGTGCTTGCCAGTCGTGATCGACAGCGTGACCCAGAGGGCGCCAAGGACGGGAATGCGAGGGCAGAAACTTCACCATGACAACGCCCCCGCCCACACGGCTGCTGCAACTCGAGCGTTCCTGGACCAAGAGGGCATTTCAACACTACCACACCCGCCCTACTCACCAGACCTCGCCCCCTGCGACTTCTGGCTCTTTCCAGAAATCAAAAAGTCGCTTAGGGGGCACAGGTTTCAGTCCGACGAGGAGCTGGAGCAGGCGGCGAAGGAGGCGATTGACGGCATCCCAATTGAAGACTTCCAGGGCTTGATGAACAAGTGGCTCGGACGAGCGCACAAGTGTTTGCAGTTCCGGGGAGCCTACTTTGAAGGATTGTAATAGAAAAGTTTGGCAAAATTAACTTTAAATAGTTGAATTGCAAAACTTTTAGAGTATCCCTCGTAAATGTTGACTTTTTAATAATCGCCCAGTGGTCAGCGTTCTCACGTCTGTTTTGTCACTCGTAACTTTCATATATTGTCAATGCTATAGAGTCGCACCATGCACACTAATATATGTTTATTCTATACCTAACTCTTTCAACTTTCAAATTATAGGCATGAAAATTTTCAATAGATATAATTTGTTAGTTTATGCATGTCACACTTTGTTGTCTCAGTGTCAAACCTTGATCGACGGTCTCTAAAAGTTTAAAATTCCAGTCAAATTTTCAATTGTTTGCTCAACTTAAAACAAATTTCTATTTTAGGATTCGATTTTTGGAATTTGAAGAATCCCGTATATAGATTTATGAAGCTTTCTGTGGTCAGTCAGTGAGTCTGTCACTAGTCCCATCCTTGCGGGTGCCAGGTGATTAGATGGGTCGGGAGATTACAGTGTGGGTTAGGGATATACCGCAGAATCGGCCTCCCAGCCTGCACCAATACTGCGGAGTCTCCGCGATGCTCAAGGCTGTGACAGGATCTCTGGGTGGTTACCATCTTGATAAGAGTAGGACAGGGAGGTTGGGGATGCAGGGGCGGGGTCCGGTTGTTTCCCTGCACTACCATATAGGAGTTGATTGGGCTCCGCCTACATGATATTTCCAGTGTGTAATCCTGCCTCACTAATCTCTCTGACCAATCTAACTCTCCGTCTGACTAATGTGATTCTCTTCCCGTTACTAGTCTGACTCTCTCTGATTGACCAGTCGGACTCTCTCTCCGTCTGACCAGTTTGACTCTCCGTCTGACTAGTCTAACTCTCTATCTGTCCAGTCTGACTCTCTGCGTCTGACCAGTCTGACTCTCCGTCTGACCAATATGACTCTCCGTCTGACCAATATGACTCTCCGCCTGACCAATATGACTCTCCGTCTGACCATTCTGACTCTCCGTCTGACCAGTCTGACTCTCCGTCTGACCAGTCTGACTCTCTCCAAATGAAAAAGTATAAACTAAAAAAGTTCTCACCACTTTGATCGCCACAGGCTTGCCAGTCCGCTTGCAGGTGGCCTGGTAGACTCTACCGAAACCGCCATCGCCAAGGTGACTACCGAATTCGTAGTCCTCGGCAGCCAGTCCGAGCTGGTCGCAGTTGAACTCAGACTTTTCTCCACAGTCGGACATTTCAACTCTGACGTATAATTGGATCGGGCGGGGTCAAAATAAAAGAAGGGGAATTATGAGAATTATTAAATGTAAATTGCTTGCTAAACGATGCACTGATGCATTTGATTTTGCAGTTTCTCTTCTGCTTCTTTCGTCGCTCAAGAGGGAGTGTTGGGTATTAGATAGATGAGGGACTTAAGCCAGAAGAGTCGTTTGGCCCTGGCTTTGAAGGTTTCGGGGTGGAGGTGGGGTGGTGCGGTGAGCCCTCCCAGATCTCAAACAACCCCGCCTCGCCTTGTAATTGGGCTAACGGCTCAACCAATGACAATCGAGCCCGCTCTCACCTGTACTCATGACCCGCGGTTGCCTTCTCTCTTCTCTCTTCTCTCCTCTTTTGCCTGCAGCCCGCCTGCTGGTTGCCAGGGGATACGTGAGAAACACGCCCGCTAGCAGGCAAGCAGTAGAAGGATTTTGAGTACAGTGCTGTACTGAATAGGAATGTGCATTCTGTTGGGCAGTGCACTCTCGTACAGTACGTGTGAGCCGAGCAGAGTTAACCAGTGCGGGATTTACATTCAGATTGTCGAAGGATGAGATTCTGATTCGTAAGATTTCAAATCTCAGGTGTGAGATTATCAAAAAAGAGTCCAATCTCAGGTCGAGATTATCAAAAGAGTCCAAATCTCGGTTTTGAGATTATCAAAAGATTGAAAATCTCAGGTGTCAGATTATCAAAATAGTCCAAATCTCAGGTGTGAGATTATCAAAATAGTCCAAATCACAGGTGTGAGATTATCAAAAAGTCCCAATCTCAGGTGTGAGATTATCATAAGATTCCTTATCTCAGGTGTGAGATTCTCAAAATAGTCCAATCTCAGGTGTGAGATATCAAAAGATTCCAAATCTCAGGTGTGTGTGAGATTATCAAAATAGTCCAAATCTGAGGTGTGAGATGATCAAAGTAGTCCAAATCTCAGGTGTGAGATAATAAAATATTTAAAATCTCAGGTTTGAGATGAACAAAAGAGTCCAAATCTCAGGTGTGAGATTCTTTTTTCAAAGAATCCAACTTAGAATCGAACTGAGATATCAATAAGATTCTCAAAGCAGGCTCCCTGCTGCGCAGGTATTGGTTGGACCCCACATTATGCAGGTGTCGCTTGTTAAGCACGCGCAGGTCCGTCGGTTCCTCCATCCTGGGCTCCTTTCCGTCATCAAGTCGTCCCAGCCTCCTCAGTAGGTCTGTCACACGAGACATGGTTGGTTAAATGCATGGAATTATCAGTATTTCAGTTTGTGTAGTGTTATAATATACACAAATATATTGAAGATTGGCTAGTAAGGTTATATAAGAAGAGGGTTAATTAAACCCCTTTAATTGCTAATTATTTCAATCTTTGACCCGCGTGGCAACCGCCTTAGGTATAGAGAAGCGATTCGAGCAAATTGAATCTATCAGAATTTGACCTGTTGTTTATAATTGCCGGTCAGGGGATGCAACGGTTATTAAAGGCCTCATCAATACAGCAGCACACCTGTTAAGGTTTGGTGATGACTTTTTAAAATGCAGCCTTTCGTTGCCAGGGTGGACCATTTGTGAAGCTAATTTTCTACACCATGCTCCAAAACGATCGATCGAAAATTAAGTATAATTTATTAGTCAGAGAATAAATTGTCTCAGCATCATAAAATGCTTTCTATACAGTCAGATAAACATTGAGTCCTGCCCTCATGCACTTATTTATAATATTTTTGTATTTTTGCGTATATATACATGATCTGTTAGTCTATCTACCGAATCTATACAACTGTCTACCGAATCTATACAACTGTCTACCGAATCTATACAACTGTCTACCGAATCCATACAACTGTCTACCGAATCTATACAACTGTCTACCGAATCCATACAACTGTCTACCGAATCTATACAACTGTCTACCGAATCTATCAATCTGTCTACCGAATCTATCAATCTGTCTACCGAATCTATTAATCTGTCTACCGAATCTATCAAACTGTCTACAGAATCTACCTAACTGTGTACCGAATCTATCCAACTGTCTACCGAATCTATCAATTTGTCTACCGAATCTACCTAACTGTCTACCGAATCTACCTAACTGTCTACCGAATCTATACAACTGTCTACCGAATCTATCAATCTGTCTACCGAATCTATCAAACTGTCTACCGAATCTATCAATTTGTCTACCGAATCTATCAAACTGTCTACCGAATCTATTAATCTGTCTACCGAATCTATCAAACTGTCTACCGAATCTATTAATCTGTCTACCGAATCTATCAATTTGTCTACTGAATCTATACAACTGTCTACCGAATCTATCCAACTGTCTACCGAATCTATCCAACTGTCTACCGAATCTATACAACTGTCTACCGAATCTATCAACTGTCTACCGAATCTATCCAACTGCCTACCGAATCTATCAAACTGTCTACCGAATCTATCCAACTGTCTACCGAATCTATCAATCTGTCTACCGAATCTATCAACTGTCTACCGAATCTATCAAACTGTCTACCGAATTTATCAATTTGTCTACAGAATCTATTAATCTATCCACCGAATCTAGGATTCTGTCTATCAAAACAGATACCAAATAAATCAAAGGTTCCTAAGGTCGTATATTGAACAAACCAACTCGTTTATTTATAGAAAAAAAACGTGCGAAAAATTCAACACCTATAACTGTAAGGTGTCTCAGAGTTATTGAAAAATCAAAATTATGTTGTCCACAAGCAATGTCTGCAACAACAACAGTAATAGCAAGTCTAGGAACAAAATAGTATCAAAGAAGAAAAAAATGATGTAAAAAATGGAATTCGGTCCGGCATCCCACACTTTGTGTTGCTGTGGGCCATTGTTATATAAAATGAAAATATAATTTTGAGAACCTGCAGGGTTGCAACTCAGGGCGAACGGAGACTGACAGGGATGGGGAAAAATCACTTTCCCCCAATCGCCATCTGAAATCTCCCACAGACAATTGCCACTGCCTCTGATTCACGCTGTGTCTGTTTGAACATATTCAAATCAATAGCCAATAGGTCTCAGCCTCCCGGGCCCGCATATACCTAAAGGTGAAGTTGAGGGTCGCCATCGCCAGACGCAATTTCGCTTTAAAAATTTTTTCATCACGTCAACCTCAATAAAGAAGATATTAAAGAAACGAAAAGAAAACATGGAATCTTTTGTTAAAGTTTTGTTGCCTGGCTGGTGCTTCAATAAAGGGAAGTTTGTCAACTTTGTCTGTCTGCGAGAAATCACGTACATGATGTACCTGGGCTACTGGCTATTCTAAGAAATGAAGGCAAAGAAAGTGGGAGTGGATTTCCTACAACGAGACGGGGTGATTTACAGTGCTCCTGGCAACTGCTGTCTTCCCAGAGGAGTTATCTGTCACTCTAAAACAGGTTAACCGTTTTTTGGATTGGCGCCATTAAAACATTTTTGATTTGGCGCCATTTAAACGGTTTTGGCGCCATTGAAACATTTTTGGTTTTGGCGCGATTGAAACAGTTTTTGTTTTGGCGCCATTTAAACAGTTTTGGCGCCATTGAAACAGTTTTGGCGCCATTGAAACAGTTTCGGCTTTGGCGCCATTGAAACAGTTTTGGCCCCATTGAAACAGTTTTTGTTTTGGCGCCATTGAAACAGTTTTGGCGCTATTTAAACAGTTTTGGCGCCATTGAAACAGTTTTGGCGCCATTGAAACAGTTTTTGTTTTGGCGCCATTTAAACAGTTTTGGCGCCATTGAAACAGTTTTTTTTGGCGCCATTAAAACAGTTTTGGCGCCATTGAAACAGTTTTGGCGCCATTGAAACAGTTTTGGTTTTGGCGCCATTTAAACAGTTTTGGCGCCATTGAAACAGTTTTGGCGCCATTGAAACATTTTTGGCGCCATTAAAACATTTTTGGTTTTGGCGCAATTGAAACAATTTTGGCGCCATTGAAACATTTTTGGCGCCATTAAAACAGTTTTGGCGCCATTGAAACAGTTTTGGCGCCATTGAAACAGTTTTGGTTTTGGCGCCATTTAAACAGTTTTGGCGCCATTGAAACAGTTTTGGCGCCATTGAAACATTTTTGGCGCCATTAAAACATTTTTGGTTTTGGCGCAATTGAAACAGTTTTGGCGCCATTGAAACATTTTTGGCGCCATTAAAACATTTTTGGTTTTGGCGCCATTTAAACAGTTTTGGTTTTGGCGCCATTGAGTTTTTGCGCCATTGAAAAATTGAAGAATTCGGACTGCGGTGCAAGAGAATTTAGCTCGTAGTTTTAAACTTTCTAGACTCCATTAAGCAACTGCTGTGTCCGCAAACATTTGGCGTAACGCAATCGATAAAAGAGCGGAAAATGATGCAATCCATCGGGCTCAAACTCACCGCTATGTAGCTCCATCTCAGTCGCAGTTTCCCTATCTCAGATCTTCAGGGGTTGCGCGAAGTGCAATTTTCAGAGATCCCATCCCTGATTTACCTGTCAGATAAAGCGGGCAGACTGTTCAACTTTGAACTCAACAGATGGAGGGAGATGGAGGGAGACTGCACGCAGAACATGGGGGAAATGAAGTGTTTGCACCATCATACATAGCCTAAATCTGTATAGAGTCTATTGAGTTCGAGCATGGTCAATCGTTGAAATCTATTTTGATCTTTGAGAAGAAACTGTCAGGCTTGACCACAGATGTGCTCGCATGTGTCTGCTGTTTTCTTGTCCGGAGAGTCTTTGAGTCTGCAAAGACAGATTGGCTTGACTAATTGTCTAACTGACTGACTAACAGTCTGACCCAGTCTTCTACGAAATGTCACACTTGATATCGGATACTCGATTTCCACTCTCTCCATTTCTCTTCACAAAGTACATCTTTCATTAGCTTCGCTTCCGTACAAGCTAAACTATCCTCTCTAACCCCTCCTTCCTAACCCCTCCTCTCTAACCCCTCCTCTCGAACCCCTCCTCTCGAACCCCTCCTCTCTAACCTCCTCGCTAATTTTCCTCTCTAACTCCTCCTCTCTAACCCTCCTCTCTAACCCTCCTCTCTAAACTCTCCTCTCTAACCCTCCTCTCTAACCCTCCTCTCTAACCCTCCTCTCTAACCCTCCTCTCTAAACTCTCCTCTCTAACCCTCCTCTCTAACCCTCTTCTCTAACCCTCCTCTCTAACCCTCCTCTCTAACCCTCCTCTCTAACCTCTGTGCATAAAACTCTGATCTTTTAGCTTTTAAACGTTCTCTAGCTTATTGATTGAAATTATACCAACAATAATTTTCGATATTGTTACTCTAAGTAGTAAAATTCGACACAAGTTTTTTATCTCGAAAAAATGCATAGTTTAAGCTTGCCGAGTTTGAATGAAATTGAATAATTTCTATAGCTCTGTACCTGTGTGTGTATTAGCAAATATTGTACAATGGAATGAAGATATAATAGCTTCACCCACTGAGTACAGTGCTATAGCTTGAGTCTCAGCTCTATTCCAAAAATTGTACACCATAAAAAGTATAGTG
This sequence comes from Macrostomum lignano, assembly GCA_002269645.1. Taxonomy (NCBI): domain Eukaryota; kingdom Metazoa; phylum Platyhelminthes; family Macrostomidae; genus Macrostomum; species Macrostomum lignano. The sequence goes on along the minus strand of NIVC01001846.1, from coordinate 52,964 downwards.
TAAAAAGTGTACTGTATCGTTTTCGGCGATGGATGAGAGGCAATGTCATTTTTAGCTACAGACCTCATCTCAGTTTTTAAAAAGTAAACTTGCTTGTTTTTATTGTTACGAAGAAAGCTATTTGCAAGAGATAAATCTAATAAGCCTTGTTGCTTCAGCATTATTTTAAAGGACAATTAACCTGCAAGGTTCAATTCGTAAGTTATTGCTATATTGTTTATCAGTATCAAACTCAGGGGTGTCGGTATCAAACTCAGAGGTGTCGGTATCAAACTCAGGGGTGTCGGCATCAAACTCAGGGGTGTCGGTATCAAACTCAGGTGTGTCGGTATCAAACTCAGGGGTGTCGGTATCAAACTCAGGTGTGTCGGTATCAAACTCAGGGGTGTCGGTATCAAACTCAGGTGTGTCGGTATCAAACTCAGGGATGTCGGTATCAAACTCAGGCGTGTCGGTATCAAACTCGGAGTGTCGGTATCAAACTCAGGTGTGTCGGTATCAAACTCAGGTGTGTCGGTATCAAACTCAGGGATGTCGGTATCAAACTCAGGCGTGTCGGTATCAAACTCGGAGTGTCGGTATCAAACTCAGGTGTGTCGGTATCAAACTCAGGTGTGTCGGTATCAAACTCAGGGATGTCGGTATCAAACTCAGGCGTGTCGGTATCAAACTCGGAGTGTCGGTATCAAACTCAGGTGTGTCGGTATCAAACTCAGGGATGTCGGTATCAAACTCAGGTGTGTCGGTATCAAACTCAGGTGTGTCGGTATCAAACTCAGGGATGTCGGTATCAAACTCAGGGATGTCGGTATCAAACTCAGGTGTGTCGGTATCAAACTCTTGGGTGTCGGTATCAAACTCAGGAGTGTCGGTATCAAACTCAGGTGTGTCGGTATCAAACTCAGGTGTGTCGGTATCAAACTCAGGTGTGTCGGTATCAAACTCAGGGGTGTCGGTATCAAACTCGGAGTGTCGGTATCAAACTCAGGGATGTCGGTATCAAACTCAGGGGTGTCGGTATCAAACTCAGGGGTTATCGGTATCAAACTCAGGTGTGTCGGTATCAAACTCAGGGATGTCGGTATCAAACTCAGGTGTGTCGGTATCAAACTCTTGGGTGTCGGTATCAAACTCAGGAGTGTCGGTATCAAACTCAGGTGTGTCGGTATCAAACTCAGGTGTGTCGGTATCAAACTCAGGGATGTCGGTATCAAACTCAGGCGTGTCGGTATCAAACTCGGAGTGTCGGTATCAAACTCAGGGATGTCGGTATCAAACTCAGGGGTGTCGGTATCAAACTCAGGGGTTATCGGTATCAAACTCAGGCGTGTCGGTATCAAACTCGGAGTGTCGGTATTAAACTCAGGGGTGTATCCCTAAGCACCCAGTGACTCCAGCACTTTTTTTATTCTCCAGCCATGGCCGAGCTCAGACTAGTACTCGAGTACTGCCCAGTCTCAGACTACGAGCGGCTAAAACGAGCCATTGAATCGAGCGTCCAAGCTGGCCAAGAGGAAATCCTGCGGGCCTTGGTTAGCAACGATGGTCGCAACCTCAACGACTTCGGCGTGGACGTTCTTTTCGAAGCGGTGGAAGACATCTCGGATCTGTCCGTGTTGAAGTTCCTTCTGCGCAGGTTGGGCGGCGAAGCCATCGGCCAGGTGCGTAACGAGCTGAATCTAAACGTTGTACACCTCGCCGCGCTCATCCAAGACCGCGAGCTGGCCGCGGAGACGATGCAGACGCTGCGCAACGCTCTGGGCGACGGCTGTTTCTCGGTTGTAAGCGGGCTGAACAGCACCGCGGCTCACTTTGCCGCCAAGAACAGCAACGGTCACGAGGTGCTGATATGGATCCTCGACAATCTTGGCCAGCAGGCGCTTACAGTGAAGGACTCGTTGGGCGACACAGCTGTGCACCTGGCCGCCGAGTTCCAGACTGACGAGTGCATGCGGCTGCTCAAGGCCAAACTGCCGCAGAGAGTCTGGCAGGCGCGCGGGGCGCTGCGCCGGACCCCGGTGCACCGGGCTGCGCTTAATTGCACCGGTGAACAGAGCGGTGACACGCTCAAATGGATGCTAGAGAATCTCGAGCTGGAGGTATTTAAGAAGCCTGACGCTGAGAACAATACGGCTGTTCACCTGGCCGCTCGACACCAGGGATTCGAGTGCATGCAGATGCTGCAAGATCGCCTTGGCGCCAGCTGCTTCTTAACTCCCGGCTATCAACTGCAGACGGCGGTGCACATGGCGGCCAGGAATGAGAACGGCTACGCCGCTCTTGAGTGGTTCGTGACAAACATTGGAAGCATCGATCATCTCTTAATTAAGGACGCCAACGGAGACACGGCTGTGCATGTCGCTGCCGAATATCAGGACGACGAGTGCATGCAATTGTTTTCAACCCGGCTACCACCCGAGCACAACGTCTGGCAGATGGAGGGAGGCTTGAAACGTACCCCGGTGCATCGGGCGGCACTCAATGAGAAGTCGGTCTTGACTCTTCACTGGATTCTGGACTATCTTGCCAAGCGGCCGGCGATTTTTCAGCTGAGGGACGCACAGGGCGACACGGCGATTCACTTGGCTGCACAGGTGCAGAGCGACGAATGCATGGAACTGCTTTCTCAGCATCTGACACTAGAAAATCCGGTGTGGAACACCGCCGGAGCGAAAGGCCGAAAACCAGTTCACTGTCTAGCGGCCAATGCAATTCAACGAGAGTTCTTGAAGGTCCTGGTTGATAAGCTTGGTTCATCAGCTCTTACTGAAGTAGATGAAGAACTGCTAACTGCTATTCACTTAGCTGCCTCCTATCAAAGCCTCGCTTTATTCCAGTCGCTGGTTAGTTGCGCAGGCAAGGACTCCATTACGCTCAGAGACAAACACGGTTGGACTCCACTGTTCATGGCCACAGGCAACGAGCGTCACGAGAAAGATGAATCTGTGTTCTTCTGGATGATGAACCAACTGAAGGGAAGTCAGGAGCAAGAACTGGCCAGCAAGGATAGCGACGGTAGGACTTGTCTGCATTTGTGCGCCCGCAACAGAGCCTTCGGGGCCCAGATGTTTGTTCAATCGGCGCCACAGCACCAGTTCGACGACCCCTCCGATGCGGTCGCGGCGTCAGTTGACAAGAACGATAGAAATCCGCTGTTTTTGGCCTGTCTGTTGAAGAACTTCAACTTTTTCAAAGCGGAATTTATCGACGTGAAACGGCATATGTGCATCGATTCGGTGGGAAACACACTGCTACATGCGCTGTTCCTCACCTCTGAGTCATTCCCTAACCGGGACTTTGACGCGGACGAGTTTGTGTCAGCGGTCAAGAAGCTCATCGATGGAGGCGTTGATCCCAAGGTGGAGAACAATGTCAAGAAGAATTGTTTGATGAGCGCTGAGTTCAGTCAGCGGACGCTATACGACGTGTTGGTGAGGCTTTCCCACCTGCCGGAATTGAAAGAGGCATTCAGTAGGCTGCAGAGAAACTCCGACGGCTTGCATGTTGTTCACGTGTTTTCCGGCCGTTACGACATCAGATTCTTAGAAGCTCCATTGAAGCAGCTTTTCACGCTGAGCTCTGACAAACTGTTAAATATTCGAGTGTCGTCGGGCTCGCTTAGCGGAGCAACTTGTCTGCACTTTGCCTGTGAAGCCGGTCACGAGGAAAACCTGAGGTTTCTAATTGGCAAAGGTCTCTGCGATGCAAGGCTTGGTTGCGAGACAGCTTCCGGTCAGACGTGCGTTGACTTTGCGTGCAACAAAGGAAAGCTGGACGTACTTAGAAGCGCCGCTGCCGATGCTGGCGTCGATCTGAGGGAGATTCTGCTGCTGGTCGATCCGGTCAAGAAGGCACTGCAGCTGCCAGACAAAACCAGTCAGGAGCCAGTCAAAAACCAGGAATCTGCTGTCCCTATTCACTGACCCTGTACTGAGATCCGATATTGAGAGAGACAGAGGATTGCCCACAGCTGGGGATGAAGCTGAAGGACAGGCATCTGCTGCGGAGTCTGCCGACGTTAAGCTGCTCATCCGAGCTCTGGAACTTGACTCTACAGAGATGCTTCGAAGCCTTGTAGTGCTGGATTACGTCACTGGAGACACGGATGATCGTCTTATCAAGGCGTTGCGCAAACGATATCAGTCAAAGAATCCTAGCCAGCAAAAGTACTTTCCAAATATGGAAACACTGGATTTAATAGCTACTACTCGGACAGAATTATCGCTACTGGATTGCGTCATATTCTTTGATAAGGCAAACCTGCTATCCGACTTGATGGTTCTGCCACAGTTTGACATCATACCTCAGACACTGCGGCTGCTAATCAACATGACACCTCAAGTTGAGATGCGAAGAGGAAGACATGAACAATTGAGCGAAATGATGAAGCAAGCCCTGAACGTTCTCACTAATGTTCTCGAGCAGTTGTACGTCAGAGCCGATCAGAACGAGCGTGAACTTTTGTTCCGCTACTTGACTGCGGACTTCAAGAAGGATGAAGTGAGCGGTCCGAAGTTTCAGGCTCCGTTAAAAAAATTCGTCGATAAAAAGGGCAAAGTTGTGGCTCCGTTTTCGGGCCCGGCGGAATGCTTCTCGGTCATGCAGCTGGTCGACACAGTCGATTGCGACGAGCTGTTTGCAACCAACTGCCTCAGCAGCATGATCGACGAACAGTGGAAGAAACCGCCTCCTCTGTCGTGGCGTACAAGCAGTAGCAGTCAACCGTGCTGCCCGAGCTTCAATAGCAGTTGCAGTCCTGGCAGTCGACCTGACGGAGTCCCTAGCTTTTTATTGTCAGTTCGATTTCGAGTCTGGATTCACATGGTCTTCTTCCTCTTCTTTCTGTGCTTCTTCTCCTGGTACGTAACGGATTTTGGCCAGTCGTTGAAGTCGCAGGCCGCGGCTGTGCACATTGTTGATGCAGTCATGTGGATGTTCGCTTTATCATTCGCCACGCAGGAGATAAATGACATGGTTAATAGGGGAGAACTCAAAGATACCTACGCTTGGGGAAGGCATCTGAAAGTACCCAGGTACTTCACAGATTTATTTAATTATTTTGATCTGGCCGCAATCTTACTGCTGTTGGCTGGGCTCATACTCAAAATAGTGAGCACGGGAGGCGATACAACCAGCCTGCACAATGCCCAAGTAGTACTGAGCGCATCCTTTCTGCTCTGGGGATTTCGGTCGGTATCCCTGCTTAGCTACTTCAAGGTCACTGGACCAAAAATATCGATGCTGAAAAGCCTTCTATTAAGCGACTTGGCCCCATTCCTGATCATAATGCTTGTGCTGGTCTATTCGTTTGGCATATTCTACGTGAACTTGCTATTTCCCGTGACCCTCTCTACTGCGAGCATTTTACGCGACTCGGAGTCAATAGCCAAGCAAGTGTTCTCCCTGCCGGTCTCGCTGGCGTTCGGCTTCTTTGAAGGCGCCGAGAGCGTAGTGTGCAACGGGTCCAGACAGACTCTGGAGGCGTGCTCAGACCATGCCGGCTACCGGGCGTACAGCGGCCTGTTAATGTTCCTCTACTTGCTAATCGTGAACATAGTGATGTGGAACCTGCTAATTGCACTGTTTAACCTGACAGTCACCAGGATGGACACCAAAGCAGAGGTGATTTGGCGTAAAAATCTGTACGAGATGCTGGTCGAGTTTTCCGAGGTCAGCCCGTTTCCACCGCCGTTTTCGTTTCCTCATTACATTTGCAAGCTGGGGCGGTACGCGTGTCGGCGTCTGGAGAACCGTCGTTCGGTTCAACCGGAAGAGGCAAGTACAATCAACACTTTGAATTATGATTTAAAAGACCATGCAAATTTTGCTGTGGGCTGATTTTCCGCTGCAAATGCAAAGGTAAGGAAGCTTCCAGTTTTTTAGCACTAAATTCCCAATGTATCACCTTCTGGGCTTACGAATTCCAAATGAGGCGCAAAGCTGACTATGAACATGTTTCGTTTGAGGTGCACTCATAAATTTATCAAGCCGTTTTTCATGAAATACTACCGGGAGACCGGCAAACATGTAAAGTTCCTTTTGGCGAAGTGTCTGTTGTTCCTGTCTCTTTAACGGTAGAACTACCAAGGAGGGGACCCTTGCAAATTTTTCGTTGCGCTGGAATGACGCAAACCAGGCACTGGAATTTCAAGTGCTTCAAATTTCTAAGCACTCTCTCAAGCATTCAGTCGTCTTCCAGACGCCGTCGCCTGCTTTACCGGTCTGTAGCTATCAGGCGACTGTGGACACCCAATTGTGAATTTCTTTGTTGTCTCTGGTCAAGCCCCGGTGTTCTTGAATTTCGTGTGCTAGAGCTGTGACTCCGTTCCGGCGCGCAGCAAAAAAACTGTTCCCCTTTTTTGGTCGTTCAATTAACGGGCGGAAATGGTTGTAAATTTCCTACTGTTAATGCACTTCTTTAGGATTATTAGCGGGTACTACGTTCCATAGACCTATTCAGCGCCAGGCAAAAGAAGTAAAAATTTGTCAAATATTTGTTTAGAAAACACAACCTGTACTCTTGAGCGCTGCCATTCTCCGAATAATATTTTTCCTTAGACTTTTCTCGACGTCAACTCGACGTCGACGTCAACGTCGATGTCGACGACGAAGTATCGTGTTGTTAATTTTACTGTCGATTATCGATAGAAATAAGTACCTTAACAGTTTTCGACGAATCTTACACTTAAATGGTAACAGCTTTCATCTTCTCGCAATGAATTTAGAAGCAGAGTCCACCCTGGTGGCAGGAACGCAGTAGTTTTCACGACTATCCCAACGACTATCGGCAGTTTCTGGTGTACCAAGCTGAGCAGCTCCGCCAGTGCCGCCCCGACTGCGGCAGGGCGTTGAGCGGCACAAAGACGCATTCGAGGCGCTGCGAGCGCACACGGAGAAAACTGTTGACGGAACTCGCGACGAGCTTGCCAGGATGGTGAAGCGAGAAACTCTGGACATCAGAGAGCAGCTTCACAGACTGCGACGTAATCAGAAAAAGCAGCAAAAGCAGCTGTCGCAGGTGCTCGATTTGTTGAAGCATTCACAAGCGGCAGCAAAATAGTAAACTTAACTAATTCTCTTAAAAGTAATTCTTATTTTGCTATTCACAAATCTTCATTAAATCATTACATGTACCTGTTGACAGTTGTAGAAGATTACTGTACATGTACTTTTGTAGTTTGTAGATCCCCACATATCTAATTTTTACGTATAAGTTATGTGTGCTCAATATTTTGCTCAATACAGTAACATAGTTAATAAAGAAACGAAAGTAGATCAAAGCAAGCAAAAACAAAGGTATTACAGTCTCAAATTACGTGCTCACGAATCACGAATCGTGCAAGTCGTGCAAGGCGACCAGCTGTACGAATGCCTGGTTGTATCTATACAGTATTTAATTGATAGAGCAACAGGTGCATTACGTACCTTTTCAGACTTTTATGTATCCCGAGTATTTTTCAATCGGAAAATGCGAAAAAATTAGTATTCAGACGTTTCACTTCTCCAATTAATTTGAATAACTCTGATTGCGTACTTTACTCTTAGGGAAATTCAGTAGTTTCTATTACAGACGGCTAGCTAGAGAAATATCAAGCACTCAATCGAAGTACCTGGCGTTACATTACAATTCGGAAATCAACTTTCAATATTTTCCAATACTTTAAGTGTGTACTCACGGTGCGCTGTTACCATTAAAGCACTCTCGGAGTTGAGTTTTGGCTGCTGTATTTTGGAGTATTGCGATGGTATTGCGAAAAGTTATCATCTTTATCAGAGATTATAGCTACATGTAAGTATTGAGGTCGGCTGAGTGCTCTATTATAATTTATATGTAGATGTCAAGCTATTTCCAAAAGGCAAATTATAATTCAGAGGTAGAGTGGAATAAGACTAATAGACTAGTAGACTAAGTAGATAGTAAAGATCTCATCAACCAGGCCAATCTTTAGCTAATCAGAATTTCAATTCAACTGATCAACGATTGCGTTGACAATCGAGCTCTACATTCGAAAGAGCAACCAGTTTTAATTTTCTGGAATCCAATAATTCCGACACTTTTTGGTTGTGACAGCTTCGATTTTCAAACAGTTTCGACAAACTGCGATGCAGATTCGACAGTTGGCATTACTTTTCCAACAAACATTCAATCAGTTCTAACAATTGACAACCAAATCCGTCAAATAGGGGTAGAAATTTTCCTGTTGGCGCATTATCGTTTTTTTCTGGTTGAAATTTCCATTCCACAAATTCTATTTCAATCGATATTTTTCAATCGATAAAGACGAGTAAATTAGGCACTAAATATAGGCAAAGTATCTTCTCCAAACCTTTTACATTAAAATGTATTGACTTTCTTTTACAGGTGGGCCTGAGCCCTGAGATGTATGTATACACAAGCAAATCGAAAGAGACAAAAACAAGCAACCTAATCAACCGTAAGAACATCAATGTTCTTTCTTTCAATACTGAATATCGGTATTGGCAATATGGCAATATCAATAACCAAAGATGCAAAGAAAGATAAAAAATATAAGTCTGAATGGAAATTACAACATTACAAATGTATTTGAATTTACGGACTTCTTGAACTTTAGGTAGATACAATAGTTGCAGTTTTGATAGGATCATAATTTTGTCACTAAATGGGTTTTTATGGTGCTGATTTCAAATTTGAGCTTAATTTTTTCGTAGCTTAAAGCCAACCACCGGGACATGGGAAATGGGGGGTTTTAGGGTGGGGAGAATCTTCGTGGGAATTGATTTTATCTACTTAAACTTCAATAGAGGCATGGGGATCTATTGAAGATTAGATAGGTAAATTCTGAACCCAAGGGGGGGGTCTGATGAGGGGGGGTCTGACAAGGGGGGGGGGTGGGCTGATAACTACCAACCACTGGGACATGGGGAATGGGGGTTTTAGGGTGGGGAAAATCTTCATGGGGATTGATTTTACCTACCTAAACTTCAATAGAGGCATGGGGGTCTATTGTAGATTAGGTAGGTAAATTCTAAACCTAAGGGGGGTCTGATGAGGGGGGGGTGGGCCAATAACCACCAACCAATAGGACATAGGGAATGGGGGTTTGGGTTTAGGATAGGGAGAATCTTCATCGGGATTGATTTTACCTACCTAAACTTCAATAGAGGCATGGGGGTCTATTGTAGATTAGGTAGGTAAATTCTAAACCTAAGGGGGGTCTGATGAGGGGGGTGGGCCAATAACCACCAACCAATAGGACATAGGGAATGGGGGTTTAGGGTAGGGAGAATCTTCATCGGGATTGATTTTACCTACCTTAACTTCAATAGAGGCTGGGGTCTATTGTAGATTAGGTAGATAAATTCGGAGACTGAGGGTTCCAGAGTGGAAATGTAATGAAGCTTAAATAAAACATTCAGCAAGTTATCAAACACCTCCATCGAGAAAAATTATAATCTTATCAAAGTAATTGATATCAGCAGCTATAATTACCTTTCAGAATAGAGAAGACAACGCAGATTAGTAGACATTAAGTATACGTAAACATTTAAAGAATGTACAGCTAGTCACAACCATGAGAGAACAAAGCGAATCAAAAGCAGGAGGCGAGGGCGGTGGCGAACCCGCTTAAAAAATTGAAGCCGATTCCTGGTTAAATTCCAAGTTAAACTGTGAATATTCAAGGTTTATCTAGGAATGACAGTTAAGATCGCTTCCAAGTTAAACTGACGTTTAAATTAATTGCACTTTAACAATGCCTTCAGATGCGCCGCGCAATAGTTGCGGCTGAGCTGTCGGTTGCACATCGGCCGATTGGGCAGGTGTAATCAATTATTATTTTATTATTACTTTAACAAAGCACGGTCAAAAAAGTGAAAAATGGCTGTTAAACTTAGCTAACTGTAAATAAATTTTTAAGTTTAAAGTTAAAATATAGGCTGAACTTCTGTTACACACATAAATAAAACACAGCATGAAAAGTAATAGATTTGAATGTTATCGCGCGCTGCTCAGATAGTTTTTATTTTACAAGCGCGCGCATTCACTTGTATTATGAACTGTCGAATTATTGCGCGCAATCTTTTGGGACATAACTTTCAGACCATAATCTATAAGATTTTACTACAGCTGCATCTGGGGCATGAGTTTAAAATTTTGACGCGGCTGAGACGCGGCAGCAACATGGAAGTGCGCATTCTCTGTTTTTGCCTCAATCTCGAAATTAGCTTTCGTTTGTTCATTTCTACTATTTAAAGGGTATTAATAACCAAAATAATTAAAGATCTAAGCGATAGGTGTGCAACTATACTACTAGTTACTGTTTAGTCCTTGGTTTGTGTTTCTTGCTATTTATAAAGAAAAGATATTTTTATATAATATATCTTTTGAATTCTGTCTTGAAACTTTCATAGTAAAAGACACATTTGTAATGAACGTGCAACCGAGAGAAAAACGTGTATTATTCAAGAGTGCCAAAAAGCATATTATATAGAGGGGCGAGGGGGGCTGAGCAATCGATAGCAACGTACATGATTGGGGGACGGGGCGGCTGGGGCGCAGATGTGCGTACAATAAATTATAGTTACAAGTGCATCACTGACATCTCTCTTCTAATAGCAAAAATCGAGAGGAATTAAAATCAATTATTCATAGAATTATCACTAATCACTCCTTTCTAATAGCAAAAATCGAGAGGAATTAAAATCAATTATTCATAGAATTATCACTAATCACTCCTTTCTAATAGCAAAAATCGAGAGGAATTAAAATCAATTATTCATAGAATTATCACTAATCACTCCTTTCTAATAGCAAAAATCGAGAGGAATTAAAATCAATTATTCATAGAATTATCACTAATCACTCCTTTCTAATAGCAAAAATCGAGAGGAATTAAAATCAATTATTCATAGAATTATCACTAATCACTCCTTTCTAATAGCAAAAATCGAGAGGAATTAAAATCAATTATTCATAGAATTATCACTAATCACTCCTTTCTAATAGCAAAAAATCGAGAGGAATTAAAATCAATGGCTCGAAGGAATTATCGCTTCCAAAACATTTCATTATTTGCGCATTAGACATGTGCGAAAACTCAAAAAATATTTCTTTTAAAACAAATGAAAAAAAAATACTTTTTTAAATATTTTTAGACAAAAAAAACAACAACGAAATTCGATTTAGATAAGGAATAAAAATATTTGGAATATTTTCTCAGCAACAAAGTCAGCGGATTAACCCTAATCTTTGCATAAAAAATCCATGCAACAGTCCTTGAAAACAAACAAAAGTCACTGTCCCTATCACTCACACGTCATGTCTGTAGCGGAGAGGCGGAATGCCCTTTGTGGCCCTGGCAGAGCGGCGGAGTGGCTCTTCAGGCTCCGCAAGATCTGATGCCGCCAACTCATCGCCGGCCGGAGCCGCCTGGGCCGCCAGCTGGACGTCTTCGGCTTCAGCAGTGGACTGCTGCGGCGGCACTGGTCGCAGGTCCCGGCGATTGCGAATCAGCTCCCTGCCGCTTTGAGTCAGCAGTCGGTAGTTGCGGTGCTCCGGGTTAGCTTGCGTCACAACGGCTGGCTCCCATCTGAAACCGTGCCGAAAACGAACTGCATCTCCCTGATTCAGTGTTGAGAGCGGTCGGGCTTGCTGGTCGTAGTGCCGTTTTTGAGCAGCCTGCAGCGGGGCTTTAGAGAATCCGGTTGTTCTGTCTTTGAGCAGCGCCTCCTCACCTGCTGGCAGCTTCGTACGAATCAACCGACCGAACATGAGCTCGCTGGGGCTGGTGCTCGTACCGCTAATTGGTGAAGCTCGATATTCCATTAGCGCAATTTCAGGCTGATCAGCTTTCCTCAGGATGCTCTTTGCCACTTTGACTGCCTTTTCAGCCATCCCGTTGGACTGAGGATATCCGGGTGACGAGCGCGTGTGCACGAAACCAAACTGTGCAGCAAACTCTTGAAACTTAAACGAGCTGAATGGGGGCCCATTGTCACTGACCAGCTCTTCGACGATACCGAACCTGGCGAACATCGACTTAATTCGAGCAATCACCAAGTCAGCTCCAGACTGTTGACCTAACTTTGCCAGTTCGATCCAGTTGCTGTATGTCGCGACTTTCCTAGTCATTTCTTAGTTCACCTTCAATTGTCTCTGTTTACTCCGTTTTCTCTCTCTCTGTCTAGCTCAATCTTGTTATTCTTATCTCTCTCTCTCCCTTGCTGCCTTCTGATTGGTTCTCCATTCTCGCCTCTCTCTTCAGTCGCGCACTTCACCCCTCTCCTTATTATCTGGAGTCAACCCCCCTCTAAATTAGTCATATAAATATACTTGTTTGGGCCCTGCGCCCACTTACTGGCTTATCTTAGATTCAATTTAACATCCAATTAAATAGTTTTTAGTGTTTTTAGTATTTTCTCTACATGGCGCCCAATGAAAAATAATTCAGTCAATACAGTAAGGCTGGCAAAGGCCATGCCATCGTCGTAGTCGTAGCCCTACACCAGTCATCTCGTCATCCCGTCATCGACTCCTAATCGTCTCGTCTCTGCTTGCCGGCTTCTCAATCGTCTCGTCTACCGGCCTCTCAATCGTCTCCTCTCTGGCAGCCGGCCTCAATCGTCTCGTCTCTGGTTGCCGGCCTCTCAATCGTCTCGTCTCTGGTTGCCGGCCTCTCAATCATCTCGTCTCTGCTTGTCGGCCTCTCAATCGTCTCGTCTCTGGTTGCCGGCCTCTCAATCGTCTCGTTTCTGCTTGCCGGCCTCTCAATCGTCTCGTTGCCGGCCTCTCAATCGTCTCGTTGCCGGCCTCTCAATCGTCTCGTTGCCGGCCTCTCAATCGTCTCGTCTCTGGTTGCCGGCCTCAATCGTCTCGTCTCTGGTTGCCGGCCTCTCAATCGTCTCGTCTCTGGTTGCCGGCCTCTCAATCGTCTCGTCTGCCGGCCTCTCAATCGTCTCATCTCTGGTTGCCGGTCTCGTCTTCGGAGTCGGTGCCGGCAGCATATTCACATTTCAACTCGGGCTGTCGGTCTCGTCTTCGGAGTCGGTGCCGGCAGCATATTCGCATTTCAACTCGGGCTGTCGGTCTCGTCTTCGGAGTCGGTGCCGGCGGCATATTCACAATTCAACTCGGGCCGTCGTCACGTCTTCGGAGTCGGTGTCGGCAGTCAATCTCACCGGTCTTTGTCAAACTTTCTTCACTCGGTCCCCTCCTCTCTTGTCAGTGTCTCCAGTTGTCTCTAGTCGTCTCCAGTTGTTCTTTTCATCAACTTGATTCTCATCTCATCTCATCTCTCTCATCTCAGCTCTCTTACTCAACTGACAATGTTAGTGTTTTCTCTAAACTGTACTAGCCATTTACAATTAAAAATTGCTAATTTTTAGGGGGGAGGGCGGATATATTCAGTCTTTTCAGTCTTCTCATTGGTTCAAAATCTACTCAATAAAAATCTAAGTTTAAAATTCGGTCTTAATATTTTGCATTCGCTCTACTGTTTTTGTATTCAAATTCTTAGTCATTATGTATTTTTCAAATCGTTTTATACACCATTTATTGTGAATGTGTTTTTCAATTTAATTCGACCTAATTCTAACTCATTAATTTCAATTGGTAATGGTACTCGAAAATTCAAAAAAATGTTCCATTTTTTGGGGGGAGTGTCGCGACTTTCCTAGTCATTTCTTAGTTCACCTTCAATTGTCTCTGTTTACTCCGTTTTCTCTCTCTCTGTCTAGCTCAATCTTGTTATTCTTATCTCTCTCTCTCCCTTGCTGCCTTCTGATTGGTTCTCCATTCTCGCCTCTCTCTTCAGTCGCGCACTTCACCCCTCTCCTTATTATCTGGAGTCAACCCCCCTCTAAATTAGTCATATAAATATACTTGTTTGGGCCCTGCGCCCACTTACTGGCTTATCTTAGATTCAATTTAACATCTAATTTAGTTCTAGTGTTTTTAGTCTTATTTTCTCTACACTGTAATAACAGGTAACGATTAGCCACTTGTCACCATTGAAGTCCAGCAGATCACAACCAACCTTGGTCCATGGTGCATTCGGAATCTGATGGTTCAACAGCGGTTCCTTTGGGTTGGCCGGCTGAAAAGTTTGACAAGTGCTGCAGTTCTTCACGAAGTTCTTAATGTCCGCTGACATGCCTGGCCAGTACAGAATTTGACGAGCTCGGGCCTCCGTCTTGCCCGCGCCACCATGACCTTCGTGTAAAATTTGCAGAATCTTTTGCCGCAACGATGCTGGAACAATAACGCGGTCCAACTTCATCAGCACGCCATCATTGTAGGTCAAGTCCTCCTTGAAGCTCCAATACGGACGGACAGAGTGGCAAATGTTCCGAAAGTTGCTTGGCCAACCCGTCTGAACAAACCGGGCTACAGAACTTAAGTCCGAATCTTTGCGGGTCTCGTCTCGGATTTCTTGCAAACGAATGGCAGAAATCGGGAGGCTCATTTGATGCACCTCCACCTCAATTTCGTCGTCTAGAGCAGCCTCGGCCTCCGGAAGGTAAGCTCTTGAAAGCGTATCGGCAATCAGCATCTTGGATCCCGGTGCCCAGGATACACGCAGATTATATCTTTTGAGTTGGTAAAGCATTCGAGCAATGCGTGGCGGAACATGCAGCAAGTCACGCTTAAAAATAACCTCCAGGGGCTTGTGGTCTGTAGTCACTCGTACTACTGGTAGGCCATAGATGTAGTCATGAAATTTCTTGCAAGCAATAACGACGGCCAGAGTCTCCTTCTCAATCTGAGCATAGTTCTTTTGCGTGTTGGTCAGCGCAGCCGATCCATACGCCACAGGCTGTCCATTCTGGAGCAAAACGCAACCAACTCCGACCGATGAACTGTCAACTTGAAGCTCAACTTCCATATCGGCGTCAAACAACCTTAGCACAGGAGCGTCCGACAGAACATCTTTTAGCTTCTCAAAAGCGAATTATGTTTGATAATTATACTAATCTATATATATTAGCCAAATTTTAATTGCATTGTTCTAATAAAAAATAATAGTTAGAAATCTAAAAAAAGCATTACTTTTTGTTCCTCTATCCTCAATTTTAGCAGCCAAAAGTTTTAAAATGTAAGAACTATTTCAGCTTTTAGGTAGCTTCATTTTAAATAGATATTTTTCATACATATTTGAAATAAACAACTAAAATGGTTCACCGTTTTATAGTCACTCAAAATCCTGCTTATCAATGAAAGTTCCTTTCGAGGCATTTAGAATTCAGTATTGAATCATTATAAATCAATAAATAACTTTAAATCATTAAATCACAAAAATAACCTGTTTGCATGCACTTGCATTTGCACTTTGAGCTCCCATCGTTTGATTTTTATCATCAGTAGTATTTTGTCCTTGTTATTTTCATAAAATATTTTTATTGTGATTATTGACTTCTAGCTTTATCATGTCAGATAAAAAGCAATGTATAAGCTGTTGGGCATGTAGAAGCCATCAAAAGCAATCATAGTTTTCTTGAATAACATAGGTATATATGTCTGGAACAAGTAGAAAGTTTAAAAAGTACTAACTGTAAAGTTGTAAAACTGCCAAAGTTGGTAGAAGAAACACAAAGGCTAATAAAAAATGTGCTTCACAAAAATAGTGCAGTACCATCGAAAAATATGACTAATTTTATTTTCACTGTCCTTGCAGTTATTTCAGGTTGCACATGGAGCATCAATTAAACAAATGGTTCGTAGTTCGCTTTGCTCAGAATGCGATGCAAGCCGTCAATGAACAGGACTTGTGCGTCATTATTGCAGGGAGCAAAGAAGAGGCTCCTCTACGTCTATGCTACGGGAGGAAAGTACATGTAGCCGTAGCTGGACGCTCCTCGAGCAGTTTAAAACCCGGGACTCTGATGGTCCCTGCTTTGCCTACCTTTGCGGTGATCAGGAACTGCCTCCCAATCATGGAATAGAGACGGTGAGAATGATATGCTGGACAGCGCCTGGCACTTATTTGTTACAGTAGGCGGCTAGCTTGCAAAACTATAGATGAGAAAATGTGGTATTAGCGGTACAGTATTTGTGTTATGTTTTTTTAATGAATTTCCCTAACCTTTTAGTGGCGCCGACAATCGGCAACCGTGCGACTGGAGCAGATGAACAAAAAGCTCGATAATTTGATCGAATTGTGCAGCGCCCAGAGTCACGGTGGTAGGACGGTTGGACAGGCTACACAAGAAAACACGCCTGAGGCTGAACCACAGGACAGGTTGATGGAGGAGCAAAATGGCATCGCGACTGGACAGGACGGCGATGAGGCGGCATGTACATGTAATCTGGATGATGAGCTCCCGGCCGTAACAATAAACAAACAGCGACTCGACATCGCCATTCAGGCTAATGCTGCGATCGATGCTACGGCAGCCACCAAGCTTTGTTACTAAGGAGCTGCTAATCGAACTATTAGGTATGAAGGCTTTTCAAACTTAATTAACAATGTCTGTCACTTGCTTGCAAATATAAAGAAATGATTATCATAATTTGAAGTTTTAGGTTTTGCAATTTTATAATAATAAAAGCGCACTAAAGGTTCGCCATTTATAAAAGTTAAACTTCAACGGCACATTTATATTTGCTGTTTATTATCATATTTCAGATCGTGATGCTCTTACATGCGACTCCGGCTCCTATATACAAGTACTACTTAAGTAGAAGGACGCAAGACTCAGAATTGGTGAAAATTTCATTGGAGGCCGATTTTTCAATGTTTCTACTGTGTACGCTATTGATCGTCAATCCTCCGCCAGTACTGAGGCCCAGCTTGAAATGGCGAAGACGCTAGCTGTCCGCGGCGACATACTCAACGAGCTGCTCGCCCCCTAGAAGCTAAGTGTGTCAGCTAACTGCATTCATTTACAAAAAATCTTATAACATAAAATTTGGATATAAATGCGATTCCCAAAAAACAGCTTTTTTATATTGCTTATTTTCTTCAGTTTCTACTTATAGACATATCGTAAATACATTCACGCATTGCTCTTTCCCACGCGCATCTCCACTGCTCACTGTTCATTTTTCTTACATTATGGTTAAAATTAAATAAAGAAATAATCAAGATTGGAGACCGTGTAAAAATTAAGAAAAAATTCAACGTTTTTGTCATTAAACAGACTTGTATCCGTGATAAGAGTTATGTACTTTTGTTAAATTTAATAGTGTGAGAGCTAGCGTTGCTACGGCGAGCAAAATACGGCTGAGATTCGGCGTCAGGGCTTCTAAATATGAAATTCCCGATTAACTCCTAAATTTTCGCGACGCTTATTAAATTAAACAATTCTTCTGTCTTCCTACTTTAACTAGGAACGTCTTCCGACTTACCTGATTGGCTGGCTAACATGGAAGAATAAGTGATTTTAAACTAGCGAATATGGCTTCCATTTTCTATGCGGGAACCGTGAGTCAGCATTTTTTAAAAACACTAATTTGGTCCGTAGCATCCTGATGCACTATAACAAACTGAGTGAAGATAAATTAGAATAGACACTCCTTTTATTAGAGTTAAAAATTTAACGCCCTAAATGTTTTTTACAATGAATTTATCATAATTTCAGACAATATTTACCTTTGAGAGCCATGATTCTAAAAAAGTTTAATTTTCAAACATACAATTCTCCGAAACTACTTGCATCAAATGATAATTACATTGGGGATTAACAAATTGTGCTCCTGTTAACTCTGACGGTAATGTTTTGCAGTTTTCTTTGCTTTATTATCACTTTGGAAGGCTCTAAAACTCTGGCAAAAGTTTTAGAAAAATCGGAAAATCGGAAGTATTTTACGTACCTAACTAAAGTTCAAGAAGTCCGAATTTACCTAAATGCCTAATTAATCTCTTTGTTTATCAGTGGCGTAGCCAGGAATTTCAATTTGGGGAGGGGGCGGGTTGGCCTAGCTGGCCATACGGTATACCATGCCTTATGCCATTGCCACTTTTGGCGCACTCATTTTGGCGCCGCAGGCTCTCATTTCGGCGCTGCAGGCAGTCACTGTCAGGCACTCAATTGCCTCATGCCGTCATGGTTTTTGGTATTCCCCGCGCCCAACCCCATCCCCCTGGCGATTGGTTGGGGGGGGGGGGGTCGGCCCCCCTGGCCCCCTGGCTATGCCACTGTTGTTTATGAGGATAATTATACAAATGTAGCAGCTTCTTACTAATTAACTTTAATAATGAATTAAAATTGTGAACTTTATTGCTTGCATGTGAGCATTAATTGCTTTTATTCCATCTTTCCCTATGTTTTGTAACTTTCTGCTATGCCTGCTAATGCTATTGAAACAATCTTAATATTCATACAACATAGGAACATTTTTATTAATAACTAATTAGCTTAAAGTTTCAAATAAATAAGTTAATTCTTTACTTTATGCTTATTTTTAGTAGTATTATGCACACAAGATTTTAATTATTATTAATTACTTTTTAGCTTATAAATTACTTTTAGATGACCTCTGTGTTTATTGTTTTGTTAAAAAGTTAAAAAAGCAATACAATGTATATAACAGTGCATTTTAAAATCTATTTTGGAAAAAAGTGTAAGATTTCTATATTTTATATAATATATGTTAGCTTTAATAGATTAATGAAAATCAGTGGCGCAACCAGGGGGGGGGGCTGGGGGACGATTGCCCCCCCTTAGGTGGAAGACCAAAAAAAATCAAATGGGGGACCAAGCAAATTTTTGCCAAAAACAGAGCCACCCCTCCACTGCCCCCCCCCCCTTCCTAGGACTTTACCTTCAGAATCTGCCCCCCCCCTCAAAAAATTTCTGGTTGTGCTACTATGCTTAATAACAATTATCAGTTAATTTTTAGCAAACAAAACAAATAAAAATAAAAAAATTTTTTTTGTTTTAATGCTAACATTTTTGCCATTAACATGAGTTAAGATTTTTATTAATAGTGCCCAACACTACCTGCTAAAGGGAAAACTTTTTTCTACCTTTGTGTTTGGCTTCTATTGTTTCTATTGGAGATAGATTTATGTTTTTATCCTCCTCTAACAAGAATCCTAGCTATGCGCTTGATAGCCATAAAGCCATTTTATAGTTTACTAGTTGCTAAAATTGTTTATAAGAATAGACAACAAAGTTGAAAAATCAATCAATAAATTGAACTGACAAATTGATATACCATGTAGCCAACTATCTCCTATATAAAGAAGTAAGAATAAATTAATAAATTATTTGAAAAGTCTTAAATATTTAGTTTATTTTCATTAAATTGAATAGTTTAATTAATACCATTATGAAAAAGTAGTCAATGACTTTCTATAATATTTTTATGATCTTTTTAAATTATCCATTGATTGATTCTAGCCATCTTGTTAAAATCTTATTTATTTCATTTAATTTACCATTGACTATACAAGTTTTTATCCTATCCTATTGCAGTGACAATTATTTACTTTATTGCCATGAGTGTTTTATATATATTTTTTCCTTTGCTAAAAGCAATGTCTACTTTTGTCTCATTAGGTTAAAATAGGCCCCTATTTGAAGTTTTTAACTCTAAAAACAATATGAATAACTCAACATATTTATTGTTATATAAATTCTAACTTTTTACTTAATTTTATTCTATCTAAATGGTATTTGTTGTTTGATTTTGTCTAAGCTATTTTTAGTACTATATTAGAGATTTAGTATATTTAGATTAATTATTTATATTTTTGATGGTCATACTGGTAGTTAGGTGATAAGGGCTAAAGTTAAGATGGAATGTTTTATCACTTTTAAAGAGCTCTTAGATCCCTATAAAGATTTGAAGACGTAGGAAACAGAGACTTTTGATGCCACAATAGTGTGTATATGCATAGTATATTAGCCTAACATATATGCATAAGTAGTCTATTTGTCTATAGAGCAAGGTAGGTCACCCAAAAAATAGATCAAAAGGCCATATCTAGTGTACCCTTGTATAGTGTGGCATTGGTCTTGCTACCTAGATTGCTACATACTCTGAATACTACATGCAGCATGGTCGCAAGCATAGCATTCAGTTGCCTCTTCAAGGCATCTATCATAGTTTAGGTCTCAGTGTAATATATGTATATCCTACAGTTATAGAAAGTTTACTAGCTATGGATGTAGATACAGATAGACTATGAGAAAAATATGGTGAAAATATAGAGAGAAAAAAGGTATAATTTATGCTTTTTAACAATTTAATATCTATAAGATTGCCCTGCAGTTGGACTAAAAATATGCTCATAACTTGGAGTAGATTTCAATGCCAAAGATTTATTGCTACAATTGTTATTGTAAATAAAAGCCACCCCCTAGCTCTTTCCTTCCCTTCTTTTCTTTTCTAAATCTCTACACTACAACTGTTGTACTATCTTGCTTCTGTCCATGCAAACTGCAGATAATGCCCCGGGTATCTGTCGCCCGCCCCCTTTGTCCCAGGCGATTCTGCCGCACCCTAGCGGCAGCGGCGCAGTACTTACGTCATGTGCGGTCACACGGAATGGGCTGCGACTCGGAGCCAGAGGAGGCGGCTGCGACCAACTCAGAAGCTGTCAGAGCGGCGGTCGAGCAAGTCGCGTCTCACAATGAGTCAGCGATGCAGCCGTGTGCAGCCGGCAGTTCTGCAGTGATGAAGCGTCACGAGTGTGAGTCAGTCGAGAGGACCCCAGCTTCAAAGAGTGCTGCAACACGACACCGTCGAGCTCAGGGCATCGAGAGACCGTTCCAGTGCAAAACTTGCCAGAAGAAGTTCACCAGAAAAAGCTACCTAAAGGCTCACATTAGTGCAGTGCACATAAAGGCGAAACCGCACAAGTGCAAGGTGTGCGGCAAGAGATTTAGTGTCAGCAGCAGCCACATTAGGCACTCCAGGGTGCACACAGGAGAAAAGCCATTTGAGTGCAAGGTGTGCAGAAAGAGATTCAGTCGCCGCAGCAACCTCTCTTCTCACTCAAGACTGCACACAGGAGAAAAGCCGTTTGAGTGCAAGCTGTGCGGCAAGATATTTAGTGACAGCAGCAACCTCACTAAGCACTCCAGGGTGCACACAGGAAAAAGCCATTCGAGTGCAAGGTGTTATGCAAAAGATTCAGTTAAGGCAGCGATCTGAAAAGGCACTCCAAGCAGCACATTGTTTAATGAATATTAAACTTTGCGCTCCGTGATTGCCACTACGTCTGGGTCCTTACTGTGCGCCAGGCATTTTCAATTCACTAGCAGTAGATCAGCAGCTTTTTTGGCTGTACGTATTAAGAACTGTCCCAAAAATGTCAATGAAAGCGGATTCAATAGCCAGTTAGTTACAGCATCCAATGACCTGTTAGTCTCAGTATCTCAGTAACTGATTGGTTTCCAGCATTTTCAGTTTTTCACTTCATTACTTATTGTATTAGTACTCACGCATTTTCAGTACTCATTTAAATTCATCTAACTTTTTACAAACATTCTCTAATCAGAATGTTTTAATCATGATAAATTGCTCATCAGTGTGAATTTTGCCATGCACATCATGCCGTTTAGCAGCAACATTTTCACTCGGTTAAATCCATCATCAATTGGTTGTCTTAAATTCAAGTAAAGCATGCATGGGATTTTTATCACTTTCATAAAATACAAAATTCTGCTTTAAATTTGTCAATATAACCCAGCAATTGTCTTTATGTTTTCGATATCTGGGATGTTCATTTCCTTTAGATGTCTTTCCATTTCGGATCACAAAGTGACGAAGTCCCTACCGCTCCGCATTGCAGATCAGGCAGAGACTGGCTTCGAGCATCGGCATCTCCGCACAGATCGCAGCCCCACAGTTTCTCAGAGATGCGCCGGGGCTCTGTCGCCTGCCCCTTTTGTCCCAGGCGGTTCTGCCGCACCCGATCGGCAGCGGCGCAGTACTTGCGTCATGTGCGGTCACACGGAATGGGCTGCGACTCGGAGCCAGAGGAGGCGGCTGCGACCAACTCAGAAGCTGTCAAAGCGGCGGTCGAGCAAGTCGCGTCTCACAATGAGTCAGCGATGCAGCCGTGTGCAGCCGGCAGTTCTGCAGTGACGAAGAGTCCGGAGTGCGAGTCAGCCGAGAAGACCCGAGCTTTGAACAGTGCTGCAACACGGCAACGTCAAGCTCAGGCTGTCGAGAGGGCGTTCCACCCGAGAAAATAAAACAAACCAAACTTGCTAAGTACTTGGTAAGTCAACAATGCAACCTCGTGGCCTAAGTACTTTCTAAGTTTTCCAAGTACACTCAATAAACTTTCCAAGTATGCAATGTTTTCTCCAGTCACTTCTCAAGTACTTTCCAAGTATGCAATGTTTTCTCCAGTCACTTCTCAAGTACTTTCCAAGTATGCAATGTTTTCTCCAGTCACTTCTCAAGTACTTTCCAAGTATGTAATGTTTTCTCCAGTCACTTCTTAAGTACTTTCCTAGTATGCAATGTTTTCTCCAGTCACTTCTCAAGTACTTTCCAAGTATGCAATGTTTTCTCCAGTCACTTCTCAAGTACTTTCCAAGTATGTAATGTTTTCTCCAGTCACTTCTTAAGTACTTTCCAAGTATGCAATGTTTTCTCCAGTCACTTCTCAAGTACTTTCCAAATATGTTATGTTTTCTCCAGTCACTTCTCAAGTACTTTCCAAGTATGCTATGTTTTCTCAAGTCACTTCTCAAGTACTTTCCAAGTATGCAATGTTTTCTTAAATCACTTTTCAAGTACCTTCCAAGTATGCAATGTTCACAAGAGCTATAAATACTTATCACATTTCAAATTGATTTAGGTGACTTATTTACTAGAAAGTATATGGTTCCAAGTGTGAATGTATTAAATATCTAATTTATCTATAGAGCACTTGGCAAAATGTTGATAACTCATACCATGGACTTGCAAAAGTTACAAAGAACAAAAAATAATTCCATCATACAGAATTTCACTTGTTAAAGAAAAAATTCAACAAGCAATAGGAGCTTCAAAATAATTGTTAAGTGTACTGTTATATTGTATTCAAAGTATTGATGCACATAAAAGTTGCAACTTAACAAATTATTCAGATGATCACAGGCAGAAAAATGCAAGACAAAGAAAAAGCAGCATAAAAAATAAATTGCTTAGTCAGGTGCCAATTTTTTTGAACAAAATTAGTAAAAAATGTACAATTATACAGCTAACAAATCTTCATTGTTTTCAGCAGGTTTTTTTAATATAGATGATGACATTTGTAGATGGTAGCTGAAATGGAAATTTAAGTGAATATGAATAATTGGATATTTCACAAAAAAATTAAACCATGTAAGTTTTACCCAGGTAATAGTTCTTAATCTAAAGAAATGCCAAGTAAATGCACTTTATAATATAATTACTATTTTGAGACTAATAGCAATCTTTTTTTTGAATGTAATAAATAAGTCTTTAAAATATTTTTATAGATGTATGTATAGATGTATCTATAGATGTATAGATATAGATATTATAAAAGGCAGTGCTTATCCCCACGGTACCGTAGGAATAATTTCTGTCTTATTCCAACGGTACCGTGCGAATAATTTTCTGCTTATCCGCACGGCACACTGACGAGATAGCTGCCCTATCTTCTACATATGCCGTGGGAATAATTTTCTGCTTATCCGCACGGCACACTGACGAGATAGCTGCCCTACACGTCCTCTGTTTTATTCCCTCTGCTTTACTAGCTGCCCTATCGGTTTTTATCTGCTACATATATATGCTGTGCGTGAATAGTTTATAGCTTATTGAAAGGGAATTTGAACTGAGGATACTAAGAAGCTGTTGATCTTGATGTATAAACTCGAATCAGTTCTAGACTAGTATATGCATGCGTAAATGCGTGTTATTCTGCTTTACTGATACCCTTCTGTATACTTATTCAACAATAATTCAACAAAGTTGTTATACTGCACTCAAATCGTATGTACTAAACTTCCCACACGGCATATGTAGAAGATAGGGCAGCTATCTCGTCAGTGTGCCGTGCGGATAAGCAGAAAATTATTCGCACGGCATATGTAGAAGATAGGGCAGCTATCTCATCAGTGTGCCGTGCGGATAAGCAGAAAATTATTCGCACGGCATATGTAGAAGATAGGGCAGCTATCTCCTCAGTGTGCCGTGTGGATAAGCAGAAAATTATTCGCACGGTACCGTTGGAATAAGACAGAAATTATTCCTACGGTACCGTGGGGATAAGCACTGCCATTATAAAATGTAGAAAGTATTGAAATCTAAATATATTCCAAACAAAAATATTACTTTGCTTTTAAATAAAAATTTAATTTAGGCCTTGTCCTTAATAGACCAATAATACAACATTACATAGTTCATAAATATACTTAAATATTTTTTTATTATAAATTGCTTAATTTTCTGATCTTAAAATCTAAATCATCAAATTACTAAAAATAAAAATATTCTATAAACTAAAAATAAAATTTTATGTTTAAATACTTCTAGGCTTATAATTAAAAACTAACTAGGCTTATATTATATTTCTAATAAGCAAAAGACAATTTATTAGAATGATTATAATTACAATAGGGCCTAATCAACATATATCCTAAGACTTAATAAAACAATATTATTATTACTAATCTATTATCAATAATAAAAGTAAAAAATGTGCAATCAAAATTAATAACATAGCCTGGATAATTCTAGTCTAGCTGTCTAAAACTAAAAGTAAAAAAACAAAGTATTTTTACTCTGAAGCATTTCTTGCACTTTTTACAATGACATTAAATCTGAAACTGAAGATTAAAAACAGAAGCTAAAAGGCAAAACTGTAAACAAGGTCAAGGTTAGATAAGGGAGGCCAGATGATTTTTCCTATAAATATAGGCCTACTAACCATTATGCAGATCAAGACAATAATTCTTAAGTCACAACTCACAAAAGTCAGTTTTAAAATTTTATCTATATTTATATTCTGAGTCAGTATCAGTATTATACTAAGCCCATATGACTATAATATTAGCCCCCTAAAAAACTTCTAGATCTAGTTAAAGCCAAGAAGGCAGGCCTATGCCTATAGCCAGTATAGGGCATAGTGGGTAGGCTGGCCTACTGGGCCATATAAAATGTCAATTACAATAACTATAGTCAGCCAATTGTTGAGCGACAAGGTATATCAACTACTATATGAAATAAAATCGGCAACAAATAATTGCTAAAAGGCCTATCTAACTAAAGCCTAACTTTGAAAAGAAAGATAAAAGGACAATTTTACACAAACCTATGCGAAAGCGAAAATTAGAATTTTCATTTCGAATTTTGACAGTTTAAACAAATTAGATAATAATCATTTGCCCAAACAATATAAGATGTAATATTCATTTCATTTGTTAGTGAAACAAACACTCAAGAATCAGTAAATACTGATATTTTAGCAAAACTTCCTAAAATTTTTATCAAAATAGATTAGTAAAAGTATTAAAGTCTTGCAATGTGCAATTGTGTAAATGTATTTATAGAGTCTTTTCATGTAAATTATGCAATCCAAAAGAATGTTTGCCTTTTACAGAAAACTAGCTTTGATGATGCAGCTAGCCAAGCTCATAAATCTTCCCAAAGAAAAATACAGACACCTTCGGGATGTATTGCTGTAGCTGTATTCAGCTGTATTCAGGAATCCAAAAATTCCGAGGAATAGCCATATAATCATTTTTTGTGAGTGGGAGCGATGTCAGCTAAATAAAAGCTGTTATTCTGCTGGTAAAAAAGGTGTATGTACGGATTTTGCAAACTTGGAAAGTCAACCAAGTAGGCTCTACTTTGGATACTTTCCAAGTACTTGGATGTAGACATCGGAAGTGTACTTTGCAAACTTGGAAAGTCGAACCAAGTAGGCTCTACTTTGGATACTTTCTAAGTACTTGGATGTAGACATCGGAAGTGTACTTTGCAAACTTGTAAAGTCGAACCAAGTATAGGCTCTACTTTGGATACTTTCTAAGTACTTGGATGTAGACATTGGAAGTGTACTTTGCAAACTTGGAAAGTCGAACCAAGTAGGCTCTACTTTGGATACTTTCTAAGTACTTGGATGTAGACATCGGAAGTGTACTTTGCAAACTTGGAAAGTCGAACCAAGTAGGCTCTACTTTGGATACTTTCTAAGTACTTGGATGTAGACATCGGAAGTGTACTTTGCAAACTTGGAAAGTCGAACCAAGTAGGCTCTACTTTGGATACTTTCTAAGTACTTGGATGTAGACATCGGAAGTGTACTTTGCAAACTTGGAAAGTCGAACCAAGTAGGCTCTACTTTGGATACTTTCTAAGTACTTAGATGTAGACATCGGAAGTGTACTTTGCAAACTTGGAAAGTCGATTGAAGTTGGGTAAAAACATTGCATACTTTTTAAGTACATGACAATGATACTTTGCAAACTTGGTAAGTCAACAATTTCATCCAAGTACATGGTTGACTTGGAAAGTTTAGCATGTTTTTTTTTCCCGGGCAGTGCAACACTTGCCAGAAGAAGTTCACCAGAAAAAGCTACTTAAAGGCTCACATTAGTGCAGTGCACAAGAAGGCGAAACCGCACAAGTGCAAGGTGTGCGGCAAGAGATTCAGTCAAGCATGGAGCCTCTATTCCCACTCAAGGCTGCACACACGAGAAAAGCCATTTGAGTGCAAGGTATGCGGCAAGAGATTCAGTCGCCGCAGCAACCTCTCTTCCCACTCAAGGCTGCACACAGGAGAAAAGCCATTTGAGTGCAAGGTGTGCGGCAAGAGATTTTGTGACAGTAGCAGCCTTACTAAGCACTCTAGGCTTCACACAGGAGAAAAACCATTTGAGTGCAAGGTGTGCGGCAAGAGATTTTGTGACAGTAGCAGCCTCACTAAGCACTCTAGGCTTCACACAGGAGAAAAGCCTTTCGAGTGCAAGGTTTGCGGCAAAAGATTCAATCAAGCAAGCAATCTCTCTTCCCACTCAAGTCTGCACACAGGAGAAAAGCCATTTGAGTGCAAGGTGTGCGGCAAGAGATTTTGTGACAGTGGCAGCCTTACTAAGCACTCTAGGCTTCACACAGGAGAAAAGCCATTTGAGTGCAAGGTGTGCGGCAAGAGATTTTGTGACAGTAGCAGCCTTACTAAGCACTCTAGGCTTCACACAGGAGAAAAACCATTTGAGTGCAAGGTGTGCGGCAAGAGATTTGGTGACAGCAGCAACCTCACTAAGCACTCCAGGGTGCACACAGGAGAAAAGCCTTTCGAGTGCAAGGTGTGCGGCATGAGATTCAGTTTCAGCAGCAGCCTCTCTTCTCACTCAAGGCTGCACACAGGAGAAAAACCATTTGAGTGCACGGTGTGCGGCAAGCGATTTAATCAAGGCAGCCATCTAAAAACGCACGCTAATCGGCACATTGTGTAACGAATATTAAACTTTGCCCTCCTTGACTGCAGAAGTGAACTACCGAGTCAGAGTTCTGAGTGTTCGCCACGCGTTTTTAAGTCACTGGCAATCCATTAACAGCCTTTTTTGTCTGTAAATTTTAATGATCATCCTTGAATTGTCCAAAAGTAATGCATACCGTAGCTGAACCAATGGTCAGTTGGTCAGTCTGAGTAGCCACTGATTGGTTTGAAGCATCTTCTCTTTTAATTAAGCACCTTTATTGACTGTACTGCTAGACAGGACATTAACGGGACACATGACATTCACAGGACATTCTAGACAGGAAAGTGTTTCACTTTCTTGTTGCTGCTATAGGTTTCAATTTTTTGTTTGCATCTTAAGAGTATTTCTTTGTTTTCTGTATTACTCAGCGAGTCAGCACCCATATTTTACGTTTGACTTATTTTAACTTCTACAAGAATTTCTGTAATGATTGTTATTATAGTGTCTCCGCGATTGAGTTTTGTAAACGCCAAGCTAAAATTTGATCTCAAAACTTGCTTTTCTTCATGTATTTTTGAATTACAATTGCGGCATTGCAATCTTCACTTGTTATTTTTTAATGTTTGCCTGGATTTGTTGATTTTTTATATTAATTTTAACAAACCACGTGTAGTGCATGGGCCCTCGGGGGTCTGTCAGGGCAGGAGAGTCTCACACTGCTTGCGCCGTTTCGATTGGCTCGCTTTGCAGCTTTTATTGTGCGCGTCTTAGAGGTAAACTTGACTTTCTTGAGTTGACCGAACCACCGATCAAAGTCCGGTAAAATTAGTTGACACTGCGGTATAAAAGATACCAGCAGCAATAGTTTAGGGTTGATAGCTTGATATGTCAGGAGTTCCGTATATTTTGCCAGTTGCTTGAACAGAGTACACACGTGAGTCATATACTCGTGACTCACCAATATCCTATACTATATCTTACGGTAGGCACTTTATAAGAACCAGCGAGTGTCACAACAATAATGGTAGCAACGCAACTTCTGAACTTCTTCACGCCAGATCGAGCTACTGTATCACAAAGCGTCACTACGCCTTTTCCTACTTTTTTTATAGTACTTGGGTTGGGCACCCGGACCGACCCCAGTTTCTTCACAGGTAAACTGTGGAATGCAGCTGTCTCCTCTCCCTAGCCACCCTATCACTCACCCAACCCACCCTAAGACACTCCCTAGCCACCCTTTTACTCACCAAACCCACCCTAAGACACTCCCTAGCCACCCTTTTACTCACCAACCCACCCTAAGACACTCCCTAGCCACCCTTTTACTCACCAAACCCACCCTAAGACTCTTCCTAGCCACCCCATCACTCACCCAACCCACCCTGAGACTCTCCTTAGCCACCCTAGGACTCCACTGCCACTCTACCAGTCACCCTGCCACTCCAATTTTCACCCTACCTACCCTGCAAACTGTTCGGCAACTTCTCTTAACCCATTTCTTCTGCCATTGAACTTTTTTAGAATTTACCTTTTTAGATGATTTTTAATTATTAGATAACTTAGTAAAAAATGAAATTGTTTTGATAGTGTTCCAAACACAGCCATTCTCTTATTTAAATTTCACCTGCCGAATACTCGTAAACTATAGAGTGGTAAATGCGATTGCTGTTGTGTAAAACATTTCTCAGAGGCACTTATGCATGCTCAGCTCCCAAGTCCTTCAAGTAATTCTCTCACAGTTTCGACACTTGGCTCCACATGCCAGGCATGACTCTGGCAGATGCTTCTTCATTAAAAAACTGCACGCCTTGCCCGAAATGCGCATTTGGCCTTGAGCACTACTTTGATGTCGCATTTTGTCCTTTGTTAAATTGACTGCTTCCAACTTTCCTTGATGTCAAGGCACTCTTACTGACTTGCTTTTGCGCTGCAGCAGTCTCCACCGCAAGTATCAATGTTAACGGGTCTTTAATAACCAGTTCTTTCACCACGGAGGCATTGCACAGTCCGGCTACAAACTGGTCTCTTAGAGCTTCTTGCAGAATGTATTCAAATGCCATATCTGTCGCAGTCTCGCAGTCGGTTCTCAAAATATGCTTATGGGTACTCGTCTTGCTTCGCTTCGTCAAACCTGTGACGCTCAGGCACAAGTTTTTGTGAGGTGACAAACTACTTGATTTCATCCTCTAGATTCTCGAATGCGTTGACCTCTAACTTCACCGGAGTGACCAAGAAGTTCCCTAATTTGTCATACGCGGCTACCGCCATGAGGATTAAAAAGTCAATCTTGAGTAAGACTACGTCAACCTTCTCGTCTTTCATGTCCAATTTTCTGCAGACGGCTTCAATCCGCTAAATGCCTCAGAAATTCCTTCAGTCCAGGGCGACTCCCGCAGGTTCCCTCAAGACAGTGACGCCCTTGTTTTTTTCAGTTCGTCCAGAGCCAAACAGACAGAAGTTTCACGATCGTGCTGCTCAGCTAGCAATTCTAAATGATGATGTACATTGACACTCGGCAGCTTAAAACGCGCCGTTTTGTTTAATTTCCCAAACCGTCTCAAATAAGCACGCAGAATTAGGAACGCAGCAAGATGATACAGACAGAAAAATGAGGCGGTGCAACTGGGTCAGTTTGGGGTAGACGTGGCGGGGAGAGGTAAAAGTGCACTGCCGGCCTTCTTAACCGGGGGCCAAGGATTGCTCATCAATGCAGATGTACCCGGTCACATTGCCGTTTAGCAATAACCTTTCACCCAGTAAAATGTCCATTAAAAATTACTGTCTAATCTCTTTTTTTTTACGTAAGACTCAGCTATAAGTGTAGTTCACTTCCTTTGATGTCTTTCACTTCCGGATCACAAAGTGACGAAGTCCCTACCGCTCCGCATTGCAGCTCCGGCAGAGACGGGCATGACTTTTCTCCTGTGTGCACTCTAGAGTGAGTAGTGAAGTTGCTGCTGCGACTGAATCTCTTGCCGCACACCTTGCACTTGTGCGGTTTCGCCTTCTTGTGGACTGCAGTAATGTGTGCTTTGAGGTGCTGCGGCAAGAGATTCAGTCAAGCATGCAGCCTCTCTTCCCACTCAAGGCGGCACACAGGAGAAAAGCCATTTGAGTGCAATGTGTGCGGCAAGAGATTCAGTCAAGCATGGAGCCTCTCTTCCCACTCAAGGCTGCACACAGGAGAAAAGCCATTTGAGTGCAATGTGTGCGGCAAGAGATTTAGTGTCAGTAGCAGCCTCACTAAGCACTCTAGGCTTCACACAGGAGAAAAGCCGTTTGAGTGCAAGGTGTGCGGCAAAAGATTCAATCAAGCAAGCAGCCTCTCTTCCCACTCAAGGCTGCACACAGGAGAAAAGCCATTTGAGTGCAAGGTTTGCGGCAAAAGATTCAATCAAGCAAGCAATCTCTCTTCCCACTCAAGGCTGCACACAGGAGAAAAGCCATTTGAGTGCAAGGTTTGCGGCAAAAGATTCAATCAAGCAAGCAATCTCTCTTCCCACTCAAGGCTGCACACAGGAGAAAAGCCATTTGAGTGCAATGTGTGCGGCAAGAGATTTAGTGTCAGTAGCAGCCTCACTAAGCACTCTAGGCTTCACACAGGAGAAAAGCCTTTCGAGTGCAAGGTTTGCGGCAAAAGATTCAATCAAGCAAGCAGCCTCTCTTCCCACTCAAGGCTGCACGCAGGTGAAAAGCCATTTGAGTGCAAAGACGGCTTCGAGCATCGGCATCTCCGCACAGATGGCAGCCTGTAATCAGAATGTTTTAAGCATAATGCAGTTTTGTAAATGCGAGGCAAATATTTGATTTCAAAACTGCTATTCTTCGTGTATTTTTTCAATTACACTGGTGGCATTGCAATTTTTACTTATTGTTTTTTACGTTTGTCTCGTTGTGTTGATTTTCTATATTAATTTTAACAATCCACGTGTAGTGCATGTGTCCTTGGGGGTCTGTCAGGGCAGCAGAGTCTCACACTGCTTCTTGTACCGTTTCGATTGGCTGGCCTTTGAGCTTTGCTCGTCTTAGCCGGTGGGGCCGCCTACCCACCTTTTTTGTTACGGCTTTTTAGTATTTCGCTCCGGGTTTGCGCATCCACCTTAAATTGTTCAGTCGCGCAAAGTTGCAGTACAAGTGGCAGAAATCAATGGGTCCTGCCAGGCAGTCTAGCGATAATTAAATAAAAAACTGTTTATTTTGATTTAGCTAAAACACCAATCGAAACCCGGTAAAACCCGCTTTGGCTCACTATCTCTCATGAGCCAAGGATTGCTCCTCAGTGTAAATTTAACCATGCACGTCATGTCGTTTAGCAGCAACATTTTCACTCGGTTAAATCCATCATCAATTGGTTGTCTTAAATTCAAGTAAAGCATGCATGGGATTTTCATCACTTTCATAAAATAGAAAATTATGCTTTTTATTAGTCAATATAACCCAGAAATTGTCTTTATGTTTTCGATATTGGGGATGTTCATTTCCTTTAGATGTCTTTCCATTCCGGATCACAAAGTGACGAAGTCCCTACCGCTCCGCATTGCAGCTCAGGCAGAGACGGGCTTCGAGCATCGGCATCTCCGCACAGATCTCAGCCCCACAGTTTCTCAGAGATGCGCCGGGGCTCTGTCGCCTGCCCCTTTTGTCCCAGGCGGTTCTGCCGCACCCGATCGGCAGCGGCGCAGTACTTGCGTCATGTGCGGTCACACGGAATGGGCTGCGACTCGGAGCCAGAGGAGGCGGCTGCGACCAACTCAGAAGCTGGCAGAGCGGCGGCGGTCGAGCAGGTCGAGTCTCGCAATGAGTCAGCGATGCAGCCGTGTGCAGACGGCAGTTCTGCAGTGACGAAGCGTCACGAGTTCGAGACATTCGGGAACACCCGGGCTTCAAAGAGTGCTGCAACACGGCAACGTCAAGCTCAGGGTGTCAAGAGGGCGTTCCAGTGCGACACTTGCCAGAAGAAGTTCACCAGAAAAAGCTACCTAAAGGCTCACATTAGTGCAGTGCACATGAAGGTGAAACCGCACAAGTGCAAGGTGTGCGGCAAGAGATTCAGTCGCAGCAGCAACTTCACTACTCACTCTAGAGTGCACACAGGAGAAAGGCCATTTGAGTGCAATGTGTGCGGCAAGAGATTCAATGACAACTGCAGCCTCTCCAGGCACTCAATGCTGCACACAGGAGAAAAGCCATTTGAGTGCAAAGTGTGCGGCAAGAGATTTCGTCGTAGGAGCAACCTCACTGCACACTGCAGGGTGCACACAGGAGAAAAGCCATTTGAGTGCAAGGTGTGCGGCAAGAGATTCAACCAGATCGTCAACCTCACTACACACTCTAGAGTGCACACAGGAGAAAAGCCATTTGAGTAAAAAGTGTGCGGCAAGAGATTTCGTCGTAGGAGCAACCTCACTGCACACTGCAGGGTGCACACAGGAGAAAAGCCATTTTAGTGCAAGGTGTGCGGCAAGAGATTGAGGTACGGTTACAGCCTCACTAAGCACTCAATGCTGCACACAGGAGAAAAGCCATTTGATTGCAAGGTGTGCGGCAAGAGATTTCGTCACCGCAGCAACCTCACTTCTCACTCAAGACTGCATACAGGAGGAAAGCCATTTGAGTGCAAGGTGTGCAGCAAGATACTAAATAAAGCCAGCATACTGAAGAGGCACTCCAAGCAGTAGGTTTTGTAGAGAATATTCAGTTTCGTGTTATGTGATCGCTGAAATAGACTCCGGATATTTGTTCTTCCTGTGCTCCACGCGTTTTCAATTTATTCGCAGTCTCTTAACAACTTTTTGTTCTTTGTATTAATGATTTTTGTTAAATTTTTCTGAAGAATGCATTAGGAAGTTGTTGCACTGATGAGCTGTTGCTGCCAAAGGAAGTTGATGTTTGCTGTTTTTATAAATTATACCGGTGGCATTGAAGTCTTTGTTTTGTTTTAATATTTGTCTTGATGTTTGTATTATTGTTTTGATATAGAGATTTTAATAGGCCACGTAAAATGTCGAATGCAGCTGTTGTCATTGGCATGATTGCTCAGCTGTCAGGGCATCGAGCCGGGCAGCAGAGCGGCAGCGAGACAGAGAGAACCTCTGAGCCGTGCCGCAGAGTCCTTTGGAAAAAAGTTGAGTTGAGTTGCAGCTAGAATGTAGGTTTTAATGGCTGCCAAGACAGTCAACAGGTTAAGCCAAATTACCGTTTCCATGACTGCCCTTCAGCACACTGTTGCCTCTTACACTGATGACTGCACAATCTTATTATTATAGAATGAATTTGCCTTCATAATCCTCTTGTTCATTAGTTTCATTAGTAAAATAAGCTATGGAGTTGGAATTTCACTTTTTTGCTTTGCTTGAATGCATTCATGCTAAGCTCCCAGGTCTAGGGCAGTGGGTTCTCCTTTTTAATTTCCCGAGCCGTCTGAAACGGGTAGACAGCATTTGGAATGCAGCAGAGGGACCCTTCAAACAGAATGGGAAGGGATGTAACTGGGTGAGTTTGGTGTAGACGCGGCTGAAAGGAGTAAGAGTGCAATGCCAGGCCCTCCTGACGAGTGCCAAGGATTTCTTATCGGTACAGCAGATGTACCCGGGCACATTCTCGATTAGCAGCAAGATTTTCACACGCTTGAATCTTCATCGAAAATTGACTGTCGCAAATTCAAGTATAGCATGCATTCTATATTTACATGTATCACTTTCATAGATGTTTATATAAAGTTAGGCTATTTATTTGTTGATGTAACCCAGCTATCGTCTTTATGTTCTCAAAATCAGAAAGCATACATGTAGTTTAGTTCTTTTTGATGTTTTCAATCCCAGATTACAAACGGATCCGACAAGTGATTAAGATAGTCTACTGCTCCACATTGCAGCTCCGGCAGAGACTGGCTTCGAGCATCGGCATCTCCGCACAGATCGCAGCCCCACAGTTTCTCAGAGATGCGCCGGGGCTCTGTCGCCTGCCCCTTTTGTCCCAGGCGGTTCTGCCGCACCCGATCGGCAGCGGCGCAGTACTTGCGTCATGTGCGGTCACACGGAATGGGCTGCGACTCGGAGCCAGAGGAGGCGGCTGCGACCAACTCAGAAGCTGGCAGAGCGGCGGCGGTCGAGCAGGTCGAGTCTCGCAATGAGTCAGCGATGCAGCCGTGTGCAGACGGCAGTTCTGCAGTGACGAAGAGTCCGGAGTGCGAGTCAGCCGGGAAGACCCGAGCTTTGAACAGTGCTGCAACACGGCAACGTCAAGCTCAGGCTGTCGAGAGGGCGTTCCAGTGCAAAACTTGCCAGAAGAAGTTCACCAGAAAAAGCCACCTCAAAGCTCACATTAGTGCAGTGCACAAGAAGGCGAAACCGCACAAGTGCAAGGTGTGCGGCAAGAGATTCGGTTTCAGCAGCGACCTCAATACACACTCTAGAGTGCACACAGGAGAAAAGCCATTCGAGTGCAAGGTGTGCGGCAAGAGATTCGGTCAAGCATGGGGCCTCTCTTCCCACTCAAGGCTGCACACAGGAGAAAAGCCATTTGAGTGCAAGGTGTGCGGCAAGAGATTTAGTGACAGCAGCAGCCTCACTAAGCACTCTAGGCTTCACACAGGAGAAAAGCCTTTCGAGTGCAAGGTTTGCGGCAAAAGATTCAATCAAGCAAGCAATCTCTCTTCCCACTCAAGTCTGCACACAGGAGAAAAGCCATTTGAGTGCAATGTGTGCGGCAAGAGATTTAGTGTCAGTAGCAGCCTCACTAAGCACTCTAGGCTTCACACAGAAGAAAAGCCATTCGAGTGCAAGGTGTGCGGCAAGAGATTCGGTCAAGCATGGGGCCTCTCTTCCCACTCAAGGCTGCACACAGGAGAAAAGCCATTTGAGTGCAAGGTGTGCGGCAAGAGATTTAGTGACAGCAGCAGCCTCACTAAGCACTCTAGGCTTCACACAGGAGAAAAGCCTTTCGAGTGCAAGGTTTGCGGCAAAAGATTCAATCAAACAAGCAATCTCTCTTCCCACTCAAGGCTGCACACAGGAGAAAAGCCATTTGAGTGCAAGGTGTGCGGCAAGAGATTTTGTGACAGTAGCAGCCTTACTAAGCACTCTAGGCTTCACACAGGAGAAAAGCCATTCGAGTGCAAGGTGTGCGGCAAGAGATTCAAGCAGATCTCCAACCTCACTACTCACTCTAGAGTGCACACAGGAGAAAAACCATTTGAGTGCAAGGTGTGCGGCAAGAGATTCAAGCAGATCTCCAACCTCACTACTCACTCTAGAGTGCACACAGGAGAAAAACCATTTGAGTGCAAGGTGTGCGGCAAGAGATTCAACCAGATCTCCAACCTCACTACTCACTCTAGAGTGCACACAGGAGAAAAAACCATTTGAGTGCA
The DNA here is from genome assembly GCA_002269645.1 of Macrostomum lignano. Classification (NCBI taxonomy): domain Eukaryota; kingdom Metazoa; phylum Platyhelminthes; family Macrostomidae; genus Macrostomum; species Macrostomum lignano. The sequence goes on along the minus strand of NIVC01001846.1, from coordinate 17,272 downwards.
AGGTGTGCGGCAAGCGATTTAATCAAGGCAGCCATCTAAAAACGCACGCTAATCGGCACATTGTGTAACGAATATTAAACTTTGCCCTCCTTGACTGCAGAAGTGAACTACCGAGTCAGAGTTCTGAGTGTTCGCCACGCGTTTTTAAGTCACTGGCAATCCATTAACAGCCTTTTTTGTCTGTAAATTTTAATGATCATCCTTGAATTGTCCAAAAGTAATGCATACCGTAGCTGAACCAATGGTCAGTTGGTCAGTCTGAGTAGCCACTGATTGGTTTGAAGCATCTTCTCTTTTAATTAAGCACCTTTATTGACTGTACTGCTAGACAGGACATTAACGGGACACATGACATTCACAGGACATTCTAGACAGGAAAGTGTTTCACTTTCTTGTTGCTGCCAAAGGTTTCAATTTGTTGTTTGCATCTTAAGAGTATTTCTTTGTTTTCTGTATTACTCAGCGAGTCAGCACCCATATTTTACGTTTGACTTATTTTAACTTCTACAAGAATTTCTGTAATGATTGTTATTATAGTGTCTCCGCGATTGAGTTTTGTAAACGCCAAGCTAAAATTTGATCTCAAAACTTGCTTTTCTTCATGTATTTTTGAATTACAATTGCGGCATTGCAATCTTCACTTGTTATTTTTTAATGTTTGCCTGGATTTGTTGATTTTTTATATTAATTTTAACAAACCACGTGTAGTGCATGGGCCCTCGGGGTCTGTCAGGGCAGGAGAGTCTCACACTGCTTGCGCCGTTTCGATTGGCTCGCTTTGCAGCTTTTATTGTGCGCATCTTAGAGGTAAATTTAACTTTCTTGAGTTGACCGAAGCACCGATCAAAGTCCGGTAAAATTAGTTGACACTGCGGTATAAAAGATACCAGCAGCAATAGTTTAGGGTTGATAGCTTGATATGTCAGGAGTTCCGTATATTTTGCCAGTTGCTTGTACAGAGTACACACGTGAGTCATATACTCGTTACTCACCAATATCCTATACTATATCTTACGGTAGGCACTTTATAAGAACCAGCGAGTGTCACAACAATAATGGTAGCAACGCAACTTCTGAACTTCTTCACGCCAGATCGAGCTACTGTATCACAAAGCGTCACTACGCCTTTTCCTACTTTTTTTATAGTACTTGGGTTGGGCACCCGGACCGACCCCAGTTTCTTCACAGGTAAACTGTGGAATGCAGCTGTCTCCTCTCCCTAGCCACCCTATCACTCACCCAAACCACCCTAAGACTCTCCCTAGCCACCCTATCACTCACCCAACCCACCCTAAGACTCTCCCTAGCCACCCTATCACTCACCCAACCCACCCTAAGACACTCCCTAGCCACCCTTTTACTCACCAAACCCACCCTAAGACACTCCCTAGCCACCCTTTTATTCACCCAACCCACCCTAAGACTCTCCCTAGCCACCCTTTTACTCACCAAACCCACCCTAAGACTCTCCCTAGCCACCCTTTTACTCACCCAACCCACCCTAAGACTCTTCCTAGCCACCCTTTTACTCACCCAACCCACCCTAAGACTCTCCTTAGCCACCCTAGGACTCCACTGCCACTCTACCAGTCACCCTGCCACTTTTTTAGAACTTTGAACCATTGAACTTTTTTAGAATTTACCTTTTTAGATGATTTTTAATTATTAGATAACTTAGTAAAAAATGAAATTGTTTTGATAGTGTTCCAAACACAGCCATTCTCTTATTTAAATTTCACCTGCCGAATACTCGTAAACTATAGAGTGGTAAATGCGATTGCTGTTGTGTAAAACATTTCTCAGAGGCACTTATGCATGCTCAGCTCCCAAGTCCTTCAAGTAATTCTCTCACAGTTTCGACACTTGGCTCCACATGCCAGGCATGACTCTGGCAGATGCTTCTTCATTAAAAAACTGCACGCCTTGCCCGAAATGCGCATTTGGCCTTGAGCACTACTTTGATGTCGCATTTTGTCCTTTGTTAAATTGACTGCTTCCAACTTTCCTTGATGTCAAGGCACTCTTACTGACTTGCTTTTGCGCTGCAGCAGTCTCCACCGCAAGTATCAATGTTAACGGGTCTTTAATAACCAGTTCTTTCACCACGGAGGCATTGCACAGTCCGGCTACAAACTGGTCTCTTAGAGCTTCTTGCAGAATGTATTCAAATGCCATATCTGTCGCAGTCTCGCAGTCGGTTCTCAAAATATGCTTATGGGTACTCGTCTTGCTTCGCTTCGTCAAACCTGTGACGCTCAGGCACAAGTTTTTGTGAGGTGACAAACTACTTGATTTCATCCTCTAGATTCTCGAATGCGTTGACCTCTAACTTCACCGGAGTGACCAAGAAGTTCCCTAATTTGTCATACGCGGCTACCGCCATGAGGATTAAAAAGTCAATCTTGAGTAAGACTACGTCAACCTTCTCGTCTTTCATGTCCAATTTTCTGCAGACGGCTTCAATCCGCTAAATGCCTCAGAAATTCCTTCAGTCAAGGGCGACTCCCGCAGGTTCCCTCAAGACAGTGACGCCCTTGTTTTTCAGTTGAAGGAAGGCTAGCTATAAGTGTAGTTCACTTCCTTTGATGTCTTTCATTTCCGGATCACAAAGTGACGAAGTCCCTACCGCTCCACATTGCAGCTCAGGCAGAGACTGGCTTCGAGCATCGGCATCTCCGCACAGATCGCAGCCCCACAGTTTCTCAGAGATGCGCCCGGGCTCTGTCGCCTGCCCCTTTTGTCCCAGGCGGTTCTGCCGCACCCGATCGGCAGCGGCGCAGTACTTGCGTCATGTGCGGTCACACGGTATCGGCTGCGACTCGGAGCCAGAGGAGGCGGCTGCGACCAACTCAGAAGCTGGCAGAGCGGCGGCGGTCGAGCAGGTCGAGTCTCGCAATGAGTCAGCGATGCAGCCGTGTGCAGCCGGCAGTTCTGCAGTGACGAAGAGTCCGGAGTGCGAGTCAGCCGAGAAGACCCGAGCTTTGAACAATGCTGCAACACGGCAACGTCAAGCTCAGGCTGTCGAGAGGGCGTTCCAGTGCAACACTTGCCAGAAGAAGTTCACCAGAAAAAGCTACTTAAAGGCTCACATTAGTGCAGTGCACAAGAAGGCGAAACCGCACAAGTGCAAGGTGTGCGGCAAGAGATTCGGTTTCAGCAGCGACCTCAATACACACTCTAGAGTGCACACAGGAGAAAAGCCATTCGAGTGCAAGGTGTGCGGCAAGAGATTCGGTCAAGCATGGGGCCTCTCTTCCCACTCAAGGCTGCACACAGGAGAAAAGCCATTTGAGTGCAAGGTGTGCGGCAAGAGATTTAGTGACAGCAGCAGCCTCACTAAGCACTCTAGGCTTCACACAGGAGAAAAGCCTTTCGAGTGCAAGGTTTGCGGCAAAAGATTCAATCAAGCAAGCAATCTCTCTTCCCACTCAAGTCTGCACACAGGAGAAAAGCCATTTGAGTGCAAGGTGTGCGGCAAGCAATTCAAACAGAAAGTTCACCTGACTACGCACTCATTGGTGCACACAGGAGAAAAGCCATTTAAGTGCAATGTGTGTGGCAGGAGATTCAATCAAGGCAGCCATCTGAAGAGGCACTTCAGGCTGCACATTGTGTAACGAATATTCAACTTTGCTTCTTGTGACTGCAGAAGTGAACCACCGCGTCTGGGTGCTTACTGTGCGCCAGGTGTTTTTGAGCTGCTGGCAATCCTTTAAGTGCGTTTTTATCTACGCGTATTTATGATCCCTCTTGAATTTTCGTGTAATAATGTATACGAAAGCTGATGCAATTACCAGTTGGTTACATCGTCCATTGAGCGGTCAGTCTCAAAATCCATCGATTTGCAGCATTTTTTCAATCAAGCACTTTCTCGACGTACTGCTAGACCAGTTTTTCACTTTTGCTACTAACGTTTTCGGTTTCTTCCCAGGTATTTATTTAACTATAATTCCCGGTTAAAAAAATAACGGTCGCATTTCAGGGCCCTCGACCGTCCTGCGACCGTGATGGCCGGCGTCGACTATTATTGCGACCATTCCAGCGCCCGTTAAGCACGGTCGCCGGATGCGACCATGTGAACGACCGAGTAGTCGACCATTCTGCACGGTCGATGTGTGCGACTGTGCGACTAATTCTTGCGACCGTGGCATGCGACCGTTGGTAGCGACTGTTCCGTCGACTGTTTTTGCGACCGTTCTTCTGCGACCGTCTCTGCGACCGTCTCTGCGACCGTTACTTCGACCATCTCTGCGACCTTGTCTGCGACCGTCTCTGCGACCGTCTCTGCGACCGTCTGTCGACCGTCTGTCGACCGTCTGTCGACCGTTTTGTCGACCGTTTTGCCGACCGGCTTGCCGACCGTTCTGTCGACCGTCTTGTCGACCATCTCGGCGACCGTCTCTGCGACCATCTGTCGACCGTTCTGTCCACTGTTCTGTCGACCGTCCGTCGACCGTTTCGTCGACCGTCCGTCGACCGTTTTATCGACCACTCTTTCGACCGTTTTTCCCACCGAGGGCTCCGAGGCCACCGCCACGGAGCCCTCGGATGGCACAGCTGCTGAAGCAGGCGTCGACGCCTGCGACGACGGCGACGATGTCAGTGAAGCATCCTCGGGAGGCAACGCTGACGAGGTGGCGGCCAGCGAAGGCGGCAACGCTGCCGAGGGGGCGGCCAGCGAAGGCGGCAACGCTGCCGAGGGGGCGGCCAGCGAAGGCGGCAACGCTGCCGAGGGGGCGGCCAGCGAAGGCGGCAACGCCGCCGAGCGGGCGGCCAGCGTCAGCGCAGAAGCCACCGTCGGAGGTGCTGGCGAAGGCGGCAAAGCCGCCTAGGGGGCGGCTTAGTTTCTACTGGGAAGGCCTATGGGGCCCTCGTCTTCGTCGCATCATAGAAACTGATCGTGGTTATACATACCATGGGTGGAAAAGTAACAACCCTCGAGGGTTAAAAGGCTAACGAGGGTAATGAGCTCGTTTGTAAAGGTCGACCCTTTTAATATACCCAAGGAATACGTTACCACAGTCGTTTCGTAATAAATTAACCGTCCATGTTCTTTTCCGTCTGTCACTCTAGATCCCTCCGTATGTCACGGAGTCTGGCTACATTAAAGAGAGATCCAGATGGAGGGAGAACTGCCTCTATCCCTCTACAGATCTCTCTCTATCTATGTTTCTCTCTCTCTCTCTCTCTCTCTCTCTCTCTCTCTCTCTCTCTCTCTGTGTGTGTGTCTCTGGATCTCTCTCTCTCCCTCTCTGTCTCTCTCTCTGTCTGTCTCTCTCTCTGTCTCTCTCTCTGTCTGTCTCTCTGTCTCTCTCTCTCTCTCTCTCTCTCTCTCTCTCTCTCTCTGTGTGTAGCCAGGTGGAAACAGTTGCAGAAAAATCCGCCTTGAGAAGCCCCCCCCACGATGGCTTCACCAACTCATCGTTTTTGCCCTTTCTTTACTTAGCTACTTAGAGAATGAAAAAGTGCAAGTGACTTAATGTCCAACAACGTATGGAAAGAAGCACATGATCAGGTCGTCTATTCGCAATGGAAGCTACGAAATCGGATCGGGACACGTTGAAAATTGTTTCTGCAGAACGCCAGCTGACCCATGTCACGATTTTAACTATATGTTTTTTATGCTACCTTATATTTACGGGATTAAGAAAGGCATACTGTCTATTGGAAGTACTTCCTGAAAATGAAACTAATCCTATAAAAATAGACGTGTGTAATCAGCTCCAGGTAAACTTCCAATATGCTGCAAGTCCCTTTTACTGAAGCCTTATATCCCTTATAAAAGTATTTTCTGCATTTTGTGCCTCTAATTAAGGGGCCTTTCTGCCATTTTCTGCTTTCATAACAAAATATTCGTATATTTTTCATTCATGGCAAACTGTGCCTCGTTTTCTAAGCCTATCCTAGCTTTATCCCATCCTACTACGGAGCCCAACTACTTAATTACATTTGTTGTTCCATTATACGAACCTGTGCATTTTACCTGACGCTTGTGTTCTCTCATTGTATGTATACTTTTAGCCAGAAGCAATAATTAATCGATGTGGCCATTATTCCACACCTTTCAGTGACACTACCATAGATGATGGAATTCCATATATGTGACGAATGTATTTATTCATCTAGAACAGCACAATAAACCAACAACGAAACGGCAACAAGTGCAGCAGCTTCAGTGTGTGGCAAGTTATTGAAAAAATGAATTATTTTTTTACTACTTAAACTAACACTTGCTCGTGGCAATTTCCTACTTGGGCAATGTGAGCACCAGTTTTTTCTTTCCCTTACTCCACCTACATTAAATCTAGCACCAGCTCGATATTTAAAAATTTATGCTACTTGCCCAACACGGAGCAGCCGTGGTGGGTAAAATAGCAGCAGCAATAGTTATAGTTATAGCAGTAGCAGTTATAGCAGTTAAAGCAGTAGTTATAATTAGTGTCACAAATGTTCGCGAGCAGCGTGAAGTATGTAGCTATTAATTACTTGCTCACACGAATTTGAACGTGCAGTTTCCGAAAATGCGAGACACATGCGCCTGGGCGTTTAGCATTTAGCACTGCATTAACCTAAAATACCCAGCTTACAATTTCATCTCTCCCCTCCGTCTGGCCACTTCTCTGTCACTCCTTTGGCATTTGTTCCTTTATGCGCTTCGTTTATATACGCAAATGTTTTTGTTTTTTGGTATTATTGATAACAAAAAGTAGAAAATAAACAGGGAAGAATGTCTACACTGTCTACGCTTCCTACATTTTCGACGCGTTAAATCTTCAATTTGTCGAAAGTAATAATTAGTAGCGAAAGAAAGTTTCCGTCTTTACACGCTTTTTTTCATTTTTAGACTTTTAGAACATAATACGATCTAGGGCGACGAAGGGTCGCCGGAGCAATCCAAACAGTCGCTGAACGGTCGATGAAAGGAGGACGAACGGTCGCAGGACGGGTCACAGGAACGGTCGCAGGAACGGTCGCAGGAACGGTCGATGAACAGTCGATGGACGGTCGCAGGAACGGTCGATGAACGGTCGCAGGAACGGTCGATGAACGGTCGCAGGAACGGTCGATGAACAGTCGATGGACGGTCGCAGGAACGGTCGATGAACGGTCGCAGGAACGGTCGATGAACGGTCGCAGGAACGGTCGATGAACAGTCGATGGACGGTCGCAGGAATGGTCGATGGACGGTCGCAGGAACGGGCGCGGGAACGGTCGATAGACGGTCGTGGGAACGGTCGATAGACGGTCGTGGGAACGGTCGATGGACGGTCGCGGGAATGGTCGATGGACGGTCGTGGGAACGGTCGATGGACGGTCGCAGGAACGGTCGCAGGAGTAGGTCCCCAAACGGTCGCATTGTTAGTCGCAAAGGTCGACGAAAACGACGGTCGAAAATCAACGGTCGACGCGTGACAGGCAACGGTCGACGAACGGTCGACATACGGTCGACCAACGGTCGCGGAATGAACAGTCGCAAGCCATTTTGGCGACCGTCTTTTTTTTAACCGGTCTCTAATCAATTATTGTCTGCATTGTGCGACTTGTAAATGCTTTAGACTGAAATTTAATCCCAAAACGTGTTGTTCTTGCATTTATAAGTTACACTAGTGCAATTGCAAATTTTAACTGTTTGTTAGTTTTAATCTTTGTCTTGATGTTTTGATTCTTTGGTTTTGATTATAATAGGCCATGTAGCTTGTTAACTGTCGAGTGCAGCTGTTTTCATGGGCATTTAGTCAGTTAAATCCTCACCAGCGGGTATTCAGTCAGTTGAGTAAGTTGGTTCAGTGCTTCAGCTGCAGCAGTTCTCTGCTGAGGCATCGCATTGAGGCGGGTAGCGGAGCGGCAGCGAGCCAGAGAAGCGCAGGGCTGGCCGAAGACTTGCCGCAGAGTCCGGGGACCTGCAGACGAGCCGCTTATGGAGTGTTTCCCGCACTGAGCTTCTCCGCAACGCATTTTGCCTGTCATGAAATGCTTCACGTGTGTTGCCGCTTGAATGCAGATCTTCATGCCTGCCATGACATCCGACTGGTTGTAAGCCAAATCACTGCCCCTTTGAGTTTGCTTGTGCAAGTGCATGACGTCTGAACACACTGCTCTTCAGCAGTCTGTTTCACAGGAAGATGCCAACACCTGGAGGAATGTTCTTTTTGCTTTTACTCATTTTAGACAGGTGCTCTGTCCCGTTTTGTTGCTTCTTCGAGACCTTCCTCACCATGACTCACCCTAGCCACCCTGATAACTGTGCGGCAACTCATCTGATCTCATTTTCTCTACCATTCTCTAATTTCCAAGTTAATACCCTTATAATATACTTTTTTTAATTATTAGATGGCTTCTTATTAGATAATGAATTTGTTTTCATAGTGTCCTCTTCATATATTTCCACGGAGAAATAAGCTATGGAGTAATGGAGTTGGAATTTCAATTTTTGTGTGAAACATTTCTCAAAAGCATTTATATGAGTACTTAGCTCCCTGGCGCCAGTCAGCTGGTGTGACTCAAGCTCTAAGAATAAGAATAAGAAAATAACCAAGAATATCCTTAGCCAGCTGTTAATTTGCACCTTGGAATTCTAAATTGCGCGTCAGACTGGAGAAGCACCAGACAACTTGCGTCTGTGGAAAATGATATTTTCATTAACGACTGCAAAGCATGGGCATTACAGCTATTGTACCTTGGCCATGTTTACTAAAACAACATGTTTACCAACACACAAACTCATTTGATGTGTGAGATCTCGTAGGCTTGGGCCTGCGTAAATTTCGATTATTTAAATTCAGCCACAAAGAGTTACAGGGCTCAAGATTTGCTTCTACAGTTCATATCGACCTATTCCGTGCACACAGCTTAGACCACATTGTGCCGCAGTAATGTCCCAATAAATCGGTCTGTCAGTACGAGTAGGACCAAAATTGCCACCCCTGAAAGGAGTGCCTAATGCTCTTTTGAGAAATGTTTCAACTATGGCACCAAATGTTTTCTCTACGTTCTTTAATCTTTTAGGTCCTCATGTAGGGTGAATGTATTTTTCCTGAAAAATTGAAAGTATAATTCAATTCCGGATCACAAAGTGACAAAGTTCCTACCGCTCCGCATTGCAGCTCCGGCAGAGACGGGCTTCGAGCATCGGCATCTCCGCACAGATCGCAGCCCCACAGTTCCTCAGAGATGCGCCGGGGCTCTGTCGCCTGCCCCTTTTGTCCCAGTCGGTTCTGTCGCACCCGAGCGGCAGCGGCACAGTACTTGCGTCATGTGCGGTCACACGGTATCGGCTGCCACTCGGAGCCAGAGGAGGCGGCTGCGACCAACTCAGAAGCTGGCAGAGCGGCGGCGGTCGAGCAGGTCGAGTCTCGCAATGAGTCAGCGATGCAGCCAATGAAGCGTCATGAGTGCGAGGCTCGGGAACACCCGAGCTTCAAAGAGTGCTGCAACACGGCAACGTCAAGCTCAGGCTGTCGAGAGGGCGTTCCAGTGCAACACTTGCCAGAAGAAGTTCACCAGAAAAAGCCACCTCAAAGCTCACATTAGTGCAGTGCACAAGAAGGCGAAACCGCACAAGTGCAAGGTGTGCGGCAAGAGATTCGGTTTCAGCAGCGACCTCAATACACACTCTAGAGTGCACACAGGAGAAAAGCCATTTGAGTGCAATGTGTGCGGCAAGAGATTTAGTGAAAGCAGCAGCCTCACTAAGCACTCTAGGCTTCACACAGGAGAAAAGCCATTTGAGTGCAATGTGTGCAGCAAGAAGTTCAGTCATGCATGGAGCCTCTCTTCCCACTCAAGGCTGCACACAGGAGAAAAGCCATTTGAGTGCAATGTGTGCGGCAAGAGATTTAGTGTCAGTAGCAGCCTCACTAAGCACTCTAGGCTTCACACAGGAGAAAAGCCTTTCGAGTGCAAGGTTTGCGGCAAAAGATTCAATCAAGCAAGCAATCTCTCTTCCCACTCAAGGCTGCACACAGGAGAAAAGCCATTTGAATGCAAGGTGTGCGGCAAGAGATTTAGTGACAGCAGCAGCCTCACTAAGCACTCTAGGCTTCACACAGGAGAAAAGCCTTTCGAGTGCAAGGTGTGCGGCAAGAGATTCAACCAGATCTCCAACCTCACTACTCACTCTAGAGTGCACACAGGAGAAAAACCATTTGAGTGCAAGGTGTGCGGCAAGAGATTCGCTTTCAGTTACAAGCTCACTAGGCACTCAAGGCTTACACAGGAGAAAAGCCTTTCGAGTGCAAGGTTTGCGGCAAAAGATTCAATCAAGCATGCAGCCTCTCTTCCCACTCAAGGCTGCACACAGGAGAAAAGCCATTTGAGTGCAAGGTGTGCGGCAAGAGATTTCATGTAAGCAGCAACCTCACTAAGCACTCCAGGGTGCACACAAGAAAAAGCCATCCGAGTGCAAGGTGTTCTGCAAAAGATTCAGTTAAGGCAGCAATCTGAAGAGGCACTCCAAGCAGCACATTTTTCAACGAATATTTAACTTTGCGCACCGTGATTGTAGAAATGGACACACGATCTTTGTTTTTCTGTGCTCCAGGCGTTTTCAGTGTACGAGTACTTGCAATCGTTTAACAGCTTTTTGTTTCTATGTAATTATGCTTTGTCTTGAATCTTTCCTTTAGGATGCATGAGGAAGTTGATGCACTGATGAGCTGTTGCTGCCAAATGTTTTCAGTTTTTTTCCAGTAGTCACATTGCGTACTGTACGAGTACTCGGCACTTATGCTACTTCTCGTTTGACTTATTTTAATTTTTGCTTATAAAATTCTGCGCACAGTAGGCACGAATATTATAGACTGATAGTTCGGTGATTGTCAGCTTTCTAATTATTGAGTTAGCGAAGTCACAAATTGCCAAAGTTAGGTCGATCTGTAGTTGTCCGATAGCTTCACAACTTGATCAGAATCCGTCATATAGAGTTTCGGCTGGGTGGCTGAATCACTTGGTGCCCTCCGAGTAACCTGTTTCGATGCACTTTAATCATAGTGCTCATATGCTGTCTTAATTGTCGAATTTTGAAAAAAATTGCATGCTTTCGGGAATCGAGTCAAGTTTGGTGTTAGCGTGGCGTTTTGCGAGGAATCTTTCTGTTTCTGCTGTTTTGACCTTGAAAGACCTTCCAAGTGCTGTGAGCAGAATGGCGGTCTTCAGCTCGTCGCTTTCATTATCTCGCTTCGCGGCTGTGAGGGAGAGTGCGAAACCAGCAATTCATGTTTCCACTTCTTCATTTGTTCTCATCGAATACGATGGATGCTGGTGGCTTCAACTCTCCTGTATCAGCCAGCCATGTGTATCGAAGCGTCGGCTTTGAATTAGATTATTAGCTGTATAGCGACTGAATGATGTATGCGCTAAAGAGTTAATCGTTAGCTGTGTTCCTCTGACACCATGCTGTTTGTTGTCGTGTTAGTAATGAAATCTCAAATCTATGGGCTTGTGTCTCCGATTAGCGGTTTTTCGCATGAACACTTAAAGAGGACGGCTCGAAAATGAAAGTATAGAGCATAGTCGGGAGTGCTCAGTAGTCCCTGTTACAAGCTCTATCTTTCACATTGCGCAAGACAGTACAGTTCATTAGCACTTGAGAAAATCCCTAGCTACATAAATATTTTACAATAGAATAATTGCTACCAGCTTCACCACCATCTAGAAATTGCACCTTTAAACTCCGAGTTGGCGCGTCAGATTGTAGAAGCATTTGACATCGTGCATTCGTCAAAAATGCTGTCCCAGTAAAGTTCCAATAAGCCGGTCTCTGAGACAGCTGAGAAATGTTTAAATTCTGACACCAAATTTCGTTTCGATTGGCTGGCCTTTAGGCTTTGCTCGTCTTAGCCGGTGAGGCCGCCTACCCACCCTTTTTGTTACGGCTTTTTAGTATTTCGCTCCGGTTTGCGCATCCACCTTAAATTGTTCAGTCGCGCAAAGTTGCAGTACAAGTGGCAGAAATCAATGGGTCCTGCCAGGCAGTCTAGCGATAATAAAAATAAACTGTTTATTTTGATTTAGCTAAAACCCCAATCGAAACCCGGTAAAATTGGTTGAGACTGCGGTGTTAAATGATAACAGCACCGATTGAGTTCGGTTTGATCTGTAAGCGTGCACTGTTCAAACAATTGTTTAACGGCATCGTCGCGTTGCGTACGATATTCAAATATACAACAGGCTTTACTTCTATTAACCAGCCTGTTTTTGAGTCATTCTTTCCCTGAAGCTTGATGGTTCAGGGGTCCTGTATATATAATTTCCAAAGCATCATCACACCAGTATCGGAAGTCACGTTGTAAGCTCCTTTGTTGCAGGCCCGCGCGATCCAGGCGGACAAGCTCGAAGCCTTTGATAATGATTTTGGAGGCTGGACGGAGCTTGCTCTCTTAGATAGCGGTTTAGGTATATATAAGGCAACTAAAAACTGTTTTATTGTAAATCTATTTTACCGAAGTGAGGACCATGCATTAATAGTTGAAATTGTTGGTATCTGGTCTCCAGTAAAAAATTGAATGAGATAATGGAAGAATTGAGCAAAAATCAAGAAAAATTTGTATGTTAGGAAGTTTACCTGGAAGGCTTTGGCTCACTATCTTTCACGAGCCAAGGATTGCTCATCAGTGTAAATTTAACCATGCACATCATGCCGTTTAGCAGCAACATTTTCACTCTGTTAAATCCATCATCAATTGGTTGTCTTAAATTCAAGTAAAGCATGCATGGGATTTTTATCACTTTCATAAAATAAAAAATTATGCTTTTTATTTGTCAATATAACCCAGAAATTGTCTATGTTTTCGATATTGGGATGTTCATTTCCTTTGCATGTCTTTCCATTCCGGATCACAAAGTGACGAAGTCCCTACCGCTCCGCATTGCAGCTCAGGCAGAAACCCGCTTCGAGCATCGGCATCTCCGCACAGATCGCAGCCCCACAGTTTCTCAGAGATGCGCCGGGGCTCTGTCGCCTGCCCCTTTTGTCCCAGGCGGTTCTGCCGCACCCGATCGGCAGCGGCGCAGTACTTGCATCATGTGCGGTCACACGGAATCGGCTGCGACTCGGAGCCAGAGGAGGCGGCTGCGACCAACTCAGAAGCTGGCAGAGCGGCGGCGGTCGAGCAGGTCGAGTCTCGCAATGAGTCAGCGATGCAGCCGTGTGCAGCCGGCAGTTCTGCAGTGACGAAGCGTTACGAGTGCGAGTCAGCCGGGAAGACCCGAGCTTTGAACAGTGCTGCAACACGGCAACGTCAAGCTCAGGCTGTCGAGAGGGCGTTCCAGTGCAACACTTGCCAGAAGAAGTTCACCAGAAAAAGCCACCTCAAAGCTCACATTAGTGCAGTGCACATGAAGGCGAAACCGCACAAGTGCAATGTGTGCGGCAAGAGATTTAGTGACAGCAGCAGCCTCACTAAGCACTCTAGGCTGCACACAGGAGAAAAGCCATTTGAGTGCAAGGTTTGCGGCAAAAGATTCAATCAAGCATGCAGCCTCTCTTCCCACTCAAGGCTTCACACAGGAGAAAAGCCATTTGAGTGCAAGGTGTGCGGCAAGAGATTTAGTGTCAGTAGCAGCCTCACTAAGCACTCTAGGCTTCACACAGGAGAAAAGCCTTTCGAGAGCAAGGTTTGCGGCAAAAGATTCAATCAAGCAAGCAGCCTCTCTTCCCACTCAAGGCTGCACACAGGTGAAAAGCCATTTGAGTACAAAGACGGGCTTCGAGCATCGGCATCTCCGCACAGATCGCAGCCTGTAATCAGAATGTTTTAAGCATAATGCAGTTTTGTAAATGCGAGGCAAATATTTGATTTCAAAACTGTTTTTCTTCGTGTATTTTTTAAATTACACTGGTGCATTGCAATTTTTACTTATTGTTTTTTACGTTTGTCTCGTTGTGTTGATTTTCTATATTAATTTTAACAATCCACGTGTAGTGCATGTGTCCTTGGTGGTCTGTCAGGGCAGCAGAGTCTCACACTGCTTCTTGTACCGTTTCGATTGGCTGGCCTTTGAGCTTTGCTCGTCTTAGCCGGTGGGGCCGCCTACCCAGCCTTTTTGTTACGGCTTTTTAGTATTTCGCTCCGGGTTTGCGCATCCACCTTAAATTGTTCAGTCGCGCAAAGTTGCAGTACAAGTGGCAGAAATTAATGGGTCCTGCCAGGCAGTCTAGCGATAAATAAATAAAAATCTGTTTATTTTGATTTAGCTAAAACACCAATCGAAACCCGATAAAACCCGCTGTGGGTCACTATCTCTCATGAGCCAAGGATTGCTCATCAGTGTAAATTTAACCATGCACGTCATGTCGTTTAGCAGCAACATTTTCACTCGGTTAAATTCATCATCAATTGGTTGTCTTAAATTCAAGTAAAGCATGCATGGGATTTTTATCACTTTCATAAAATACAAAATTATGCTTTTTATTAGTCAATATAACCCAGAAATTGTCTTTATGTTTTCGATATTGGGATGTTCATTTCCTTTAGATGTCTTTCCATTCCGGATCACAAAGTGACGAAGTCCCTACCGCTCCGCATTGCAGCTCAGGCAGAGACGGGCTTCGAGCATCGGCATCTCCGCACAGATCTCAGCCCCACAGTTTCTCAGAGATGCGCCGGGGCTCTGTCGCCTGCCCCTTTTGTCCCAGGCGGTTCTGCCGCACCCGATCGGCAGCGGCGCAGTACTTGCGTCATGTGCGGTCACACGGAATCGGCTGCGACTCGGAGCCAGAGGAGGCGGCTGCGACCAACTCAGAAGCTGGCAGAGCGGCAGCGGTCGAGCAGGTCGAGTCTCGCAATGAGTCAGCGATGCAGCCGTGTGCAGCCGGCAGTTCTGCAGTGACGAAGAGTCCGGAGTGCGAGTCAGCCGGGAACACCCGAGCTTCAAAGAGTGCTGCAACACGGCAACGTCAAGCTCAGGGTGTCGAGAGGGTGTTCCAGTGCGACACTTGCCAGAAGAAGCTCACCAGAAAATGCCACCTCAAAGCTCACATTAGTGCAGTGCACATGAAGGCGAAACCGTACAAGTGCAAGGTGTGCGGCAAGAGATTCGGTTTCAGCAGCGCCCTCACTACACACTATAGAGTGCACACAGGAGAAAAGCCATTTGAGTGCAATGTGTGCGGCAAGAGATTCCATGTCAGCAGCGCCTTCACTACATACTCGAGGCGGCACACAGGAGAAAAGCCATTTGAGTGCAAGGTGTGCGGCAAGAGATTCGGTTTCAGCAGCAACCTCTCTTCTCACTCAAGGCTGCACACAGGAGAAAAACCATTTGAGTGCAAGGTGTGCGGCAAGAGATTTAGTGTCAGTAGCAGCCTCACTAAGCACTCTAGGCTTCACACAGGAGAAAAACCATTTGAGTGCAAGGTGTGCGGCAAGCGATTTACTCAAATCTCCAACCTCACTATGCACTCTAGAGTTCACACAGGAGAAAAGCCATTTGAGTGCAAGCGATTTAATCGAGGCAGCCATCAGAAAACGCACGCTAATCGGCACATTGTGTAACGAATATTAAACTTTGCCCTCCGTGGCTGCAGAAGTGAACTTCGGGGTCAGAGTTCTGAGTGTTCGCCACGCGTTTTTAAGTCACTGGCAATCCATTAACAGCCTTTTTGTCCGTAAATTTTAATGATCATCCTTGAATTGTCCAAAAGTAATGCATACCGTATCTAAACCAATGGTCAGTTGATCAGTGTCAGTAGCCACTGATTGGTTTGAAGCATTTTCTGTTTTAATTAAGCACCTTCATTGACTGCACTGGTAGACCAGTGTTTAATTCTTGTTGCTGCCAAAGGTTTCAATTTGTTGTTTGCTTCTTATTTCATTATTTTCTGTATTACTCAGCACCCATATTTTACGTTTGACTTATTTTACTCCTACAAGAATTTCTGTAATCATTGTTATTATAGTGTCTCCGCGATTGAATTTTGTAAAGACCAAGCTAAAATTTGATCTCAAAACTTGTTTTTTCTTCATGTATTTTCGAATTACACTTGCAGCATGGCAATCTTCACTTGTTATTTTTTAATGTCTGTCTGGATTTGTTGATTTTTTATATTAATATTAACAAACCACGTGTAGTGCATGGGCCCTCGGGGGTCTGTCAGGGCAGGAGAGTCTCACACTGCTTACGCCGTTAAGTTGCTTACTGCTTACTGCTTATCCCTCTAGTTAAGGAGACAAAAAGTTATACTTTACAAATTGGTTCTGGTTCTAGAATCAGAACAAGCAATATGAAAAGCCTCTCAGAGGTAAACTAAACTTTTTTGATTTGGCCGAAGCACCAATCAAAGTCGGGTAAAATTAGTTGACTCTGTGGTATAAAAGACAATAGTTTAGAGCAATTGCTTCAGCAGCAATAGTTTGAGTTTGATAGCTTGATATGTCAGGAGTTCCTTATTTTACGTCTTTTCCTACTTTTCCTATAGTACTTGGGTTGGGCACCCGGACCGACCCCAGTTTCGTCACAGGTAAACTGTGGAATGCAGCTGTCTCCTCTCCCTAGCCACCCTATCACTCACCCAACCCACCCTAAGACTCTCCCTAGCCACCCTATCACTCACCCAACCCACCCTAAGACTCTCCCTAGCCACCCTATCACTCACCCAACCCACCCTAAGACTCTCCCTAGCCACCCTATCACTCACCCAACCACACCTAAGACTCTCCCTAGCCACCCTATCACTCACCCAACCCACCCTAAGACTCTCCCTAGCCACCCTATCACTCACCCAACCCACCCTAAGACTCTCCCTAGCCACCCTATCACTCACACAAACCACCCTAAGACTCTCCCTAGCCACCCTATCATCACCCAAACCACCCTAAGACTCTCCCTAGCACCCTATCACTCACCCAAACCACCCTAAGACTCTCCCTAGCCACCCTATCACTCACCCAAACCACCCTAAGACTCTCCCTAGCCACCCTATCACTCACCCAAATCACCCTAAGACTCTCCCTAGCCACCCTATCACTCACCCAAACCACCCTAAGACTCTCCCTAGCCACCCTATCACTCACCCAAACCATCCTAAGACCTCTCCTTAGCCACCCTATCACTCACCCAAAACCACCCTAAGACTCTCCCTAGCCACCCTATCACTCACCCAAACCATCCTAAGACTCTCCCTAGCCACCCTATCACTCACCCAAACCACCCTAAGACTCTCCCTAGCCACCCTATCACTCACCCAAACCACCCTAAGACTCTCCCTAGCCACCCTATCACTCACCCAAACCACCCTAAGACTCTCCCTAGCCACCCTATCACTCACCCAAAT
>NIVC01001845.1:0-182256 GCA_002269645.1 Macrostomum lignano | reverse complement strand
TCTCTCTCCAACCTCTCCGCCCTACCCCCCAGGTGAGGAGATCCGCCATACGGAGAGAGAGAGAGAGAGAGAGAGAGAGAGCAAACAGCCGCCCCAAAGTGCTCGGCTGCCTTCCCAGAGCAGCCTGAGTCCGCGCTGATGCTAAATTTAGCAGCAGTTCCGCTCCCTTCAATGCCCAATGGGAGAGAGCGCGTCGACAGGCTGCACTAAACGACGGACAAGCTTGTCGACTGCGCGTCGGCAGGCTGCACTAAACGACGGACAAGCTTGTCGACTGCGCGTCGGCAGGCTGCACTAAACGACGGACAAGCTTTGTCGACTGCGCGTCGGCAGGCTGCACTAAACGACGGACAAGCTTGTCGACTGCGCGTCGGCAGGCTGCACTAAACGACGGACAAGCTTGTCGACTGCGCGTCGGCAGGCTGCACTAAACGACGGACAAGCTTGTCGACTGCAGTTTTAGGATTTGCAAATTGAGAACCCCGCCCAGAGTGAGCAGTGGGAGAGAATTTAGTATTACTAGTCGTCTTTCACTGCTTTTCATATTTTATTTCATTTCGCATAACTTCGAGCAAAAAATAGCAAAAATGTGCTCCGTTGACGCCTCAGATTAAGTTCTTACCTTCGTTGCAAAACCCCACACTTTCCGACCCACCTATTTTTCATTAACAATAATTTACGGTTGATTACAATATGCTAATGGCCAGGAGGAATGGCTAGGAGGTCTCAGCCAAGACACAGCCCGGCTTCATACTGATTTCTGGCCCACTAAAAGCCACCAGCTGCGAGAATGCGTGAATTTAAAAAAGCGTTTGTTAGTGCCGCCGCACAGCTGCTCCAATTAAGTTGGGAACTCAAATTGGCCGCCTAGGAAAAATTGCATTGTGCAAATCTTAAACTCGCCACCCACTAAACAACATAGTTAGCAACCCATTATATTCATTGATTAGTGTTGGCTAGATTAGCAATCCATTCTATTCCAATTGATTTGTGATTGGCTAGATTAGCAATCCATTCTATTCCTTCATTGATGTAGGCTAGATTAGCAATCCATTCTATTCCTTCATTGATGTAGGCTAGATTAGCAATCCATTCTATTCCTTTACTGATGTAGGCTAGATTAGCAATCCATTCTATTGCTTCATTGATGTAGGCTAGATTAGCAATCCATTCTATTCCTTCATTGATGTAGGCTAGATTAGCAATCCATTATATTCCTTCATTTGGGTAGGCTAGATTAGCAATCCATTATATTCCTTCATTTGGGTAGGCTAGATTAGCAATCCAATATACTAAAAATTCCAATGTATTTTCTGATTGATATTGGCTGGACAATATAAAATAACTCATTCAACCCCATATCCCGTCAATCCACTTCCGTGAACACTGTCCCAGCAGCAATTTCATTAGCATTGAGCAGTCATTCTGTTTGTACACCCTGGTCTGTGTGCCGGCCATCCAAACATCCCTGTTTGTCCCCACGGCCTTGCAAATCCCATCCCAGCTACCTTCCTGGGAACGGAAGCGAAAGTGTGCGCTCGTATTTCCAAATCGAAAGCAGAATTTCTCTCACAGAGCACACTATGCGCGCATATGGGCACATGCTTTCTTAAGCCCTGTGCAAACAGCTCCGTCGGCTGATGAGGACAAACTTTATACCAGGATATTCAGCTCGTACCTGGCTGTTTCTTTACCTAGACAGACAGACAAACAGACACTAAGACAGACAGACAGACACACAGACAGACAGACACTAAGACAGACAGACAGACAGACACACAGACAGACAGACAGACACACAGGCAGACAGACACACAGACAGACAGACAGACAGACAGACAGACAGACAGACACACAGGCAGACAGACACACACACAGACAGACAGACAGACAGACAGACAGACAGACAGACAGACAGACAGACAGACAGACAGACAGACAGACAGACAGACAGACAGACAGACAGACAGACAGACAGACAGACAGACAGACAGACAGACAGACAGACAGACAGACAGACAGACAGACAGACACACAGACAGACAGACAGACAGACAGACAGACAGACAGACAGACAGACAGACAGACACTAAGACAGACACTAAGACAGACAGACAGAAACATAGATAAAGAATAAAGACAGACAGACAGACAGACAGACAGACAGACAGACAGACAGACAGACAGACAGACACACAGGCAGACAGACACACAGACAGACAGACAGACAGACAGACAGACAGACAGACAGACAGACAGACAGACAGACACACAGGCAGACACACAGGCAGACAGACACACAGACAGACAGACAGACAGACAGACAGACAGACACACAGACAGACAGACAGAAATATACAAAACAGTTTTTATCTAGCAATGTAACGGTAGTTACTGCCAATAGTTAGTTTTTGATTTTCGCTACTTCTTCTTCTCAAACGTGCTTCGTGTTTCCGAATTCTTTCTTCTGTTTTTTTCAGAGCTTTATTGCACAGATTTTCCTACTAAATATTGTCCCCGTGAGCAGCTGTTGCTCAGCTATTTTTGCTGCGACGGGAAAACAGTTCTGAATTGGGAAATACGATATAACTCTGACTGGGGCGAACTTATGAAAAATTAGGAAGCAGAAAGAGTGCAGAGGCTCACAGCTCAGTGGGTGGTTCCACGCTGCACTGATTGCTATTTTTAGTGCCAGTTCCCCACCCCGGGCATCTACTCAAGCCCCCTTGATCGATATCAAATGCAACAGTTGGCAAAATTTGATCGATTTTGGCAACCCCCCACCCCAACCTCCCCTGCTGACCACAGCGGGAGAGTCCAGCTAATGGCATGACAGGGCAAGCGCGCAAACGTCGACGACACGCTTAAACTTAAACTTAAACACAGTATAAAAAAGTTAGAGAGAGAGGAAGAAGTTCTGCTGTAGCTCAACACCCCGCTATCTGAATTGAATTACAGAGTGCATGACCGGACATAAATGAAAGAAATATTAATATTGTTGTGAAATAATAAGATAACTGCTCAGGGACGCTAGACACTATTACTGGGTTGGATTAGTCAGAATTAAGCTGCATAATTTATTCTGTCATTATTTCTGCCCCGCTAGATACCTGGTAGTTTCCCACACGATATGCTATTTGAAGTAAGAAATCTGCGAAATAGATGGAAATCTGCGAAATCTGGAAAGCAGTCTGACTCCTTCTTGAGCCACCTATCTTCTTCCTGACCCCACCTGTCTTCTTCCTGACCCCACCTGTCTATCTGACTTCTTCCTGACCCCACCTGTCTATCTGACTTCTTCCTGACCCCACCTGTCTATCTGACTTCTTCCTGACCCCACCTGTCTATCTGACTTCTTCCTGACCCAACTGTCTATCTGACACCTTCTAAACCCCACCTGTGTCTATCTGACTCCTTCCTGACCCCATCTGTCTATCTGACCTCTTTCCTAACCCCACCTGCGTCTATCTGACTCCTTCCTGACCCCATCTGTCTATCTGACCTCTTTCCTAACCCCACCTGCGTCTATCTGACTCCTTCCTGACCCCACTTGTGTCTATCTGACTCCTTTCTGACCCCACTTGTGTCTATCTGACTCCTTCCTGACCCCACTTGTGTCTATCTGACTCCTTTCTGACCCCACTTGTGTCTATCTGACTCCTTCCTGACCCACCTGTCTATCTGACTTGTTTCTGACCCACTTGTGTCTATCTGACTCCTTCCTGACCCCATCTGTCTATCTGACCTCTTTCCTAACCCCACCTGCGTCTATCTGACTCCTTCCTGACCCCACTTGTGTCTATCTGACTCCTTTCTGACCCCACTTATCTCTATCTGACTCCTTCCTGACCCACCTGTCTATCTGACTTGTTTCTGACCCACTTGTGTCTATCTAACTCCTTCCTGACCCCACCTGTCTCTTCCGGAAGAGGCAGTCAAAAACCAATGCAGATTGAGTCCACATTAGTATTTGCTCCAAGACACAGCCATGCAAAATAAGTGCGAAAGGCATGGGTGCAGACAGATTAAAAAGGAACACGGAAAAGAAACTTGAGCCTTAAATATACGATCGTTTCCATGGCAACCAGAGAACTTAAGAGAGAGAGATTGAGAGAGACAGAGACAGTAACTGCGAGTGCTCATAAAAAAGCTCTCGAAAGCTAAACCTAACAAAAGTGGGCATTGTGTTCTTTTTAGCTTGGAACAGTCCGCGATAGCGTGCTTAATCCTTCCTAAAATTTCGGCTTGAGGAGCGCAGCCTGTTGCCAAAAATAGCAACACTTTATTAAATTACATTCTTTTTTCTTGAAAATAGTTGAAAAATAATTCAGAGCTCACGCGCTACATGCTACTCAGTAGATTCAGTCAGTAGGATGTCTAGCATATTGTATTTACAGTTAGATTCCTCTCGATTGATCCTGCCAAAACAATCGCTAATGGATTGGAGGTGGCAATTCAATTTCTGTCTGACCGAGTGCGGGGTCTGTGGGAATCAACTTTGCCCGTAGGTCAGGCATTGACAGACCCCCATCTTGTTTCCCAATCGACCTCAATTCCCCATCTGCTCTCCTGGCCAAGAACTCCGGCAAAGATGGAGCGAGCGACTGACATGCAGTTTGGCTCATAATTAGATTCTCCCCAACTCATTGCTTGCTGTGTCTCCGAGCTGTGCAAACGTGGCTGGACGTTGACTCAACCAAATTCTGTTGACGGCGAACTGCATGATGAAGCTTTCTAGGAAACCTTAAGGCAAAGAGAATTTTCAATTCAAAAACTTAATCAATCCGTTATGATGAGCTCTTTCTACGGGAGAACCCTTCTAACTTTAATTAATTACAAGCTTTTCCTCATTGGGAGCAGGCCATGTGTTTTTAGATGCCCGCGTCACTATAAGAACTGCAGAGGACACCATGGCTCTAATAGGTTCTGTCGGTGGACCTCTTAGAGACCGGAAACTGATCCTAGACTGGTTTCAAATTTTAAAAGGTTCGAATGTATTACCTATGAAGGTCTCTTGTGATGAAGCTGTACTAAAAAACGGGTCAACTTCAACTCCAGGTCTTTAGGCGACCCCCGCTAAATGACTGATGTTGTAAAACCGTTAGGCTTACGATTAAAAAGATCCCAATTGCAGGTCAGACGCTTCTATACTGGATAGAACCTGCTAGAGTGCTCCCACAGTTAAATTCATATCGAACGGAAGTAAGCAGTTATAAACTCGAGCTTGCCATCTCACGACCAGTCCATCAAAAATTCCCTCATCTTTGCCGCCATTGTGTCCAGACTCAAACAGGAGTGAGTACAGTATTTGCTCACTGAGAAATTCGAAATGCTGGGGCTGAGCAAACAATTAAAACTAATGAGAGCTTCCGGTGTGTGGCGGCGGAGAGCTTTGGGAAATTGCGGCAGTTATACAGGCACTGGGTGGGCAGAGTTTAATGGACAATTTGAGTAGAACTAGAGATCCCGAACCCGGGTAAGCCGCTTGTTTCACATAATTGCTGCCCCAATTTTTATCTGTGCTCAGCATCCCCCGAGCTTTCAAACCCCTTCCATCCCAGCCCATCCTCAGCCCCGCAGCTGCCCCTCCGCCCGGCTTCATGACAAATGGATTTTTGAGGAGCTTTGAGGAGCGCCCGGTGAGTGAAGAGGGGGGAGGGTGGGTTCGGCAACAGAGCCTTGGAAATGCATTGGGACGGTTGAACTGTTTGGGGAACCATTTTCCCCATGATGAAGCTGCTCAATAGCTTCAGTCTCAATGTGCTCCATCACACTTAATAGTCGTTTGGACTTCTGGTCTATAAATGGATATGAAATTGAGGGGGATAAATTTATTGTTGGGAATCGGCTTTCATGCTTTATTTCAGTGCTTTTCTGAAATATTCTGAGAGCAATATGATTGTCCAGAAAAATGACAGACAGACACTAAAATAGACAGGCATACATTAAAATAGACAGGCAGACGGACACAAGTCACATGGACATAAGACACTAAGACTCAAAGACACAGGCACTAAGACAATAAGACACTAAGACTCAAAGACACAGGCACTAAGACAATAAGACACTAAGACACAGACAATAAGACAATAAGACAATAAGACAACAAGACACTAAGACAACAAGACACTAAGACAACAAGACACTAAGACACTAAGACAATAAGACACTAAGACACAGACAATAAAACACTAAGACACTATGACAATAAGACACTAAGACACTATGACAATAATACACTAAGACACAGACAATAAGACACTAAGACACAGACAATAAGACACAAAGACACAGACAATAAGACACTAAGACACAGACAATAAGACACTAAGACACAGACAATAAGACACTAAGACACTATGACAATAATACACTAAGACACAGACAATAAGACACAAAGACACAGACAATAAGACACAAAGACACAGACAATAAGACACAAAGACACAGACAATAAGACACTAAGACACAGACAATAAGACACTAAGACACAGACAATAAGACACTAAGACACTATGACAATAATACACTAAGACACAGACAATAATACACTAAGACACAGACAATAAGACACTAAGACACAGACAATAATACACTAAGACACAGACAATAAGACACTAAGACACAGACAATAAAACACTAAGACACAGACAATAATACACTAAGACACAGACAATAAGACACTAAGACACAGACAATAAGACACTAAGACACAGACAATAATACACTAAGACACAGACAATAAGACACTAAGACACAGACAATAAGACACTAAGACACAGACAATAATACACTAAGACATAGACAATAATACACTAAGACACAGACAATAATACACTAAGACACAGACAATAATACACTAAGACACAGACAATAATACACTAAGACACAGACAATAATACACTAAGACACAGACAATAATACACTAAGACACTATGACAATAAGACACTAAGACACAGACAATAAGACACTAAGACACAGACAATAATACACTAAGACACTATGACAATTATACACTAAGACACAGGCACTAAGACCTAATGAAACGAAGCACCAGTTCTGACTTTGACAATGACGTCGCCAGACGGTTTCTACAACCGACCCAGCTATCCGGTCGATGCCAGTCCATTGTCATCAACAACCGGGCCGCAGCCACGGCTAATTGGATCCATAATGTTCAGACGGCCAGAAGCAAAGATCACAGCAGACCATCGGTTACTTAGCCGTTCCATCCGAGCTCGATTGGTCCCCGGCCAGGAACAGGCAAAGCGACTTTTCCGCCATGTCGCGGCGCCCGTGTTCAACCCGGCCGGGCCATTGAACGCTAATTAAAAGCCGCAGATCTGCCTGACTGGCAGGAGGCCGGTGGTGGGGGGGGGGTTCTGGCTGGCGGACAAACGATTGCCGGAAATGAAACGGCACCCGGCACAGAAACATTCAGCCAGACAGACAGGCGGACAGATAGATGGATAGAGGAGGCGAATCAGCGATGGAGAAAGAAATGGGCCCGCCAGATGCCAGCAGAGCCACATGCGGAACACAAACACCATGGGGGGCTGGGGTGCTTATCCTTCCGTTCAGGTGGGCCGCTGGGATTCCCAGTGCAGCTTTCTCTTTTCTCTCCAACTCTGCGCGGCCCGAAAATGCCCAGCGGATGATGAGATGGCGCAGCGAAGTGTCCCACCGCAGCTGCTGATGATGCATGCATCGGTGTGGACAAGTGGGATAATTGGGTGGTGGGGTAGGGTGATTCCGGGGCCGGCTTGGAGGGACAACAGTTGATTGGCAGGTCCAAGAGCTGTCAGTTGGAGCAAATTTTGAGTGGTAAATTTTCAGCCTTTTAAGGTAGATGCTGTAAATCTAAAGTTTTGAATAGCTTTTATTTCAAACCAGCTGGCAGATTTTCTAGTGTCAGATTGTTGGAAAATTGCAGAATTGAGGCTTCAATCCTCGCCCTGATGCTGCACCACGGTAGCAGACAGGGTTGGATGAGTGTTGGTTCAGTCACTTCCGAGTACCGAGCAGTCTAACCCAGGGGTGACCGAGTACCGAGCAGTCTAACCCAGGGGTGACCGAGTACCGAGCAGTCTAACCCAGGGGTGACCGAGTACCGAGCACCGAGCAGTCTAACCCAGGGGTGACCGAGTACCGAGCACCGAGCAGTCTAACCCAGGGGTGACCGAGTACCGAGCACCGAGCAGTCTAACCCAGGGGTGACCGAGTACCGAGTACCGAGTACCGAGCTATGCAGCTTGTTTTTTAATCTTCAACTTCAAGGGAAAAAATCGCTTTTCGAAAGTTGATTTCCTGCCTTTTTTAGAAATAAAATCGTGAATATATTGCTTTCAAAGTCTCAATAATCCTGTCGACATCAAAACTTGACATTGTTGGTTATAATTACTGGCCTAATGCTTGTCGAAACTCCATTATAATCGAGCACCGAGTACTCGCCCAGCCCTAGAAATTTGCCAAAATTTGCGTTGGTAAAACGAATGGTTTGATGAATGATTATGAGGCTTTGTACACAGCAGTTACGTCAATCCAGACTTACCTACCCTGCAGAGCAAACTCACATCAACTCGGTTTCACGGCTGGCCGAGGGTCAGTTCGTGCCAGTCAAAGTACCCGAATTCTTGAAAAAAGATGGTCTTGCCATTTTGTTATTGGTGAATTTTCAGGGCGACAGCTATCCAAATAAACAATCACGAATAAATTGTATTTTTAGAAAAATTTACCAAATTTACACACATTTTTAAGCTGCATGCTAGTACATGTGTATGTTACCTATTCTGCAGGATGAGTGCGGAATCGAACTCAGGACCTTTTGGCGCGAGAGCCAGACGCATTAAAGCTTCGCAGCTCATCCCAGTAGGTAAATTAGACTTGGATTTCTGTTAAAGTTGATTTTTTGGCCAGAAGTGATTGAAAATGAGCTTTTTGCATTAGAGCTGTTAGAGCCGTAAAACGGTGAGGATTTCCCATTCGAACCACATCTTTCGATCTATTCTCATCTCCTGTTTCTCTCAAATTCCAATGAAGGAACTGTGCAAGAAGGGAAGAGTCCATTTGGTTCATTAATTACCGGTCCCTTTACGAAGGGCCGAGGCCGGCAGTGGGAAGGCGACGGGTCGGGCGCGGGGCAGCGAGAGGGGATTTTCTCCCTCACAGATTTCGCGCTGCGTTTGTTGGCACGCTGAGTCAGACACACTAACACGCATCCCTCAGCGTCTCGCACAATGATCTCTACCCTGCTGCTCTCCTGATTGACAAGATATAGGGCAGGGCTGAGACACACCAGGATTTTTTGGGGATGTATAGCCAGCCATACATGCAGTCCCAGGCGAGGTTCTCGTTGGCAATCTCATTACTCGTACAGTGTATTCCTGTGGGCCGTCGGAGCAGTATCCTGACCACCTACGCCCCTTCATTCTTAGCTCACAATTCGTTTTGTACGACCCATAGCTACTATACCGGTATGTAGATCTCATATACAAGCTTATCAATGCGAATACAGTCCTGTGCTTACCCATACTTAAGTACTTTCTGCGGTAAAGAAATCCTTTGTCGATAGAGATGGCGCGGAGGACTTGCATTGAGACAGACAGTAGCATTCGGTTCGCTCGCTATCGCCCGTGTTTCTCTCTGTTCATCAGAGCCAATAGTTTCGAAAGCAGCGAAAGCCGGGACTCAGAGAGGCTCTAATGAATAGAAAATGGAAAGAGAGAGAGGGAGGAGAAGGAAAGGCCGTGCTTGAGCCGGAGAATCAGCGGCAGGCGGGGCGCTGTCCCACGGGAAATTATAAAATTGTCTCAGCCCAGAGTCCTAAACCAAAGCGCATAGCGGTGAGCACATCGTCATGAGCATGCATCGGAGACGGCTGCTGCTGTTCTCAAGCGCCTCTCTGACGCGAATGTGGATGGCAAACCTCGACATGCGGAGCAGATGATTTCAGCCTGAAGTGCTGATTTCGGCTAACTGAGTGATTCCGAAAAAGCTTTCAATCCTCGGTGGGACCTGCTGAGGTTATCAAAATCACGTGTTCCACGGACACAGAGCTGAACAAACTCAGTCACTCAAACCAGTAGCTGTCAAGTGCAGATGAGGAAACTCGCATGGTGATCGTCAATAGAATTTTTGAAGCTATTCATTCTTCCATTTTGTGTCTTGTTCCCACGAGTAGCAGTGCACTTGACTTGTGGTGTGCGGTCGATGCAGCGTTTTAAGTACTTTTATAATTAAAAAGCAAACAGATGATATTTTGCTGTTACATCTTGCTCTTTGAATCTTGCTCTTGCACACAGAATTAAACCAAGAGAACCACGAAAACGAATGTCTGACTCCCAAGGTCCAATATTTCTGCAAATAAAAGTATAACAGATATTAAATCCAAGAGACAGACTTTGTGGTGGCTGGCCCAGATGACCCTTCGTTTTGGTCTTAAGGAGAGAGAAAAATTGGGAAAATAATGAATCTGGAGGCAGATAGGAAGATGTTGAGGTCACGGATGATAAATATTGGTCGAGAGTGTCGGCGGAATATGGTTCAAGAGGGACATTTTAACGGCCACCAGAGGAATGATGATGCAGGACACTGCACAGCGCACAAGCATTTGCACTCGCGGCATCCTCTCGGACAGGCAGCAGCAGTTGTCTTCCCGCGGATCCGGGAGCTGACGCGGGGCTTGGAAAAAGCACCAAGGTGCCGGAATTTGGTAACTAGCTTTTCGACTCCAACCAGTGGTCAAACTGTTCCCGACAAGGAAAACAATTCGAAAAGAGATATGCCCCGGAAGTTCATGACTTCGGGTCAAACTGGAGCAAGAAAGCACCGTCCGTACGACCCCTCGAACAAATTTGGAGTGAAAATGAGGCCTTGAAATCGCTTGAGCTTCGTGCTAAGCTTTAGACTGAGTTTTCCACATCCTCAATTGATGGTGGGAGACTCTGCTCTGCAATATCAATGAAGCTGTTAGAGCAATTATGTTTGAGATGCAATTTCCATGTCCACAATTAAATCGATTGTAGTGCGACAGTTCATGTGGGTCAAGCAGCCGCACTGTTGACTCAGCTTTATGCGCTTGCCGCGAAATGTATGCAAACATGTAGGGTTGGCTAGTCCTAAAATTAAATCCCATCAAGGGATTTTGCAAAACCAAAGCAAGCCGAGAGTAGACAATCAGCTAGCCAAGGCCCAGCAGCCAATGGCAGCATCGCAAGGCCCCAGTCTGACTTTAGCAACCACTGCTATCCAGAGGCCACACACAACCTCCCCGAAATTTCTCTACCCAACCTGCCCGTCGTGACACTTCAAATTTCCGTTTTAAACTTAGATTCAAGTTTCTAGACTGCAGAGAAGCAAGGGAGTGATTACTCTACAGTAAGATTCCCGCGACAAAGCCGGGAAGGGAAGCAAGCATAATAAGAGAAAACAATGCATCAAGCGGCTTTAATTTCTGTTTTATTTTTTTTCATTGCTGTTTCGGCCGGCCAGCCACCCCAGACTGTGACGCTGGAGGTGGACGAGGAGACTCCAGTGAACCAAGTGATCGGAAACCTGAAAAGTCGGTTCAGCCTACCGGATGGCAGTCGTTTCGGGATCAGCTTTCCGACGGAGGAAATCCGTCGCTTGTTTCAGCTAGACGGAGGTACCGGAGAGATTCGAACCCGCGATCGTCTGGACCGAGAAGTCCTGTGCTCGGGCAGCAAGCTGAATATTTGCGAGCGCAGATTTAACGCCGAGGTCCACCGGAGCGACAACAACGAGAACGAGATCTATTCAGTCCACATCAACATCCGCGACGTGAATGACCGACGGCCGACCTTCCACCCGAAAGACAAGCCGTTCCGCATCAGCATCGCTGAGTCGGACAACCCGCCGAGCCACTACTCACTGCCAGCCGCAGAAGACTTGGACTCCACTGGGCACGACACTATCACATACAATCTGGAGTTCAGTGGCGAGGCCGGGCGATACTTCCGTCTGGTAACTGTGCCTCGTGGAGGCCGAACTGTTCCCAGGCTAGAGCTTCATCAATCTCTGGACCGAGAGACAAAAGACTCTTACAAAATGGCGCTGGTAGCAGCCGACGCACAGTTCCCCGAGGAACAAGACCGTTCAGATATCCTGGTTCAGGTACTCGACGCCAATGACAATCGTCCAGAGTTTCGGCTCTCCAGCACAACGCTGATAGTTTCTGAATGCAGTGAATTGCATGGGCCGCTACTGCAGCTTGATGCAACGGATGCAGATGAGGACAAGCGGCACAGATTCAGCATTGCCAGCACAGCCAGCCCGGAGGTTGGTCGCTCATTCTACATCTCTGGCAATCAGCTAAGGCAGAATCGCTCGTTGGATTACGAAACCCTGGGAGCCAAGGTTCTCTACGTTCCATTGGTAGTTAAGGATTTCGGAGGGCTCAAGTCAGAAACGGACATCGAAGTGCGCGTCTCAGATTGTAACGACAACTATCCGAACGTGAGCATCAAATTAATTGACGCAACAGTACTCGAGAATGACTCTACAGACAAGCTGATCGCCCGAGTAAAGGTTCGAGATGAGGACGCAGGCGAGAACGGAACAGTTGATTGTTTGGTGGCCG
Organism: Macrostomum lignano; assembly: GCA_002269645.1. Taxonomy (NCBI): domain Eukaryota; kingdom Metazoa; phylum Platyhelminthes; family Macrostomidae; genus Macrostomum; species Macrostomum lignano. The sequence continues at coordinate 169,657 of NIVC01001845.1, read as the reverse complement.
AGCCGATGAATCGATATTTCGAGCTGACGCAAAGAATTTCCGACGGGCCACATCAAACATTTTATCAGCTACGTAAGTTGCATGGCACTCAGCTGGACAGGGAAGGCTCCGGTTCAGGGATTGAGAAAGGCAGCGACACCGTCCGTTTAGAGCTCGTTTGCCAGGACCGAGGCAAGCCAACGCCGCGAGAGACTCGACGCCCTGTTACGGTGCGTATAATAGACGAGAATGACAACCGACCCGAATTCGAGCTAAAGAGCTATCGTTTTCACGTCCAAGAGAATCATCCAGAAGGCACCTTCGTTGGGCGAGTAGCTGCAAACGATCAAGATGCCGGCGAAAACAGCCGGCTCAGCTTCCGACTGGACGCGATTGGTGAACAATTCTTCAGCCTCAACCCGCGACCGCCGTTTGCAGCTGAGTTGCACACTCGACTGGCATTCGACCGTGAGACACGCCACACTTACGCGTTTGCGATGACTGTCGAGGACAACGGGGCCAAGGTCCGACTGACTTCCACGGTGTCCGTGGAGGTCCTTATCGACGATGAGGATGATTCGGCACCGGTTTTCTCTCAGAAGGAGTATGCATTCCGAGTTGTAGAAGACTATGACCAAAACAGCAGCGACAGAATGATTGGGATCGTGGAGGCCACGGACGCAGATGTTGGGTACAACGGCGAAATACACTACGAAGTTGAGCGTCGGTCACAGCCAGGCGACGGCGTCTTCTTCCATTTCCGCGGAAACCGGCTCTACGCTCGGGGCAACCTGGACAGGGAGAGGCGCGAAGTTGTCAATCTGGATTTGCTAGCACTGAACAGAGGTCCCAGGCAGCACAAGGGCGTGGCACACGCCAGTGTGACGCTTCTAGATGTGAACGACAACGCGCCCCAACTGGTTGGAACCAGACGCACCTACAACCTGTCTGATAGCAGCCCGGCTGGAACGGAGGTTGGACATGATAGTAGATGGTTTCTAAGCAGAATATTTTTATTGCGTTCAGCTCTCAATCTGGATGCGTATTAGTATGATTACAGTAATTTTTAGCATTAGTTAAAAGTTCAGCCATATCCTCCTTAACAGGTACTGCGCTTAGCCAGCGTTGACCGCGATGCGGGAGAGAACGGCTCGGTGACTTACAGATTAGTGGGTCCGGACTACGGCCACTTCAGCGTCGATTCTACGCATGGCATTGTAACGCTGACCAACGGTCTGCTCAAATTGCCACCGCAACCGCTGCAGACGGATCCAAACCAGCCGCATCAACCACCTGGTTCAGACAGGTTCTTCCGGCTGGTCGTTCGAGCTACTGATCGAGGCCGGCCTTCAATGAGCAGTCCTGAGGAGAGCCTCTTTGTCAGCGTTCTCTCTGGCAAGCTGTTCAACCAAGGCGGGGACAGAACGGGAAGCGACGGGGATAGCGGTCGCGCCGGGAGCAGCGATCGCTCGCGAAAAACAGCTGGAGACGCGGACAAACACTTCTTTATCTTGCTTTGCCTGGCAGCTGTGGTCTTCGTTATCTTCCTGCTGTTGTTAGCAGTTCTCATTTACGTTCATCGGAAGGGTAAGTCCAGTTTATTTAGATGAATTTCCATCATCCCTACTCCATTGATGATTTTTTCTGTCTTATTGCTCGTCGACTTTCTCCAAACCTTTCATGTAGGCGGTAGTGGATCAGCAACCCGAGAAAGTCATGGCGTCTGGTACGACAAGGCAAATGCTGATGCGGTAAGTTAGAGCAATACTACGCTCGTACAAGATTTGTGAGTGCTTTTCTGAACTGATAACTATAAGTAAATATGAGTCATTAGCATCATCAGTGAAATATAAAAATCTTGTTTAGAAAATGAATTCTTTAATAGTAAAAAATTCGACACCTGCCCTCGTAACCATCGAAATCCACTCCCGCAACCACCAGAATTCACTCCTGCAACCACCAGAATTCACTCCTGCAACCACCAGAATTCACTCCTGCAACCACCAGAATTCACTCCCGCAACCACCAGAATTCACTCCTGCAACCACCAGAATTCACTCCCGCAACCACCAGAATTTACTCCTGCAACCACCAGAATTCACTCCCGCAACCACCAGAATTCACTCCTGCAACCACCAGAATTCACTCCTGCAACCACCAGAATTCACTCCTGCAACCACCAGAATTCACTCCTGCAACCACCAGAATTCACTCCTGCAACCACCAGAATTCACTCCTGCAACCACCAGAATTCACTCCCGCAACCACCAAAATTCACTCCAGCAACCGCTACTCAGCCAGTAAAAACTCTACCCTAATTGACGTCCCCAAGTGAAACCGAACTCCAAACATCTTTAGGCCGACGACGCTGCCGACTGCAGCGAGTTTCGCTTCCCAGACATCGTCAAAGCTGTTGGATCCGACGTGTCGCCGCTGCCACCACCGTCGCCGCCGCCGGCGCTGCCATCTCACAGCTGCCGTTCCGGTGGCTCGGCCACTCTAGTTATTGACAACGCCAGGGCGCGCAGCCCAGGTCGCATGCTGCGCGACAAGTTCCCAAGCTTCGGCTACCTCGCCGACTACCCGTCAAGCGAACAGGCCTCAGGTAGTCAGCAGGCGCAGCAGCAGAAGCATCAACGCCGGCACCAGTTCCAGATGCTCACCCTGCGCAGCTGCAACGGCTACGAGTCGTTCCAGCAGCAGCAGCCTCGCCCACCCAGAGGCCGAGCCCTCGGCTCCGACAGGTTGCCGCGTAAAGTCTACGGCGCAAGCGAAGGCAGCGACGTCCTGGACGACGCGGGAGTGCACGGCGCCGCAGTTCAGGAAAATCGGTACGCCGGACTGAGCGAAGGAGCGCTGCCCGATCCGAAAGCCGGATATGCCGTGCTGACGGGCGCAGAGCTGGTGGTCAATCCAGCAGTGTGCAGGACGCCCTACATGACGTCGAGCTTTGTCTGACTCAGAGTCGGCCAAGGAAGCATTGCTCTCAGTTGCCAAGACAGTTTTTAGACGAATTCTTAGCTCATAATTCAGACCTATTTACAGAAACATGATACAAAACTGTAAAATCATCTTCTTGCAAAATTCTAAATGGATCAATCATTCTATGAGTTGTCTTTTCTACGTAATAAATCATTTTTGTGACCCCTTAGTGTACAATTTGTACACAAATCAAAGCCGAATGTATAATTTGCGGCAACATCCTGGGTGAAAAATACCACTAAATATAGCTCATTCAAGAGTACTTTTATAAAATTGAGTTCGCATAAAATAGATTTCTAGTGCTCTCAGCAACAGAAATCTTTTAACCATTGCATTCCACTCCAGGTCACCTTACATGTACATGTATTGCTATCTATCGCGATCCACTCCTTCGGCGATAGGTCTATCGCAGTGCAAGAGAACGGATCTGATGACTGCCAAAACACCCATCATATGCGCTGCATTCATGCTTGTCCTGTCTACAATCAGTCCATATCGAGATAGTAACCAGATTTACTTCCACCTAGCCTTTGAACTGTATTTCACATTTGTTACCTGTTTGCATTAGCTCGGCTCTCTAGGCGAGGAGTTCAGATGAGCATCGGGAAAATGCGTTTGATCGATTTTTGTTTGTCGCATCCCGCCCGCTTTGAGGGCCTCTCCAAAAGCTTTTCCAAAGCGAGTCGGTTGAGAGTCTATTGAGCTGTGTTAGAAGCCGCTGCTGTAACTTAACGGGTTCATTGTTTGAGCTGCGCACATTCAGCAGGTAATTCACAGGTGTGAATAGCGTGATTAGCCGCTTGGCTAAAGTCTGGGGGGGGGGTTATAGTTGGCTTCCGCGTGTTGGAACAGCAAGCAGGGAAGCTGATTGACAATTCATACGGGAGGTGTCCACTTTGGCAGGCGCTGGGGTACCGCAGCTGCCCCGCCCAGAATGGAGAGAGAGAGAGAGAGAGAGAGAAACTGGGCTCCTCACTTCTGCGACGACCTCAGCAGCCTGCCTGGCCCCAATCCGCATCCCAAGCACTACACAACCCCCCCCCCCAGTTCCAAACAGCTGCAGCTCTTCACTCAGCCTGGCCAGTCAAATGCGCTAGTTGACGAGAAAAATTAACTGCATTGCCAGCTTCCTCGACTCCAGCAGCACCGCGCTCTGCTGCCTCACTGCGCAGAACCCCTCCCCCCCCACACGCACGCGCGGATGCCGAGAGACAATTGATGAGGAGAGCAGTGCTGAAAATCCGCTTTGAGGCCTCCCTGTTTAGCCCCCTTTCTCTGGGCCAATTCACGAAAGCGCTGAATTTTCACACTTTTCACAAAAGACTGACTGTGGCGGGCCCGTCATTCAAACAGCAGTTTAGCATGCAAGGCGCGCGAGAACAATGAAGAGTGACAGGTGACAAGTTAACTGAAAAGTCAAAAGCTAAAATAAAAACCGTTACAATTTCAACAGTCCCCAAGGCTTAGTGATTTTACTTGGTTTCGAAGTCAAATTCCGTTCTTTTTTATCGGGTCGACTGGCAGATAGTAGAAAACTGCTTTATAGTGACGGAGTGGGGTTGCTGTCAGCGGTCAGTGGTCAGGAAGTTAGGGTCGCTCCTATTGGCTGTAGAACTTCAAGCCAATCAGAATCGGCTCGTGATGGAGTGGGGTTGCTGTCAGTGGTCAGGAAGTTAGGATCGCTCCGATTGGCTGTAGAACTTCAAGCCAATCAGAATCGGCTCGTGACGGAGTGGGGTTGCTGTCAGTGGTCAGGAAGTTAGGATCGCTCCGATTGGCTGTAGAACTTCAAGCCAATCAGAATCGGCTCGTGACGGAGTGGGGTTGCTGTCAGTGGTCAGGAAGTTAGGATCGCTCCTATTGGCTGTAGAACTTCAAGCCAATCAGAATCGGCTCGTGAAGGAGTGGGGTTGCTGTCAAGGCAAAAAACAATGTAGTCGCAGAAACTTCACAACCTTGACTTCAAATTAGTCAGTATTCAAAACAGAACAGCTAGCAATGAAAAAGCAACTTTCAATTGTTATTAATCCCCGCCAGAACCTTGCAAAGCCGGAAGCAATTTCTAAATCATCTCTGTCGCCGTTCTAAGCTCATCGTTAACCCTTAAATCTTGTCCGGGAAAGAAACGAAAAAAGGCCCCTTTGATTTGCATAAATCCGCAACAGGGAGGATTTTCTGAGCCTAGCCGGAAAAAATGAGGGCATTTTCTTCTAGGAAACAGCTGCGGTCGCACCTGACCTCGCATACGGATTTTTTATCTTGAAGACTCTGAGATCCATCCCTAGAGCGCCTGTTGGGAAGATCAAGCTAGATCCCCTCATGATGCCGGGACCCGTGTAGGCTGGGGTTGTCAACCGCCAGTGCGGGGGTGAGGCTCAACTTGCTGAGCAGTCTGGCGCACAAAATTCTCAAATAAACTGATCCAAAAATGGGAAACTGTCGCTGCGATGTGGCTGTCCCCGCTCTCCATCAAAATTTGGATATCCCTATTCCCCTCGATCCCACGAGTATTCATATCCTGACTAATGAATTTACGATGCAATAAACTCCTCACAGCGGGGAGGGCTGCTAGGGGAGAGCTGTGAGAGGAAAGACGGACAGACAGACAGACAGACAGACAGACAGACAGACACACAGACAGACAGACAGACAGACAGACAGACAGACAGACAGACAGACAGACAGATAGACAGACAGACACTAGGACAGACAGACAGACAGACACACAGACAGACAGACAGACAGACAGACAGACAGACAGACAGACAGACAGACAGATAGACAGACAGACACTAGGACAGACAGACAGACAGACAGACAGACAGACAGACAGACAGACAGACAGACAGACAGACAGACAGACAGACAGACAGACAGACAGACAGACAGACAGACAGACAGACAGACAGACAGACAGACAGACAGACAGACAGACAGACAGACAGACAGACAGACAGACAGACAGACAGACAGACAGACAGACAGACAGACACACAGACAGACAGACAGACAGACAGACAGACAGACAGACAGACAGACAGACAGACAGACAGACAGACAGACAGACAGACAGACAGACACACAGACAGACAGACAGACACACAGACAGACAGACAGACAGACAGACAGACAGACAGACAGACAGACAGACAGACAGACAGACAGACAGAAAGACAGACAGACAGACAGACAGACAGACAGACAGACAGACAGACAGACAGACAGACAGACACACACACAGAGAGACAGACAGACAGACAATCTGACAAACAAGACAGGAACTTCATATTGAGACACAAGGCACAGGTCAATAATGACCATCCAATTTTGTTTCATTATAAAGCACCTGGCCGGATCAGCTTTCTTCTCTCTCAGCTCCAATTTATTGCCGTCCACCTGGTGCGATTTTACGATTTCAGCCTTTTTACAGCTTTGTTATTTTGGCATTTTTTCACACTACTATAAGTAGGCAGGGCGAGTAAATAAATATTTGACCCCCCCCCTTTGGAAGCAGGATAACTGTAATAAAATGGGTTAAAAAGCCTGCTTTATGGCGTGATTGCAAAATCATTGTTCACCAAGTTCTCTTTGTACTTTTATGCCAAAGCCAACGCATCCGCTATCTTTGTGCATGGATCATTTTAGGGACACTCGCACCGGACCAGTTTTGAAAGGCTGATACTTTTATGGCGTGATAAAGTGTGTAAAAAACTGCAAGATCTTCTAACTACTGTCAGTAGCACATGTGCAAAAACCTAGCTATACTCAGTCAACAACATAAAAAAATTCGGCACCTATGAGAGTGCGCAGTAAATTCTAGCTCAGTGTTGACTTTTGAGTGACGCAACTTGTGTCGCAGAGTTGGGCTGGGCGAGGAGGGATCGGGATGAGTGGAGGACGACTGTTCAATGTTGCCGAGTATATGTGTAGGCTTTTAAAACAGGAAAAAGCAAGTCGATAATACGAGCAAAGGCCGTGACAGGAGCCGAGCCACTGGAGACAGATTGAGCTGCTGACGTGCATAATTTTGCTACTCAAACCTGCGAAACTTGAGTTGAGACGGCATAAAACCAAAGCAGAGCTTTTCCATGTCTATCTCCCTCAGTCTCTCAAGTGGTTCGAGTCCAATCGAGCTGTTGAGAGTTTCTCTGCCCTTCACTGCAGCTCCCGCCGCCCCAGGAGAGTGACAGAGGCGCTGCTGTCAACTCGCGAGAGAGAAATATGGCAATAGTAATGCAACCGACAGTGAGTGCCAACTTAGAAAACGGGCAGTGGAGAGGTAAGGAGAGACTGAGAAAGAGATAGCATATAAATTGCCACCCCCATCAGCTGGCAATAGAGAGAGCTAGTTTGAAAGCATTGCACTGGGCTAAAAAAACCAGCTGCCAGCAATCATGAGCAAGAAGAAGTCGTCAAAGCGCGAGCAGTCGAGAAATCCGGACGATGTGATGAGCTCGCTGACTCAGGAGCAGATTCACGAGTACTATGAGGCCTTCTGCATGTACGATCACGATGGCAGCGGCACCATCGACACTTCGGAGCTGGCCATCATCATGACGTCCATGGGACAGAACGTCACCGAAGATGAGCTCGAGAAGCTGGTGCACGAAGTGGACGCCGATGGTAAGAGAGCTGGATTCCAACTGAGCTAGATTCCAACTGAGCTGGATTCCAACTGAGCTGGATTCCAACTGAGCTGGATCCCAACTGAGCTAGATTCCAACTGAGCTAGATTCCAACTGAGCTAGATTCCACCTGAGCTGGATTCCAACTGAGCTGGATTCCAACTGAGCTAGATTCCAACTAGCTAGATTCCAACTGAGCTAGATTCCACCTGAGCTGGATTCCAACTGAGCTAGATTCCAACTAGCTAGATTCCAACTGAGCTAGATTCCACCTGAGCTGGATTCCAACTGAGCTAGATCCCAACTGAGCTAGATTCCAACTAGCTAGATTCCAACTGAGCTAGATTCCACCTGAGCTGGATTCCAACTGAGCTGGATTCCAACTGAGCTAGATTCCAACTGAGCTAGATTCCAACTGAGCTAGATTCCACCTGAGCTGGATTCCGACCATGCTGCATGGGATTTCTACTCTTAGTCCCTAATTATATCGTGCTCCACTATCAAGCAAAATGAACTCAAAATTCTATATTGCAGGCAGCGGCACGATAGACTTCCCAGAGTTCGTCTCTCTAATGGTCAACCACATCAACAAGCCGGTCACAAAAGAAGAGATCAAAAGTGCTTTTATGGTATTCGACATTGACAACAAAGGCTACATACCATCTGAGGAGCTCAGGTTGGTTACCGTGGATGTTTTTTTAACAGTAGGAATACCAAGCCATTTTTCGCCCGCCGAACTACCGAGGGGGGGGGATTCTCCGCCCCCCCCCCCTTGACATTTTTTTTGCAATGCAGGCACACAAAATTCGAGAACACGGGCTAACTTTTTGTTGCGCACCTTCTCAAACAAGAATCAAGTCGCCAGCCCTCCGGGCCGTCGAGATATTCGACGATTCTGCCAGAAGGTCGGATTAATCCCATAAGCGCTAGTGTATTAAGTACACCCCTGTGCGTCAATCAGCACTGCGCCTCAGTGCAGCCTTGCCAAGTCTCCAAATTTCATCAGCTCGTCGACCACATGTGTCTACATCAGCTCTGACTTCTTTGGTCACTGGCCTTCACCCAGGCGGAGCTTCTGGGCCTTCAACAGGTGGCACCAGGTGACTATGAACACCCTGATGCGAATTTCTCTAGTTTTGCCTATCAAGCCTCGACTGTTGGACATCCTCAGCTGGTTTCTCAAGCATTCCGTTATCACCCGGACGCCGTCGGAACCTTTAAGAAGACAAAAAGTTAGCCCGTGTTCTCGAATTTCGTGTGCCTGGGAATCCCCCCCCCTTGGTAGTTCTACTGTTAATTGGAGAGCAGCACTGCTCCAGATACGAGTACAGTTGTGTTTTCTAAACGGATTTTCCTAAGTTTCGCTTCTTTACATAGCTTTTAAAGGGGTTTAGCCAGAGAAACTCTTTCGAGACAAAAACACACTAAAGAGATAGGAACAGCAGGAATTACGGCGCCCTCTGATTTTCCCATTAACGCCCTTAAAGCATGGGTATTAATGTACTATTAAAAAAGCCACCGTTCTAACATACATTATAGGACGTAACTCTTAGGTCCAATGCAATGGTATATAAAAGTCTGATTTCGCTAAAAATACATTTTACTTTGTATGTTGTCCACTAGAAAGATGGACAGAATGGTAAATTATACGCTCTAACGTTTGCGTCCTTGAAACTGCACGTGTCCTGGAAATTGTGTTAACTTAGAAGAGTTCCAGAACTAAACTCATAAGAAATATTAGCAGCAAAAGTCAAGCAGAATTCAAGCCAGCCGGCCCCTTCAAATCGAACTTCTTCGACTCGAATTCAGTTGTCAATCCTTCGGTACCAAAACACATTTTATATAGAAATTAAGAACCGTTCATTTAAATCGATATCTAAACATTGTTTTCTACTGGTACATCTCGCGATAAATTTTTTACGCCAAGTTTGGCCTTAATGTTGTATGAATAGACAGCTCAAAAAAACGCCCGGCAACACATCCCCTTGCTAGGCGCATTTTAACAACCCGCGGCGACCGGATGACCGAGGAGGAGGCCGACGAGATGATCGCCGCAGCGGATCTTGACGGCGACGGGATGATCGACTACGAGGAGTTCGCCTCGGCCCTGGTGGACTCGGATTAGGGAGGCGGCGCGGTTGATATCCTGACTTGAAATTGTCTGACTGCTGCTAACACAAGTGCTTAGCAGCCTACTGTTGCACAGTAATAGACGTAACTTTTGTACGTAAAAATATTAAATTCAATGACTGTAGAAAAATCTCGTGCCAATTGATTTTAGTTGACGCTGATCTTAAAACTCGCCATCGTGTTTTTCATATCCTTATTTCCTTTGAGTCATATTGAGCGCAAATTGATACCAATATGGATTTTGAGCTGAAGCTTTGGACGTATGGGCTTTCGCCATAGACAGTAGCTCGAAACCAATGAAAGTCCAGGTAGGGCTGCACTACACTCGCAATAGGGGCCCATTTCATATCCCTAGGGGGGGGGGGGGGAGTCGCTACAAACTTTTGTTTTGCTTGAAACTCCGCTAAGCCTCTCTATCCGGCCCTCGAGCCTCATTGTTTGTGTCTCCTTTCAGCTCTCTTCTCGCTAATACTACTTTTCTTTCCTCTTCTCTTCCTTCTCTCCTCTCCTCCCTCCTGTCCCCTCTGTTCTTCTATCTGCTGTCTTCCGGCACATCTGCTTTCTTCTATCTCTCTTCTATATTTTCTCTGACCCTCTCCTCGCTCCCCTTCCTCTGACTTGCAGCCATGCACTAGATTCTGCATCTGGCCTTTGAGGTAAAAAAATTGTCGACCCCCGTTCTAGGGCTACTGGTTTAATTAACTAAATGGGATCTTGGTGGACTAACTATTACAAACTATCTGATTTATCTACTGGCTTATTAACTACCATAGACGCAAAATCACTGACTACAAGGTAAAACCTATCTACATGTAGTAATGTTTTTCGAAGACTAAGTCCTTAATAGATCGTACTCCAACTTTTGTAGTTTCCCGTCCTTAGTTATTGAGTAGTCCCTGATCCAAAACGAAAACGTGGATCCTATTCTTAATTGCATAGAAAACTAATTAATAATAATTAATTGATTACACCTGCCCCAATTGGGCCAGATGTGGCAACAGACAGCTCAGCCGCAACTATTGGGTGTCTGAAGGTTGCGTACGACTGTTCTGTCCAAGGACGGGGTCACACCCTCATACACACCCTCAATCACCCCAATTTGCTGTGCCAATTTTACAGCTGGGGGGGGGGGGCTGAAGCAATGCAGAGTTGTTTCTTGCTCAAGGACACAAATTTTTCTAGTGGGATCGGGAATCGAACCTCTGACCTTCAAGTCGTAATTCAGACACTCTAACCACCAGGCTATAACCCCTTAGAAACCTGCAAACTCCAATCTTTTTAATCAATACAAGTAGACCAAAATTATGAAGTGCAATGTTTTGGCAAAAGGCGAATAAACAGCCAACAATTTTGTTTGTGACTTTGTATTGGTGCCGTCAAAGTTATTTTGAAAATTAAATATTGTGCAGCAAAAGCGAAACAATATAGATATTAAAATTGCAGAATAATATAAGATAAGATTTCAAATCGATGATAAAATGAACGTCAACAGTTAAAATGCAATTGCAATAAAAATACGTTATTTTGAGCTGAGTCGAAACAAGCTTGCGAAAAGTAACAATAGACCATATCAAGTCAATGCAAAGCTTGTTAATACAAAAGGTGACGTCACGTCATGCCTCGATCGAACTACGAATTTTTGTGAATTAGTCCAGACAAGATCAGGACTGGAGCGGCCGCTCGCAGTTGGCCTGCGGGTCAAGATTACGGTGGAATAGTAGGGAGTAGCCAGCGTTCACGTCAAAATGGTCTCATTTAGAAATTAGACAGGCATTAAAGCCGCCGGAAAGTTAAGGTCAATGATAACAGGAATAGGCCAAATGGACAAATATCTGGACAATTACGCTTAGTACACATGATTTGATAGATCCCCATTGGCTTTTTGTCATATATCAGTCTAAATCAGTAAATGATTTTTTTGAGATTTTTAGGAAATTACTATTGCACTGAACAGTTTAATTTTTACGAGTGTAGCTAAAGATTCGGTAGCTAGCTAAATGTAGTAGTTTGCTAGACTTGGTACACGAGTTATACCTACCTTATACAGAATAGAGTCCTTCCAAAAGTCACCAGACATGTGCATAGCATCTCGTTCTGCTCGAAAAATTGCTTCGGACTTAGAACTACATCTACTCATCAGTGTGTACAGTTTCCAACTAGCCTTGATCCTTGATCTTCGCATGACAAAAGTGTACCACCTACCTACATGGACCACTAGAAACTTACTGAACTTAAGGAGGATGTAAAATTGCGAATCAAGAATTAACTACATGCGAGCTCAACTTACCATTTGGAGCGCCCGATGGTTCATCAATATTGGGCTGCGATGGTTCTGTCAACCACTGCTGCTGCTGCTGCTGCTGCAACACCGAAGGTTGCGGCGGCGTAACCGGAGGAAGAGACGCTAGCAGCTGACGAAACTTTATCAACTCTTCCTTCAACACTTGGCGTGTACATTGACAGTCTTGCAACAACTGCTGACTGGAATTATCTGCATTACAGTCTGTTTTACTCCAATAATTCAAGCTGAATTCTATCTGTGTCTGTTGCTGCTTCGCATTGACGGCTGCCTCCATTGGCTCCATTGGCATAGTTGGTTGCGAGCAAGTTGCTTTGTTTGTTTTGGTGCAGCAGAGCGACTCTGATTAGGGTCGCTGCTCCACTAAGTTTATTTTGACATTAACATGACTGTACATCTTTGCCCCAACCCCCAGTGTCTTTGATTCTTTTAAACCAGGGGTCCCTAACCTTCTATGGGCGACGGGCCGCATTGACAACTGGCTTGGGGTGTGCGGGCCGCATGCTCCCCCCCCTACCCCTCAACCCTTTTAACCCCCCCCACAACCCCCACCTCCTTTGCCTTGAACCTTATCGATATTAGCTAGCATTCCTTCCTTCTTTTCACTTCTACTCTTGACTGCATGTACAATTTGTGCGCTAGGAGTTGCTAAAATAGCAATCCAAATGACTCGGCGGGCCGCGTGTAATGCAAACTACTGGAACTTGCCGCGGGCCGCAGGTTGGGGACCCATGTTTTTACACGATTGCTATGTTCGGCTACAGGAAGCCACGATATGACATAACCATTAAATCGATTGCAACAATATGCACAACGTGGGAGGGGCTGTACATCTTGGAGAATGGAATTGAGCTTTGCAGCCCTTTGAAGGACACAGGGTGAACAGAGCGGCTTTGACTTTTCTCTTATCGTCAAGCATTTACACTCTGTGCCGTGCGGATTTGGCGATCGTGGGCACAGCAAGCCCACTGATAAGAGAAAAGTTGACGAAATTGACAAAGACGACAAAGACGAAGTTGACTTTGACGAAATTGGCGCGAGATTGAGACGCGTGACAGCTGAACTCTACCCCCCTCCCTCTCCCACAAAAGTTTAGTCATATGTCTTTGATGCTAGTCTCAGTATCGTGTGCAGAAACCTCGAGCATGCAAATGTGCCATCACTCGTCGGCCGTCGCGGCATCCTGATCAGCAGCCGTGTTGTTGATGAACTCTTAGGGCAGCTGCTGCCAGGCATACAGAACCGCCAGACGCAACAGTTAGCAGTCTGCCACTCTTTGCTTTATGAAGTCGCAGACTTTCTCGACATGTCTGGGACTTGTCTGGAGACTGTTTGACTAGCGAGTTGCGTTGAGCCAACCCCCTTAGGGGGTAGCTTTCGTGAGTATATATTTTCGATTGTACTGTTCCTGATGAATCTTTTAATTGCAGTTGTACTGTTTGCGGCTAACTGCTTGTTTGCACTTTTTGCACCAAGAATATTTAACCTCTCATCCTTCTACTGTTAGTGGATAACTAGCAGTTTACATCTCCCGTTGGTGAGCAAACAAGAAATGCAATAAAAAATTTAAATAAACGACATGTAGCTGCTTCTGACCGCAGCCTTTATATCTTAGCAATTCCCCCAAGTCTTGCCATCTCAACGATTCCCCCCGGAAGCCTTGACATCTCAGCAATTCCCCCGAGCAAGCATCCCCCGAGAGCAAGCAACCCCCATATATAGCAAGCAACCCCAGATAGCAAGCATCCCCTCGATAGCAAGCATCCCTCCTGATAGCAAGCATCCCCCCGATAGCAAGCATCCCCTCGATAGCAAGCATCCCCTCGATAGCAAGCATCCCCCTCGATAGCAAGCATCCCCTCGATAGCAAGCAACCCCAGATAGCAAGCATCCCCTCGATAGCAAGCATCCCTCCTGATAGAAAGCATCCCCCCGATAGCAAGCATCCCCCTGATATAGCAAGCATCCCCCGATAGCAAGCATCCCCCCCGATAGCAAGCATCCCCCCTGATAGCAAGCATCCCCCCTGATAGCAAGCATCCCCCCGATAGCAAGCATCCCCACTGATGGCAATCACCCCCAGCAAGCTATGCAACAATTTCCTTATCTAGTGCAATAATCCTTATCTCAGCTAGTGCAATAATCTTTTTTAAATTTCAATTTTCAATGCAAATTTTTGAGTAACCTACATGTAGCTTCTGACATTAAGCCTTGAAATTTCAGAAATTCTCCCTAAGTTTCACGTGACGCTTCATTTATGTTTTACATGACGCTTCCTTTTTGTCTGACAAGACTCTTGTTTTTAGGTACAAAAATGCAGGTAGTGGCGTAGAATTCACGTTTGCAAAGAACAGAATACTTGAGGTGCGCTTTGGAAGCCGTAAACCAAGGATCAGAACCGATGCTAAAATTTCACTATTTTATTACCCTAAAAAGGCATAAAAAGTCTTCAATGCTACTAAACACCAAAGATGCTGTCTTGAAATGATAAACAGGGATAAATTTTGATTTCATCTAAAAGTTTGCCTATGTCCACGTCTTTGTCTAAAATTTGCTTTATTTTGCTTTATGACCCAACCGGGGCTTTTCCGTGAGAAGTTTGCGTCTTGTCTATGCCCCGATCCTTATACTCGTAATTCATAAGCCACTTTAACTTGGATAGGCTTAAATGCATTATTACCATTGGCATTAAGTGCAGAAGTTTCAATAAGAAGAATAGTTAAAATATAGCGATCTGCAAGATATGTACGCCGGACTAAGCTACAAGAAGCAGTACCTGCTGCAGATCACAGACGCCAGCTTGAAAATGTTCAGCGACACGCGCGTCAAGGCCGCCTGCAACCGCACCAGCTGCGTGTTTGCCGTTAAAAACAAAATCCTCACCAGAAAGCTCGGAGGCACGCAGGCCATGCGATTCTGCATCTTCGAGATCAAGGGGCCGAGCGAGCTCAGCGTAGACAAGTGCAATCGCATTATTGAGCAGCACTTTCCCGACTACAAGCTGCGCAAGGACTACAACGAGAAGGAGGTGGCCGTCAGGCTGAAGGTCGGGCAGTGGACGCCTGACAACACCAGCCTGTACTTCCTGAACCAGCGCTACGGGCTGGGCAAGGGCCGGCCCGGAGACCTGCAGAGAACTGGGCCAGAGGATGGAGATGGAGCCATGAAGCAGGGTGAGGAGCTCGTCATGACTCACACCTGAGCCTGAGTTCTGACGTGTGTTTTCGTTCAATATTGGTCTTTTTGGTCCTGTAAACAGATCCTGATCCACCTGACATGGCGCCCCAGCACTGCCAGATGCAGCCTGCAGATTCCTCCCGATCCACCTGACATGGCGCCCCAGCACCGCCAGATGCAGCCTGCAGATTCCTCCCGATCCACCTGACATGGCGCCCCAGCACCGCCAGATGCAGCCTGCAGATTCCTCCCGATCCACCTGACATGGTGCCCCAGCACTGCCAGATGCAGCCTGCAGATTCCTCCCGATCCACCTGACATGGCGCCCCAGCACTGCCAGATGCAGCCTGCAGATTCCTCCCGATCCACCTGACATGGCGCCCCAGCACTGCCAGATGCAGCCTGCAGATTCCTCCCGATCCACCTGACACAGCACTGCCAGATGCAGCCTGCAGATTCCTCCCGATCCACCTGACATGGCGCCCCAGCACCGCCAGATGCAGCCTGCACATTCCTCCCGATCCACCTGACATGGCGCCCCAGCACTGCTAGCAGTCTGCACCTCCCCCGCCCCGCAGGCAACTCGATAGTGGAGTCCCTGGCCCGGAGTCTTCAGCAAGACTGGCCCGGCGCAGGGGACCTGGGCGGAGGTGGCGGCCGCCGGCGCTCCGTCAGCCAGGGCCCGCAGCACCGCCGGTTCACCGGGGCCGCTGCCGCCGCGGCAGCCGAGGAGGAGGCCCTGAGTCGCTACATGGGATTTCGCGAGCGAGAGGAAATTTTGAAAAATGAGATTAACAGGCTGGAGTCGTACCTGAGCAACCTGCAGTTAGCTTGATGAGGGACTGCCCTGCTCCAACAGGTGAGCGCCAGCTTAAGACAAAGGCCGACCAAAACCTGTGCCAGAGTTTTAGAAGCCACATCATTTTCTGTTTAGATTTCAGTCCAAGCAGATGGCACCCAGGGAGCCTTCATCGACCTAGCAAAAATGTGTCAACCACCTTTTGAAACGTCTTTAGCCAAAGAAAACATTTTAAGCACTTACCAACGATTGCATAGTTTATTAGTAGAAGTCTTAGAAAGAATTTTTTGTTAAACAAGTATTTAGTTTTCCATTTAAAGCCATTTTTCTTGACTGTCTTCCACATTGTTACTGTGTGAACAATAGGTTTCCACTAGCACTGAAAAGCCTCCCCTTTTGCCCCTCCCTCTGTGGCGCTCTGCCTTCGGTATTCCATGGAAATTATCTGGTTTTATTATCATCAGCTTCAATCCATTTGTTCGCCGATAATATTTAGAATCTTTTTTTTCTCAAAATACTTTTAGTTGAATTTGTTGCTCCATTTGTCTCGCTTGCTTTATCACGACTATTCGGTCTCCACGAGTTTGTGGCGAAATTAAACCGAAAAAAAATATTAGTGCTCAACCTCGCATGCAAGAAGGGTTGAGTTGAAGTGCATGCACTCTTACCCTCTCGGTCTGCTTTCTGAAACTTACAATATTCTTTGATTGTGACGAAGTTGTAGGCCTACTTTTCTTTTGATAATGTTGATGTGTTGTGTAGCGGTCTATCAGGATTTACAATTTTACATGTATGAAGAAGTAGTAGTAAACTTGGCGAATTACAGGGAGCTGTCGAAATACTGTCGAACACGAGTATTCAATATATTTATCTATTAAGTATTAGAGCCAATACAAAGCCAAGACTCAAGAGCGACGACCGAGCGACCAACCAGACAACCAGTTTGGAGCAAAATTCAAAACGTTTTTATAGCAATTTGAAATTGGAGTATAAAGATTTAAAAAAAGAGAGTACAGATTAAGTTCCGCTTAATCTGCTTAACGTGTCAAACAATACGCGCAGATGTACGATTAAATAGAATAATCAAATGCCAATAATTACTTTGTAAAGACTTTCACAACGACGGCGGCACACAAAAACGATCTACAAAAGCTCAAACCGTCGCATAATGAAGTGTGTTTTTGTTTTTAGTCGTTACTACATTGTTATAACATGTTTTCTACTAGCAAGCAAGATAGAAGAAAATCACTTTTAAAACTTGCGAGCTATTTACCTGTTTGTCTAGTCCTGCCTCAAGTTGTCTGGCACATCGGTGAGAGTGGAATCTGCTGCAGGATTTTACCAAGGACTACTCAAGTAGGACGGGAAAGTACGTTTCTGGGAAAAATTTAGGAGGCTGGTTTTCTAAGAAATACATTACGGAGATAATGTTAACTGTGTAATAAAAATGTAAACAGAATGATAACATAGAATCATAAAACTAAAGCAGTCGAGTTGTCCCATTCATTTTTATGATTTTTAAAAATAACATAGAGTCCTTAATGTTCTAAACTAAAAACTCTATGAATATCAATAAAATTATAAGTAAGGCAAAACATATCAAAAGATGAAACATTGGGTCTGCCTCCTATCAAAGCAATAACAATTTTTGTGCTGAAAAAAATGAAAAAACCCGTCCTTCTAGCTCGTACTTGAGGCCACGACGCAGCAAAGCCTGATGGCCTGACTACATCTGACAATCTGTCACTCAATTCTCAAATTCTCAAATAGTACCACAATTCTCTGGGCTCTGTCGACTGACTGACTTGGGGAAGGCGGCAGAGAAGTCAGAGCGGCCGCGGCTCAGAATTCGCGTCCAACTTGACAGCAAAAAATTTGCTTGTAAAAGCAAACTAGAATGGAATGAGAGATCTCCATTCCATTTGTTTGCTGGGAGCTATTCATGCTTGAGCGCGTCGCAGTATTCTGGGGGCTGAGGGCGTCCATTTTACCTGGCCAGGTGGAATCAAATCAACTGAAGGGAAATGGGGAAATTGAGAGTGGGGAGAAACCGGATCAGCGAGAACTGCCCAGCTCGTACACATGAAGTCGGAGGCGCACCTGAGTTCCGTGCTCATATTGCAGGCAAAGTCAACCAACTTCAGGTGTTCTAGAAAACTGAAACCGAACCTGTGGTCAAATCCTTCGGAGGTCATGCGGAGAACGGGAGGTTGACAAAGAGGTTTTGAGCGATAGGTGGGATGCTTCCAGGCTGACCTCCCTGAGCCGCATTATTTTAGACCCGACTGTTGCCGAGCTGGCGCAGGTTGAGAAGAAAATCAGGCCTTTGTCCAGCATGAAAACAAGCGCTGAGTCAATACGGAGAGCGGGCAGGCTGCTCCAGAGCTCTTTGCACCGACGGAGCAGCAATCCATCAGAGTGCAGGGCGTTCAGGTCACGTGCGGGACTCTCCTTACTTTCACATCTACTTTAACTTTTTCTCTCCTCTTGATAACTTGGCACGACCCCCTTCCCAAGTAATTGCAGTGTTGTTAAATTGAGGGTACGAGAGATATTGAATTTCATGCCTGCCAATCAAAATTATGGGAATCGATTTCAACAAATCCATCGGATTTGAGCCCACCCCAACAAAACATGGAGGCTGCAGGCCAACTATGAGAACTCTCTACTCTCCCAGCCCGCATCCTGGCGGCCAGAGCGCTATACTGACTTTTTTTAAAGCCGATCCTCTTCAGAGACAATCGTCGGTTGAGTGCCAAATTAATTATTAATTGGAATTTCCGCGCCTACAGTTTCTCGACTTTGTCTCCATCCCATCGCGTGAAGTGTCGCCGACCTCCACTGGAGGCTACACACTGTATTGCGATTGTGTTGAATAAATTTGGACCCCGCCAATTTTATTCTGATCATTGTTTAATTCAGCAGGGGCGCCAGGGCCTGACGCAGCCCTAGCTATAGTCACGCTTTGCTATTTCGTATACACGAGAATTAACAAGGACAACCGAAGATGCTGGAGACAATTGCACGCGCATGAATCCCCAGAGGAAAGTGCATCCATTTTCTTCCTTCTCTCTGCTCGCACCCACACGGCTTCAAATAATGACAGCCTAGACGGAGAGACAGCGAGAGCGAGAGAGAGGGAGAGAAGAGGCAAGGGAGAATGGATGGGGGCTCGGACAGAGTTCTCCCAATGCCCAAGAGCTGAGGAGCAGCATGAGAGGGGGCTGACGCCGACTGCGCACTTGAAAGGCAATTATTGCCAAAGCCATGGGTTCCTGCTCACACACTCTCTCCAACTAGCACTTTTTATTGCCCACTGAACTCTTAATTGCAGAGAGTTGAGCCCAAGTTCCCCTGCTCCGGGCTTCCCACGTCCTGCAGCAGATGTGAGAAGGCCATTTTTTGCCGGGCCACGCGCTCTTTTGGGAGCATTCTTTGACGCCATCCATTCATTACGCCATGATGGGTCCCGTCTCACTAGTTTTTAAGTCTTTAAGCCTCTGCCTTCATCTTTCTTTATTCATCTCGCGTATTCTTGTTGCTCTTATTGTCATGTCTCTACATTAGATGGAGGGGTTGTAGCCTGGTGGTTAGAGTCGGACTCACGATTGAAAGGTCGGAGGTTCGATTCTCGACACACTTGGAACAATTTGTGTCCTTGAGCAAGACACTAACTCTGCATTGCTTCAGTTCACCCAGCTGTAAAATGGGTGCCAGCATTAGCTGGGGTAATTGAGGGTGCGTGTGGCGACCCCCCAGTCCTTGGACTGAACAGCCGTACGCAGCCTTCAGATGCGCCGCGCAATAGCTGCGGCTGAGCTGTCGATTGCACATCTGGCCATTAGGGCAGGTGTAATCAATTATTTTTTAAAATTATGATTACGGTTATGATTTTGATTATGATTATGATTATAATGTCTACAGAAAGGCTTATGAGCGTTCGTATGTATTCATTGTTCTCGAGCTCTCGTTCTCTACTCCCTCAGTCTGTCGCCCTCCCTATCGGCAACCCATAAGTCCCTTCTTATTTCTCCCTTTTTAGCCCCTAATTTAGTCTAATCCAGCATGCAATGCACGATTTATAGTCCTGTGCATCGCTTCTCCGTGGCTTTTCCATTTCCTCTAACAGTTGCACTACATATCTCTAATTTACAACCGGCCGTTGGCCTCCCTACAGGCGATTGAGAGTTAGGCGCAGGGGCTCTGAGTTTCCTGGGGAGGGGGAGGGGCACCTTAGCCTTCCATCCTCAGGCGCAACCCGATCCGGTCCGGCGCCGCTTTGCAATTGGCCTGTCGCGCAGGTAAGAGAAACCTCCCTGATGGGGAATGGCAAGGGTACGTTTTCTACCCCCCCCTCTTCCCAGCCGAAGGGATTCTGATCAAGGAAGCAGAGAAAAGTTGTTGTCCAAGCCCTGGGCTGTGAGTATTTTTTTACACACCTGGGACAGCGAAGCAAGCTGTAACCGAGTCCCGTGCTGCCTGTCTTTCCGGCGAAAAGTAAAAAATCGATTCTCTTTCTTTATTGTTTCATTTTAAAGAAAAATTTGCGAAGCCACTGAAGCCTTTCTTTAAGACACCGAGCTTATACTCGTAAAAGTACTCTACTGAATTTTGGAACCGCTATTTCGAGGCCTATTGTTAAAAACGCAAGTAGTGTGTAGTGTGTCGTAGGTTTGATAAGCTTGGCTTCTTGACTTTGATATTTCCAAGAAGCTGCTTCTTATTTCTAGGAAAGTTTCGAGCATCAAAGATGGACGCCAGCAACGACTCGGGAAAAAAGCAGCAGCACCAGTCTCGGCTGGATGAAGCTCTGGCTGCCGGGTACTCCGCCATTGCGGAGCCGCGCCGCACCGACATCAGCGTCAGCGCCGGCGACCAGCGGCGCCGTTCGTCGCGTCGCTCCCGCCGGCGCCAATCGGCTGGCGCGGCGTCTTCTTCGTCGACTTCCGGCATACCGGACATCCGGTCAACTGTGGAGACGCGCAGCAGAAGCAAGCGAGAGATGCAGGAGCTGAACGAACGCTTGGCCGGCTTTATTGAAAAGGTACGGGCCGAGAAATGTTTGAGAAAAGTACTGCTGCATTTTTCGCAATCTGATATCATTAAAAACAAGTTCTCTATACTAATTCAAGTAAGGTATACAAGTATTCCATTGTCGTCTTTTAAACAGAAATACCCGCCGTGTACAACCAGATTCCTAATTTAAAGTCAGAAGAGTGGACCCTTCTTCACTTACTATCTAAAACACATCCTCATTCTGGTTCAATATACTTCCTAGGTCAAAATCTAACACCTCGTCCTCATGTAGGGCGTATGCAAGGGCGTAGCCTGGACTCTTAATTCTTTTATAATTTAGGCGATGTGTATTTGGGACCGCCAAATTTCATTTGACTTGGTGCCAGCACCAGGGTCGCGTCAGGTACTCTCTGCAACTGCCTCACCGGCCCCTCTCGTTCCCGCACTCAGAGTCGCTACCTCCAAGCTCAGAACAAGCGCCTGAAGGAGGAGCTGGACCAGCTGCGCTCCATCTGGGGCCGCGAGACGGAGAAAGTACGGCGCTCCTTGGAGGCCGAGCTGGCCCAGATGAGACGTCTGTTGGACTCGGCGGAAGCTGCCAAGGGAGAGCGGGAGGCGAGAGTGGCTACGCTGGAGGGACAGCTGCGAGAAATTCGAGAGCAGTGAGAGGATCATGGGTTGCTTGGTTGCTATGCCACTCTAGGGTTTAACTCATTTCAACATTCCTTTTATGCTTTTGAGTTATAACTGAGCTTCGATTTTACCTGTTGAACGAGCAAGAGGTTATGAACCGAAATTTTTCTTTTTTAAATAATCAGTTCTTCAATAATTTAAAATTATTTTCCTTTTGTTAATTCGATATTCAATATTGACTTAAAGTGTATCAGTCATGAAACTTAGGGGGCACTTGCTCAACATTTCTTCGGCCCTCGGGTCCGTTGAAACTTCACTATGGCAATTCGGCTTGACCAGGGTTTGTCTCTTCTCGGCTGTCTTCTCAGTTCTCTCATCTCTCTCCCCTCTTCTCTCTTTTCACTTCTATCCCCTCTCATTTCTCCTCTCCTCTCCTCTGTCTTCTCTCTGCCCTCTCCTCTTTTCTCTCATCTCTCTCCTCTCATATCTCTTCCCCTTTCTTCTCTCTTCTTATCTTCTCTCTCATCACCTCTCTTCTGTCATCTGTCATCTTCTTTTTCTTTCCCCCCCATCTAGATTATTTATCTGACCTTTGAGGTAAAAATGTTTGCCGAACCCTCATTAAATTATAAGTGGGCAACCTTTTGTACGCACTATAAAAGGTCAACGTCTTTTCTGGCTAATCTTGAGTAGGCTATCACTGAGTCTCTATCATGACCTGCTGTTCTGCTGTTCTGTTGTTTTCGTAAGAATTTTCATAGGTTTAACAATTCTTTCACCTGCCTGCGCCAATCCAGCTTAAGCAGTGTGACCCAGTCGCACGGTCAGCTGACGGACCGCCTGGACAGGGCCAACCACGAGCTGGCAGACCGGGACGGCGAAATCTCTCTACTGCGTCGACGACAGGGCCAGCTGGAGGACGAGGTCAGCCGCGTTCGTCAGAGACTCGAACGATCGAGAGCCGATGGAGATCGGCTTAGGGCCGATTTGGAAGCCGAGACGGCCGGTAGAGTAGCCGGACAGACGGCGGGTCAATCTGTGCGCGAGGAGCTGCAGCTGGTGAGGCTGGTGCACGAACAGGTAAGCAAAATGCTCTTCATTTCTCATTGCAGACCTCAACTTTCAAACTGATAGTGTCTCCGTTTGGACGTAGTGGAGCAGTCTACCAAAAGAAAAGCATTATTGCAGGAACTGGAAGAGCTGCGCGGCCTCGTGAAGACCAGCACGGATCGAGATGACAGTCGGGCTTTCTGGAAATCGGAGCTTAGCCAGGCTATTCACGAGATCCAACGAGAGTATGACGATAAACTAGACGGAGTGCGCGAGGAGCTGGAAGGCGTCTATGTTGATAAGGTACGAGCGGCTACACGCTTTCTATAGCTTTATTGCTCGAAAGCACCTAGATCTTCAGTTCTTTGCCTTATCAACAAAGAATTGTCAAAAAGTCTAAGGTCTGAGCTTGTCAAAGGTCAAACAGGCTTACACGGAAGAATTCAAAATTACCCTCTAATCAAGCGTGCATATTTCAATGGACGATTCAATGCTTGATTGGGTCGTTCTACATCTGTACATGCAAATCTAAACAAAGCTCGAGTCATATGCACAGATGTACAGATACTAAAATAACTAGACTGGCCACTCAGGCATATATACTTAGTAAAACAGCTTTCTACTTTCAGTTCAGTAGCAAAGAAGAATACATAAGCTATTTTATAGAAAAGAAGCTGAAATGACTTTGATAAGTTTAGAAGCCCAAGCTTGCAGACGTATGCTAATTGGTTTAGCAATACTGTAATGTACATTAACCAGCCCACTGAAATGTACATGGCAGCTTTAGGCTGGAATTCCGAGAACGGAAATAAAAATTGGGGCAGGGCGGGGGGTGGTGAGGAAAGGCGCGGTTGGAGGGTTTTAGCTGGAGGGTAAGAGCCAATAAATGAGCCTTGGCTTAAAAAATACAATAAATTTATTCTGTTTAACTTACTACTGAGCTAAAAGTAGATTATACGCAAATGTGCTGAGTGGCCCATCCAGTTATTCTGGTATCTGTGGTCATGTGCAACTATTTGCTCATTAAGATACCATGACAGTACATCCAGTTTGGTCATTTTAGCTTCGCGATTTCGTCAAAGCTCACACGGAAGCTCAAAATGGCGGCACTGGGGCGCTGAACCAGCTGAAGGAAGAGAATCAACGCCTGAAAGATGGAAACTCCGAGCTGCGCGATCGGGTATCAGATCTGCAAACAAGGGTAAGCATGCATGGCCTGACAAACATAATCATTGGACCATTTTGATTTCAATAGAACAGTAGTGGGAGCAAAAAGCAAACATCAGTACCCTTCATCGTTTCTAACTTGCCTAATTCAACCCTCAATCGCGCCCTATTTGCCAATGGAACCCCCAAACAGTGCGAGGTGTTGCAGCGGCAGGCTGAAGAATACCGCAACGAAGCCGAAGCTGCCCAGCGTCGAAACGATGCCGAGCGAGACCGGCTGGACCAGCAGCGTCGCGTTGCTGAGGAAGACCTTCGCAGAGTTCTGCAGGTGAGTGCCAAGTTGCTGAGAGCGGTGACGCGTCCAACTGTCGGTCCAAAGTCCTTCGTTAGCAGCCCAATTCATTGCACACAAGTAATATACGTATGATTATAGTCTAGAAGTCCTTTAGAAGTCCGTGTTCGTTGACGGCGGATCAACTGGAGCCTTGATTTGTGGCAGAGTCTAAGACTCCCTACGAACTCACTTTATAGCTAATAAAAGAGCCGCAGGTACTCGTAAGTAAGGTTGCTATGGTGAACTATAAATTGCAAATTCGTTTACGAAATATAATTTTAAAACTTTCACTCACGGACCAATTCAAGTAATCAAGTTCATTTGCAAGTGAAGCTAGCGTGTTCTGGCTTGTAATGCTACGGGTTCACAAGTTTATCAAGTTGTAAGGGAGATGGCTACACAAGAGATACGACCAAGTTCTTGATGACTTATTCACGACAGGAGCTGCAGGGCCTCACCGACGCCAAAGTAAGCCTGGAGCTGGAGATCGCGGCCTACCGAAAGCTGCTGGATGCTGAAGACGAAGCCCTGGATGCCGCTGCGCTGGCTGCGCCAGAGATGCGGGCGAATCAGCAGCGGGACCGGATCCATGCTGTGCAGCAGCAGCAGGCTCTGGAGGCTCCTACTGGGGATAGAAGTGAGCTGGCTAGTTTCAGTGAACTCTTTAATCGTCGCCTAGCTTTTCGATTTCTTCATTAAAATACTCGCTATTTTCTCTTGGTCCAGACTCCCTGCAGCCTCCAGTGAAGGCCATCACTACTGAAGTCACAGCCAAGACTCAGTTTGAGAAGACATTCAAAGGCGGCATCTGCATTGACGAATGCTCTCCGGAGGGCACCTATATTCAGTTGAGGAATGTAGGCAGCAAGGTAAGCAACGATTTAAAAAAATCATGATTAATAACAGCCAGTTGCCACAGAGTTATGTTGTCTCCCATTTCTGAAGCACTATTTTCGGTAGCAAATTGGCAACAACGAATCAATTAATTACGAGCATAATACGCTCGTAGAATCGCTAATCTAGCGACACGGTGGCATGCGAGTATACCAAGCTCCGAGGCTCCATTGACCAGATTGACACACACACTTTTGGCCTGTATATTGTAAATGTACAATACACCACAGGCTATCCAACAATACAAGAAAATCCCGATTGGTGCGTCTCACTGTTTAGAAAGAGACGCTGATTGGCTGGCGCCTGACCCGGACCATAGACAGTCGCAGCCAGCCGAAGGAGTTTCCGCTGCCAAACCTGGTGCTGGACCCTGGCGACGTTTGCCGTCTATGGGCGGAGGACGAGAAGCCGTCCGATGCGTCGGAAGTTGATGCCGAGGTTTCTGTACGACGATGGGAGGTTGGAAACTACTCCAGAACCGTTTTGTATAATGCTGACGGCCAGGTGAGCAAGGACCAAGTCGCTGATTCTTAGTTATGTGAAAGAAGTTGATTTGGTAGTTTAGGACCTACTGAAAGGACTTCTCTAAAAACCATAAAGCCTGGTAAAGAGGTGAAAGATAAGGAGGTTTTAGGGGCCCAGCTATTGATCCTGCACGATCACCCTCCATTCGATGGCACATGG
This sequence comes from Macrostomum lignano, assembly GCA_002269645.1. NCBI lineage: Eukaryota > Metazoa > Platyhelminthes > Macrostomidae > Macrostomum > Macrostomum lignano. The sequence continues at coordinate 143,888 of NIVC01001845.1, read as the reverse complement.
CTCGTAAGGTCCACAGGGTTGATTTTTGTGTCAACGGTAAACAAGCCGTGCAATTGTTGAATGCTTGGCCTCCCGCTAGCCTTTTAGGCAATAAGTTAGGGCCTTCGATCCAATCCCAGCCAGGGATTTAACTCCTGGCAAACCCAGCTAATACTTCAGAGCGGATCTGTTTTCAACGTATTAACAATAATGGACTTCTTTCAAAGTTATACCAAGGACAATTTAAGTTCTTTGTGACATTTCGAACTACAGGAACGAGCCCGGCACGTGCAAAAGACGTTCATGACCAGCCCAGTGTAGCGGCCGAGCAGCAGCCAAGACAGTCTGAACTACGAGCTATCTAAAAAACGAACGAGTTATCATTTTTGCTGAGAAATCTATTTTACGAGTACTTTAACGTTTTTCTTTGAGTAGTTCAAGCTGGTCGAGTAGCCTTATTATAAAAGTAATGTAGATCACGACACATTTTGACAAATTGGTTTTCTTGCACTTTAAAGCGTTACATGTACAACTAACTATATAGTACCACAGTTATGCCTTAACAATAACTTCTATTCTATTACGTCACTTGGTTTTCCCTAAAAATTATATTGGTCCGCTTCTTTTTTTCGCTTCTGCTCTCGTCTGCACTTTCGATCGATTATATAGCCACTGCTATACTCTTTCCAGAGTGTCCTAGCGTCCGCCTTCACAGAATTCGCTTTATTTTCATTTTTTCTAGAGTTTCTTTATTTTGAGAATCAAACTGCGCTAGAACCTGCTTCTCTGTCTCTTAGATACGAGTGCTTGATGCAACGAAATAAAAAGTAATTCCCTTAAGTTATGGTTTAGGACTGCTCGACTTGTTAGATTTTCTATTCTCTTGGAAAGCAAATTCAAACGGTGACAATGCTCTCAAAAGACAATCATGGGGCGCATTTTGATCGCATAGTTAAATATTGGAATGGAAGATTTCATATTTCGATGGCGGTGAAACTGGGTTGCTAAGAACAGAAGGCTGCGCACTTATTTGACTGCAATTTGAAAGGGAACTGTTAAGATGAGGTCGCGTTTTGACGAGAAGGAATTGTTCTGTGTCATTCGTGTCAAAGACAGTTAGTTGCATTGCAAAGTGGAGTTGATTATTTCTTCTCCAGCTCCTGTTCCATGCGGATGAGTTCAGTGATGCCCTTGAACATCTTGCTGACGGCGTCAAACTCAGTGAGTCCCATTCTTTCCCGGTTGGAAATGTCGTACATTCCGCCCACTGCCTCCGAGTGTTCACCAGCCGAGCCGCGTACTTGCAACTGGAATTTGTCGGCCACTTTCTGCAGCGCGTCGTGTCCGCCCTTGGCCAGCAGTGGCAGCTTGATGTGCACGGACGCCCTAATCGTGGTGCCCAGGTTGGTCGGACAGAAGGTGAGGAATCCCAGCCGATCGTCGTGGCTAAACTTCATCCGTTTGGCAATCTCTTCGACGCCCTTAACTAGTCTGGCGTACACTTCTTTGATGTTGCCGCCTTTCTGCATCGAGATGATGCGCATATGGTCCTCCTCGCCGATCCAAACCAAGAAGGTCTTGTTGTCGTTATGAAAGATTCCTCGACCAGTGGGCCAGTAGCGGCAAGCATTGGCGGCTTGCAGGAAACGGTCGCCCTCTTTGAACAAGAAGTGATCGTCGATGAGTTTCTGCTGCACATCTTTGGTCATTCCTGTCAGGGGATAGTAGGTACCCTTCAGCTCGCCAGAGAGTCCTTTTAGAGTGCTGGAGACCAGATCCTCCAGTTGCTTATAATGCTCCTGGGTCATGTTGGGATTGAACGGGAACTGCTGAACGGAGCGACCGCAGCGGATTCGCGTCGACACGACGTATTTGCCCTGGGGATCGACGTCGCCAAACTTGTTCGGATCGCCCATGGTGCACTTGGGGTGCTTGTCGGTCTTCTTGAAGCCGCCGTGGTAGTCTTGGATGATTGGATCGAACAGATCGGCAAACACGGTGTAGGCCTCGGCGTCTGGGGCGTACACACCGACGCCAGAGTCGAGGTTTTCGATGCCTATGACGGATTGAGGGTGGCAAGCTTTCAAGCAGGCGCTTCATTTGCTCTTTAGTTATATTTTTCATTGAAACTTACCCGACTGGATGACGTCTTTCAGGGTAGACCCGAAGGTTTTTGTCTTCAGATTCTTTAGATTGTCAAAGACTTCTTTAGTGAGGAACTTCTTCAGCTTAGATTTACAGGTGGAGCTGCTCTGCAGCTTCTTGAAGCCATCTTCCAGATACTTGAGCACGGCGGGGTCCACTCCAGTGACAGCCAGTGGGCATTTGGACATGATGAGAACTCAACGAGTCAGTGCGTGTCGATTCAAAGCAGGTTCCTTAGATTGTTGCTTGTTTAAGCTGTTATCGCTTACTGCAGTGGAGTTGATTTGGGACTCGTCTATTCTCTAAAGCGGTGACTCAAGGCTGCGAGCTGCACTCCCTGGGACTGTAAGAGTCAGTCTATGGTCTAGACGTCCGAACCCTTAGTGAGCAAGTAAGGTAACCGAATAAAAGTACATTTTATATTGAAAAATCTTTTCACTAAATTGGAAGTCGCATATTTTAAAGCATTTAGTTTCATTGGATTATAAAAAATCTTAATCGTAGTCTAGCTAGGACGACTGGTGGATTTGGACTCAAAACATTGGGAAGGATCTTCAATGTAAAGACACTCGCCTACTTATATAGCACTAAATATGGCACGCGTAGGTAATAGTTAGTCACGATATAACACTCTTATTATTGCCTAACACTATAGCCAAGATTATTCTAAGCACGGTGATCAGCAAGATAAGTAGATTCGGCTAATCTTATAGAAGCTTACAGCCACATGTAATAGCAAAAATAATGATAAACAATAACCTGATTTGTTATATCAAAAGCAAAGTTCCCTTATTTTTTCATAAATTTACTTTTAAATAAAAATGAAACAAGCACTTCAAACAAAATAGAATAGCGTGCAGATTTCAGTAAAAAAATGCAGCCCGGGTCTCTTTAACTGTCAATTAACAAGATCGCTGTTGCCGTTGCTATGCTGACTGTCTGAAATTGTAGCAGAGGAATTCTCCTTTTAATTCACGGTAATAATGACAATGGTAGTAATAGCAATAGCAATATTTGTCCGACTGCCGTGCGTGTGATGACGCAACGACTTCGGCTCACAAGCAGCGTTGAGGCGATTCCGCCAAATTCCGCCGACCCCTGAGCACATACAAGCGCCAATACTGTACGCAGGCTCACACTGTGCTTCTAATCATCAGGCTTGTACACTTTCTGTGCCGTGGGTGTTGGCTTCAATTAGTAGTTTTAAAGGCTCTTTCACACTGCAATCAAATGAAAGACCAAATCACACGACTCGTTTGACCACGCAGAATTTCTAACTTTTTCTGTGATCACTTGAAATCTCAGCTAACTTAGAATACTTTCAAATTCAGCGACAAAAGTCAATAACGCGAGGGCCAGTTGATCAACTAAAACGCTGTACATTGGTCGCTTGCCTCCTACACAGCACCCCAAGTTGCGCAACACACAAAATTCAACTCAAGCCACTCTATTTCAACAACTCTCCGTCTAGTCTGATTGTCGTTTTAAAATTGATTGGCCATCTCACCAGTCAGGTTGTTAACTGTTTTATTATTTTCCATCACATGAGCCAGGGGTCGGCAAACTCCGGCCCGCGGGCCACAAATGCGGCCCGCAAAGCTTCTTCATCCGGCCCTCGCGGTCCTTTGAAACTGCACAATAGCAATCCGGCCCGCTCGTTGTTTGTCTCTTCTCAGCGCTCTTCTCTCTTCTCTCTTCTCTCCTCTCTCGTCTCCTCTCTCTTTCCTACTCTCCCTCTCTCTTCTCTTTTCTACTCTCCTAGTTAAATTCATCTCTCCTCTCCACCTTCCTCATTGCTCCTTTATTCTCTCGCCTCTCCCTTCTCCTATCTCCCTTCTTTCTTTTTTATTCCCTCTAATCTCCTCCTTCCTCCGGACCGCAGTCATGCTCTAGGTTGTTATCTGGCCGTTGGGGTAAAAAAGTTTTCCGACCCCTGACATAAGTGAAATGAGCAAGCGTGAAAAAAACAGCGCCTGTTGGTTGCCGCTGGAACCCCTGGTAAACAAAGTGCAAGAAAATCCTGCTCTATATACGACCTTCGGCACCCTGACAATCGAAATACCAGGAAAATGGACGATCGGGAAAGTTTGGGTGCTAGGGTTTTTGTTAGCTCGCGACAGTTATATCAATAAGAGCTCTGGCCTTTGTACTCTGATACAGACTGTACACTGGTATTGAATTCAAAGCTCAAAATTTTTTTCTCAAACGTGCTGAAAATATGTACGATTTTGGGCTCAGCTGGAGATATGTGCGCACAGTATTGCTCGCGCAACAAATTGGAATACTTGCATGACCCTCCTCTAAACCCCAGCCCAGTCATTCTCCTCAGTATATGTCCGTTGATTGCAGTGTGAAACGCTTGCGATCACTTGTAAAAGTCAGTTGATAGCGTGAAAAACTGAGGTGATTGTCAAAGATTCGTTAATCATCAACTGAAATTTTGTGTGATCACTCAAAAATTGGACTCATTTGATGGCGGTGGAATTCCGGTGATGGGAGTTCTTCCCCTTTCTCCTCCATCGGAGGAGTTGGCCTCGTATATACTAAAAATGAAAATCTTGCTTGCTTGTAATCGATTAGAGAAAAAATGGTGTGAATGGGCCTTAAAAACGTCAAAATAAAGTGATAATTACCATTAGCGCTATTAGAAGGCTTCCCAGAACCAGCACAGGGGTTACATACTGGTCAATGTAGAGCCACAAAGCGTTATAGCAGGTCTGCGGGTTCGCATAAATGTGTTTTGTCTAACTTACTGACTGTCTAAGATTTGCAGCGTACAGTTCTAGGCACTAATTTTCTTCAGATTCAAAGGCGTCACAGAGCTAATATTTTATCTTAATCAGTAGTGTGAAACAATTCCTTCTAACAACTACTTTGATATTTAATTGTAAGTAACGTATGCATAATAGTTAGTATAGACCAGACTTCAATTACTTTAACTTTAAATTTGAGCGTATTTAGCCAATTAGCAGAGATTTTAAAGTGGAGTAAACCACACTCTGTCTTATTACTCCAGTGCTCTTGGATCAGTTTTCTCCAAGACAGTTCACTACTCTCATATTTCTATTTCTCATCAAATCTCAAATGAGTATGGCTTAGATTTAGATGGGATTTCTAGCGTCCAACTTTGCCACACAATGCTATTGCTATATTCCATAATAACAAATGCTCCATATCATTTTCAAAAATTTTAACTAACATTTATAAAAAACCAACTACACACCAAAGCCTATATTACTGATGCAAACAACTCCATCAACATCTCACCTGATTGTTGACGCCAAAGTTTTCCTCTTCAAATATGCAGGAAATTTCTTCCATGCTGTCGTACATTTGGCTCACATCGAACTCGTTGGCAAGCAGCTTTTTAATGCCCTCCATCTGACAGCAGGTCAGAGGCGTGCGCAACACCAGAGCGCTGTCCAGAGCCTCTGTGACCGCATTCACAGTTTCAGTAACAACTTCCTCAACAACTTCGGTGAGGCCCTCGAAAAGATCCTCATCAATTTCGAAGCCGCCAGGCAGCATGTCCGGCACAGCATAATCAGGCGGCATCGTCAGCTCCGGAGGCACGTCGTAGCGCATCCAGTCCGGCTGGGCTTGCCCGCCTCCAGCTCCGCCAGACGCACCTGAGCCGTAGTCCGAGTAATCAAATATTGTGTAGTCGTACATGTCGCTCTGTATCGCAGACCGTCTGTACCTGGCCTCAAACAACCCCTCGTACAGGTAATCGTAATCGTTGCTATTCTCGCCATTCATAGAGCTTGCGTACAGGTCCGCCCCAGCCGCCATCAGCTGCATGAGGCGTCGCTCTGAATTTTTCCAGCTGGTGCTGTTACGAGCGTCGCCTACATTGCGGATGCCGCAGCATCTGAGCTGGTGACGAACAAAATGTACAGAGGTTTAAAGGTACAATTTTATTTTAACTTCTCTAGTGCGAATTAGATCCCAACTTCTCTAGAGCCCAAGAAACAAATTTCCCAATAGGTTTTCTTTAATTTCTACAATCCATTCAAGAAAGTCAAATATATGCTTTTGTGGGGCCAACTGCTAAAATAGAGCAAATTTGAACCAACTAATGGTACTGACACAGCTATTCATTTTACGGCTATTGTGTGACAGACTTTCTTCACAAGAGCATGCACAGATACTGAAATCGTGAGTTGTCTTTTCAAAACTTCAATGTGTACATAGAATTCAAAGTGTGTGTAGCTGAGTGTTCTGAGTGCATAAATTCTCATGGGCGATATGGTAATTGGCTGGCTTAATATATTTTCATACTTTATTCGCCAAACTTACTCACCGAAAAATGCATGAAGTTGACGGCTAAAGTGAGCATTGCCTTGACCGTACTGTTGTTTTGTACGAGTTCAATTACTGAAACAAAGTATTTGTCTTGAAGTTTAAGCATTCGGTCCTTCATTTTTTCCGCGATCCGCTCCTTGAAAATACCGCAGTAGACGACAACGCCAAGAATTGCCATCAGCAGGATGCTCATCAGACCGGTGTACTGCGGTTCAATTAAGTCACTTCATGTCTAAAGTTTTGAATTCAGGCAAACAAAGCATTTTATTATTTCCTAAAGACTCACCACGTAAAGAACGAACTTCTGCAGCATGCACGCTCCCGCCAATCCTAGGGTGGACACGAGGCTCACCAGAAAGCCCAGGGCGATGAAGGCCATGCCAACTCTAGAGATTACGTCATACTTGTCGATTAAATCTCCCACATCTTTCTTGTACTTTTCAAGCATTTCCATTTCGCCGACATCGATCAGGTTGATCATGGAGCGCAGTTTGGTCTTATTGGCCAGAATGCTGACGCCGATGCCTCCGAGAGCCAGTCCGATCAGCAGGGACAGGCTGCATATTATAATGAGAGCGATGCGCAGCGCCAGCTTCACTGAGCAAGTACACGACTTGCAGCGTTGAGCGCAGGAGCTGCAGCATTGATTCTGTAATTTTGAGCTCAAGGAGGATTTACTGTTCGCGGCTGGCGCAGGCATAAGACTCAAGTTGTCTGCTGGCCTTGTTTCAGCGTCAATTAAGTTATTGGCTTCTCAGGTGCTCAGACTTGAATGAAATATTGAACAGTACGAGTTTCAATGATGCTCCGGAATTTTTTATTGACACGGCTATAGTAAAGATGTTTTGCTGACAGACATATTGAGTTGCTAATGCTAATCGTTTGCCGAGTAGTGTCTACGGGTTAAAGCTTGTTGACTCGAAGAGTTCATAGAGGAACACGGAAGTTCTATGCAGCGATTATTGAGCCAGTTTTGTAAAGCCAACGTGGCTATGAAAACTTGGTCCCCGTTTTTTACAATTTCATCTGAGAGTTTGCTTTTGATAAGTCTGTGCAGCGTTTGGTACTGCCCAGAAAATACCACGCCTACTTTACTTTATCAGCTAAGGAACAAGTTCAAACGATCCCGTCAGGTCATTTTACCGTAGATAAGCGATACTCCATGAGCTTTGGCATCTCAGCAATTAACCTGAGAAATTCGTCATGAGTCTTGTCATTTAGGCATGTATTAGGTAAAATTATTTGATTTTTTCTGCAAAAGCATTATTTCACTATGAGTTAATTTTTCTCAGTCTAAAAAACAATAACTAAATAGCAACTCCTTAGCAAGAAGTAGAGATCAGTCTTAGAGATCAGGACTAACTACACTGCTTTTGCAGTACAGTAAAATACAATACGATACAAGAAATCAAAAACGATCAATTGCAAAATAATTTTCCTTTTACAATTTCTTACAGTGTATTTTTGGAGAAAATTTGTCAGCACACAGGGTGCTGGAACTCAATAAAAATAACAAAACATTTTAAGACCCTCAGGTTGAGTTCTCAAGGTTAATAATTCCAAGCGCCAGTGCCGTGCTGACTGCCTGAAATAGAAATGCTTTTTTTTAGTAAAGCCTTTTAAATGTTGCATCCTCTTTGCTGCACAAAAACTAACATGAAAATTCACCATTAGGATGATCAGAAGGCTGCCTAGGGCCAGGACGGGAGTGACGTATTGGTCAAGGTAGTTCCAGAGAGCGACGTAGCATGTCTGAAGGTTGTGTGAAGATTTTCAATGTCTCTGTTCTGGTAATCTAGCATCCAGTGCGGTCTGGAACTGATCCAGACAAAGCCCAACAAGGATACTTTTATGTACTAAGGACTCAATTACATTTATTCTACCTTGCCACCGCTTCCTTCTGATATCTTAATGATCTGTTAAATTGGAATCAAAATTGGCACAGAAGACTCACCTGATTGTTGACGCCAAAGTTTTCCTCTTCAAATATGCAGGAAATTTCTTCCATGCTGTCGTACATTTGGCTGACATCGAACTCGTTTTCAAGCAGCTTTTTGATGCTCTCCATCTGACAGCAGGTCAGTGGAGTGCGCATCACCAGTGCCTCGTCCAGGACCTCTGTGACCACTTTGACAGTTTCAGTAACAACTTCCTCAACAACTTCGGTGAGGCCCTCGAAAACATCTTCATCAATCTCGAAGCCGTCGGGCAGCATGGTTGGCACAGCATAGTTATCCGGCATCTCGAGCTCCTCAGGTACGTCGTAGCGCATCCAGTCCGGCTGGCCTTTCCCGCCTCCGCTGCCTGAATTATCAAATATGGTGTAGTCGTACATGTCGCTCTGTATCGCGGACCGTCTGTGCCTGACCTCTGATGAGACCGCATAATCGTAGTCACTAGTCTTAGTGCCTTGGAACAGGTCTGCACCAGTCTCCATCAGCTGCATGATTCGTCGCTCCGACTTTAACCAGCTGGTGCTGTTACGAGCGTCGCCTACTTTGCGGATTCCACAACATCTGAGCTGTTGATTTCGATGGAGAGAGCTTTGCATTAAATAAGAAATTGTCAGTTCGTTCCCTACTGAAATTACCCTTGATATTTAAGCTTGATTGCAAAATGTTAGCACTCACTGAAAAATGCATGAAGTTGATAGCCAAAGTCAGCATCGCCTTTTCAGTTTCTTTGTTACTCAAGAGTTCCACGATAGAGATGAAGTATTTGTCCTGCAGTTGGTGCATCCGATCCTTCATTTTATTGGCGATCTCTTGCTTGAAAACACCGCAGTAAATGACAACACCGAGGACAGCCATGAGCAGGATGCTCATCAGACCGGTGTACTGGCGGGGTCAAAATTAAACATGATGAAATTTTCGTTCTTCATTCCGAGGCTGTTATTTCTGCTGTAGTGATACTTTAAAGTCTTTTTGTTTGCGCAACGTAGCTAGATGATATGGTTTAAGTAATCTGTCACAGTCAAATCCTGTTTTCAGAATTTACTAGCAATCAAATGCCTCCTTTCGGGGCGACCAATAAGCAAGGAGCAAAAATTATCTATGCAAATCCATTAAAAAAGCACATTTTCCTGAGAACAAATTACTTCTTCAGTTTTATAGATCACCTTATTCGAGTAAAACTGTTATGGACAAAGATTTTTGCTATGAATATCTTTTTTCTAGAAGTAACACTTCTTCATCACGCCTACATGTAGTAGAAAACTTATATACCTTAACTACTCACCACGTAAAGAATGAACTTCTGCAGCATGCACGCTCCCGCCAATCCTAGGGTGGACACGAGGCTCACCAGAAAGCCCAGGGCGATGAAGGCCATGCCAACTCTAGAGATTACGTCATACTTGTCGATTAAATCTCCCACATCTTTCTTGTACTTTTCAAGCATTTCCATTTCGCCGACATCGATCAGGTTGATCATGGAGCGCAGTTTGGTCTTATTGGCCAGAATGCCGACGCCGATGCCTCCGAGAGCCAGTCCGATCAGCAGGGACAGGCTGCATATTATAATGAGAGCGATGCGCAGCACCAGCTTCATTGAGAAGGTGTCCGACTGAGGTCCTCGTTTAGCAAGCACACCCAAGTGGCTATGCGTTTGTCGTTCTCAATCCAAGCGTTTGAATTTAAACACATAATGGTTCCTCAAAAAATCAGAATTTCGCAGTGTCTTCCAGGTTTATGGTAAAATTCATGATGTTTGACGGCTATGATTTGAGCGCGATAAAAGTTGTTAAGCTGATTTCGACTTCAGGTCACACTAGCATTTTGTCTTTAGCAGTTTAGAGAAAGTTTTGTAGATATTAATTTATCATCTATCATCATCTTTCGCTCAAATGCGACTTAAATATAGGTAATTGTAAGTAGTCTAGTCGTTAGAACATCGGACTCATGACTGAAAGGTCAGGGGGTTCGATTCTCGACCCACTCGGAACAATTCGGGTCCTTAAGCAAGACACTTAACTCTACATTGCTTCAGTTCACCCAGCTGTAAAATGGGTGCCTAGCTGGAGTAATTGGGGGTGTGTGTGGCAGCCCCCCCCCCAGTCCTTGGACTGAACAGCCGTACGCAGCCTTCAGATGCGCCTGAGCTGTCGTTTGCACATCTGCCCATTGGGGCGGCTGTAATCCATTATTATTATTATATTGTATTAATGCAAACACAGTTCACATTTAAGTATATCATGTAGTGAGTTCCGTAAGTCTGTCTGGGGCAGACGTCTCTGCTCTGTGCAAAGTCGGATTCGCTTGCTGAATAGAACGGATGATGCAGTGAATGAACAAGGGACTAAATTGACAGTTCTGCAGCCTGGTTGGCTCAATATCACGTATCAAACCTGTCACCTCGTAAAAAAACTCAATCAGCAGCTCTACAACACTGTTTTCATCATTTTTGCTGCTTCTTCAGTGCCTTTAGGCGCTTTCACGTGCGCAGGGGCTTTGCGTTCGGCCGTGAAAACTGCTCTGCCACAACATTTGATGCCTGCACGACGCGCCACTTGTATGTGCACTGCAGCCGCTGAATCGCACGAACAAAAGTGAAGACATTCAGGTGTGACCGGTTGAAATATCCGATTCAGCTTGTGGTGATAACCTTCCAGCATGGACTTTGCTCCCTCGGTGTCGTACGCATTGCCTACACATTCACCCACCCTGTCAGTACACACAGTCTGCTAAATTCTAATTGAAATGCGACAATTTACTCACATTTCGAAGAATTATTGACGCGACATTAAACCCTGTTGACTTGCCATTGCCAATGGTCATCGTCAGTTGGCAATAATTTGCGTTAAAAATTTCCGCCCATTGAGAGCAAATAAATGCTCAAACATTGATGCTTATTAAGATTTTTTTGCAAAAATATATTTACAAATAATAACCAAAGTCAGTAGAGGCAAAAACCTTAATTTGGACAGTTTTTGTTATGAGTGCATGATAACTTATTTTGTTTACACGCAGATAATCGGGTGTATTTTTCACTTCTTGACGGCAAAAATAGCCTGATTCCGAATAATTTCAAAATGACAACTTGACGCGGCCAAAAAACAATTTTAAAAAAACGGGCTCGACAAAAAATCCAAGAAAGCGTAATTGTAAGTACTGGATTGAATCAGTGCGCCGGAGACACCAGGAATGTAAAAAAATTGCAGCCTTGATCGCTGCCACTAGCTATATATAATAAAATACACTGCGAAGATGCGAATAAATACAACTTGAACGCTATAGAAATTCTGTCACATTGAAGTGATAAAGTATTATATGCTTATTTACAGCTTGTGCTGGCCGGTACAATAAGGGAGATTAAATATAAATATATGGTTATATATGTATGCAATTGTTATTAGTTTATAAACTTTCCTGTTTACAGTTTTGCGGTTTGCGGTTTTATAATTTCGAAAAAAACTTTCAGGCGGTTAATTTAAAAAATAACCGAAAAAATTGAAGCGAGATTTTATTAAAATATAAATTAAAAAATACTCTTCACTTAAAATGAGCTTAATGTACCACACAGTAACTATGCATGCATATTGGTGTCGATAAATACTCTGATGGGAGAAAATAAGCATCGAATGCGATCATTGCGAGGCCAGAAAAGCACAAAACCTAATTAATGACGTAGAGATACACGCCTGCAAAAAGGTTATGATTATGATTATAACAGAATCGGTTTATCTGTGTCACTGCACAAAGACGGCGATCAAATTAACTGTTTCAACAAATTGAAAAACTAGGTTTTAATGATTTTGTTCCGGAAATAATAATAAAACATTACATCATAATTAAAACAAAGAAGATTCATGATCATCTACTCAAAGAATAGCTTTTGATTACTATCTTTTTACAATCCTGGCTTATCCCGTAGCTATTTAGAGGTAAAAATACGGCATATCCTTGATTCGGCTTGCCAAAGGGTGGGTCTTAAACTTTGAATCGTTTTGAAGGCATAAAAGTTTTAAAGGTTCTGGGTATTCATGTGACGCACATTATTTAGAGAAATAATTGCCTAGAAAAAATTCTACATTTATCCACTTAAGTTCACGAAAGGATCGGAATTTATTAATAGAAAAAAAAGCAATAACAACATTATTGCCCTTTGTAATACACTTAATTAAAATATACTCGCTGTGATAGAAAATCGATTGACTCAAGCGCATCTCTTCGTCCCCGATCTTAATATCCTGATTGCTCAAATGAGTTCGTGAGCTGGTTTTGGTCGCCTCAGTCCTTCGGTTCGATGGCCCTCACCAGGCAGCAGGCCACGATGATGCAGAATAGCTGCAATGGGATTTTTATTGGCTCATTTTGATCATAAATTCTCATTAAGTCTTGTAGAAGTATTTCAATCAAGGATCTTCCGAACCTTCTGAGCTTTACGAGAGTAGGAACGCATGTAATAATGATGTTTATGCGTTGCGGAAATTATTTATTGAAAGCAAAAGACTACAAATTCGCATGCCTGTGACGTATAGAGTTAAATAACAAATGACTCACCTCAAACACGGCGATGCCAGCGCAGACGCCAATTAGTGGCCCGGCAAACTTGCCGATGAAATCCATGATGCCACTGTAGCAAGTCTGTAATTCAGTTGGGGGGATTTTCCAGTATTGTCATTCCTAAAGAATGACGCTCTCGCTTGACACACGGAGAGCAGTAGGTTCATATAGAACAAACTTACCTTAGTGTGCTGCGTGGTGCCAGTAAAGGGGCAGCTGGGATCCACTAGAGTACCATTGAGTTTGGAAACCCAATTATAGCCTGGGGCAGCGGCTGCAGTCTTTTGATCCTGGCGAATCTGGCAGCAGGTGATGGGCGTTTGAAGCTCGCGGCCCTCCCAGCTGCGGTTGGACAGGAGCCAGCTGCTGCTGTTGGCAATGTCGCCTGGCTTTTTGGCTCCGCAGCAGTCGAACTGAAGCAATTTTGCAGAGAATGTCATAGCCAGCAGTTTAATAGAATACTGACAGAAGGCCTAAACCTTTTGACAGGACACCAATAAACAATCAAACAAATTAATTCTTGACAATGGAACTCTCGATTCGTACAAAGCGATGGCTAAAACGCTGAGACACACCGTCCAGCTCCCTCTCTTGGTCTCCCAGGGGATAAAGGGGATAATTGGTATCCAGTGAAGTCCGTTTGGTCCAAAGCTTTACTTTGGGCCCTCTTTAGAGCCATAAGTTGACACCCTCTTTGTGGTATTTTAACATTTCAGCATAATTTATCGTATAAAGTTCCCACCCTGCAATAGATGCGCAGAAAAGCTCACCGACATCTGCAGATAGTTGATCAGGGTTGTAACAGTTTTATTATTATCGCTAGTTGAGTCGCTTAGGTAGTCGGTCATAGCTACGAACATCTTCTCCTGCAGGCCGTACATGCCGTCTTCGGCGGCGGTGCGGATGCGAGCCTGGTACACTGCAGCCAGAATGGCAGCGGCGACCTCCACAGCCAGCACCAGGCCGACCAGGAAGGCGTACTGCGGACGGTTGGCGGGAACGTAATCGCATCGAAGTACCATAATATGTCGCTATGTTAGTTGAGTCTAGGTAAGCTTTCAACAATAGAAAACGTATAAGATCGAAATAATCTACTTAAGTACTGATGGTATATTCATTCAAGGATTGACACCTACTACATGTTTACAGTCGTAAAATATACTAGCTGTATAGAGCACGACTAAGAGCTGTGAGCGCGAAAGGTGTTGGTTAGAAACTGTCAGAGTTGTCAATAGTGGGATGTCAATCATGTGAGTGCTAAATGTCCTGCGACGCGAAAGCGAACCATGTGCCTTTATCCCACCGGCTAAGCCAACGTAAAATTTAAGAGCTCTGAGCCGTTCAAAACCAGCAAACAAACCCTCACCATTCCCAGCAGGCACTTGGACTCCTTGACGGCGCCGCAGCAGCCGCAGAAGCCCACGACTAGCGTGAAAGCGCCGATCCCGATGAGAATGAATCCGGCCACCATGACCAGGCCGTTCTGATTGGCTACCGAGTCTATCTGGCCCTTGTTGTCGCCCTGATCCACTCGGGCATCGATTAGATTGATGACTCGAAATAGGTCGCTCTTGTTGACGGCAACCCATATTCCCACGCCGACGCTGGCGGCTCCCAGCAGGAAGAAGACAATATTAAAGATGAAGAGAATCATCTTCGCTAGAGACGTGCTGCAGCTCATGACTCTTGGCTTGTTTTTGATATGTTGCTGCTGAAATATGTTTTTTTAGTACATTTTGAGGGCTTGAGTCAGTGGAGAAGCATCTTTATCTATGTAATTTAACGTACGTATACTTACATGCCTAAAAGTCGGTTTCCTGGGAAATCGAATGTGTTTTCGTGTCCTTTTGACTTCCTGTGTTAGAATCTGTCCGGCGAATGTCGAGTTGAAATGCCAGAAATTTTTCTATCAAGCCTAACAAAGCATTAGGCAAAAGATGAGAGTTTCTGTTTTTTTAGAGACGCGTAAGAAGAGAGAGAGCTAGGAGGGGCAAAATCTCCCGATCGATATAGCCGTTACCTGGGAAACTCGTCCTTCGCCCATCGTTTAGAAAGCGGCAATGCTCCCTAGGCGTACAGCCGGGTGCAGAGGGACAGTGATGGAGAGCGATCCTGTGAGTGAGAGAAAAAGGGAATGGAGAGTTTCGTCTTCCCCTTTGAGGAGAGAAACGGCAGAAGAGTACACATAGTGGAGAGAGGATTTTCTGATGAGCACTAATTATCTCGTCCCTTTTTCTATCTCTAATCCAAGGACCTCCACGACCCGCGATCCTGCTCGCCCCTAGTGGTACTGCAAAGGGACAGAGAGACGAGCTGGCTCGTGCATCGGTTTTTTGTTTTTTGCAACCTGCAAGCCGCCGCTTCCCTTGCCATCCCATTCTTTCTGTTAACTCAATAGCGCATGGCAAGCAATGATCCCTTCTTCTCTCAGCGGCCGCAAAGCCATGTCCCTGTCGCTGCCTCCGCCTGGCTAATTTTAGAAACAACCAAGCAGCCACTCCTCGGGCGCATTACCTTACTTGACCCATATGCTAATCCGCCAATCCCATCTCTTTCCAGCCTTCCCCAGGCTTTTCATTCGACTTAGAATCCGTTGACATTTCGAGTCTTTCAGAAAAGCACTACAGAAAATTTTGCGTTAGAGATGGCTGATTTCTCACATGTTTTACTTGGATTGCATGTCATGTTCTGCTGATAGCTTAGAACTGTCTTGGTTACCTATTTAGCTCCATTGTTAAGATTAAATTTCATTATAAAATATGAAAGAAAATATGAAAAGTTTCAATGAATTACATTAATTAGTGCAATGCGTTTGTGCCCACTCCGGCAGCAACTGCTCACAGCGTAGCTGCACTCAACCCGCACTCATGAGCCGGACTATTATCCTAAAAGTCTCACTTACGAATAACCGCATTGTCGAATTTCAGTGGGGCCATAGACAAAAAGGGCATCGAAAGGAGAGAGGGGTTACCGAGGAGAGAGAGGCATAAAGACTGAGGTGGTTTACTGGAGTTTGGGCCATGGACAACGAAGTTGCAAACAGGCTGGGGGTTAAGAGGGTGGAAAGGAAGGAGATGTGGAGAGAAAGAGAGAATAAAACGTAAATAGCTACATTCGCTTGGCCATGGAGAACCAGACGTCATATCCGATCAACTGGGGCAATCTGCCTGTCGAAAGTTTAGCCAACGTATCTAGCAGCGAACTCAATTGGATCTCAAGACTTTCCACATCTCAGAAGGACATGAAGGATAACGAAGACTTTTTGAACTTCTTGCACTTTCTTGAGACCTGGAATCGGCTGGGCATTCGATGAGCGAGATCATGGCTATCACGGGTCAAAAGTCCGAGAGCACGGTCCGGCGCTACCTGGCAGTTAAACGGGACAAGTCCCTGCAACAATGCAGCGATGCAGTGTCGCGTGCGTTGAACATGGGACAAAGCGCCGCGACCCACGGTCAAGTAACAATGCCTGCTGACATCAGCATCCAAAGTTCCATCGTGCAAGAAGCAGTGAGCGTGTCTGATGGTCGTCAGATGAACGGTCGGAATATCTTTATTATGAACAACTGCACTTTCAACAATTGCAATCTGTAATGGTCTTCGGCACTATGACAATTGCGCCATATTGATACTGCACAATTAACTTTCCATAGCGCTAATCTTTTGTTGTTTGGTGTTTGCTGTTTTGTTCTAAAAATAGGTGTCCAGTATCCCGAGTTTGAAATCATTATCCTGAAGTTTAAGTGAAAAAAAAAATAAATGTGCTCATGGTTTAACCATAGACGATTGCATTATCCTAAAGGCTGATTTTTGACTATGACAAATTTAATGAGTGCTTAAGTGCCTCTAAAAATTAGTCGAGTTAATTAGTTAACGATTCATTTCCCAGTAGCAGCTCTGCAAGCAAGATCATGAAGAGTTTGCTTTAGCACACAAGAGAGAGAGGGAAAGAAAAGAGAGAGAGAGAATTAAGTCCAGTGTCTAAACGCACGAACTCCCACTTCCAGACCTCAAGCCTGGGAACAAAATTCAGTGATCACCTACTGGTGCGGGCTCCTCTTCTTTGTCGTGCAGGTCTGTAGAACTCGTAGTCTTCTTGCGGAGTTGTCTTCTTGAATTCAGAAAATAGTAACAATTTAATCCATCGACGTGGAAGTATTCCTCGAGTGCAAAAATGAGAAATGCGCCCTAATAACAAAATCAACTCTATAACAATGACGAGGTCCTCCATAAAGGGCGTCTTCTTCTATAGAAATAACGGAATCGGAGTCGTGTGCTCCTAACGGTTACTCTAGGGTACCAAAATCAATCAAATCGATAATCCTCTAAGAGTATCGGAATCGGTCCGCAGATCCTATCCTATCCCTTAAGAAAAGGGAGGCCTCAAATTCAATGAACTCAGTAAAATCAACTGATCAGTAACAGCCGGCAAAAAAATCACTCTCAATAATAAAATAACAAAGACTCGAACAAAGGCTTACCAATCGGTATTTGTTTCCCACAGAGATATAGCCTCGCTCCGCTGCTCTGGCAAAGCTCAAGATCTTGTGAGGCTGCTCCAATTCTGGGATTTCAGCTCGGATTTTTTGCTTGTATTTATACACAATTTGAGTCGACCTCGAGCTCAAACTGGTTTTTATGAGTTCACGAAAGGAATTTTCATTATTTGACAGGTGGGGTTTTTTAATAGAAACAGTGAAACTTAGGTAAATTTCAGGTTAAAGTTTGCTGTATTTGGGAGTTCTAAAATTAAATGTTGTGAACCAGTTTTTCGCACAATGAAATTGTCATTTGCTGCTTTCGTGATACTTATAAGAATAGGTTACGATCGCGGGACATAATTTTGTTTTTTTTGCATTTAATCTCACTACTTCTAGTAGTCTGTTTGTACTGTATTTTGGAGATTTCTAGACTCACCCCGACTCCCTCCCATTCAGAGTTTCTGCGTCTATGGCAGACAAACTTCCTACCCCAGCACCCCTTTTATCTCCAGCAGTCGGCAGTTAGAGCTTCCGCAAAAATTATTCAGCTGGAAATTAAACTTGGATAAAAAACGTATGGAATTGAACTAAGATTTGATTTTAGAATTACACGACTTTTATTTGATGTAACAATCTTTGATGCAACAAGACGGGTAGCATACTATTAGAAAGCCAGCCCAGAAAACAACAACATAGCAAGATAGAAAGCAGCATAGTTACAAAGTAGAGAGAAAATAACATGAAAATAAATGACAAGGCTGCTATTCATGTGAAAACCAGTGTCAAGTAGCCTCTTCCATCATATTCCAGGGGGGTGTTTTACAAACTGCGTACGTCTTAAGACTGACTCCTAAGTTCCAACTTAGGCTCAAACTTAAGACTGAGCCGTAAATGCGTTTTAAAACACTTACGCTCGTAGGAGTAACTTCTAACCTCGATCTTTGCTGAGGTCGAGCTTTGGTTGTGGACGAGAAAGTTTAAGATAGGGTTGACCATAGACTAATTCCGCGTGGCGTCAAACTTTAGCCGTTTTATATATGCCTTATTTTAGCCAGCAGAGACACGGTCACAGCTTATAGTACTTCTTGTTCATTGGGAAACCTGTAGCGCTTCAGTAGTTCGCCATCGTCAAGGGCCAGCGGATCGCTCCTAAAGTTGACACATGGCATTGCAGTTTACAAGTTTGATCTTAAGCTTGAACTTTGGTTCGTAAAACACCCCCCAGCAGCATGTGATTTTGGTTTTGGGCCTCGTGCCATGCTCTGAAGCATGGCTCATTGAGAAGCATGGCTCTGAAGCATGCTATGAAGCATGGCTCAAGGTACAAACTTGGCTGCCCGTTGCAAGCGGCGCAGAGAAAGACAGTTTGCTTCTGCAGGCCAGCATTGCTGCAAACTCGACAGTGCTTTGTCGGATGTCGCTGTGTGGCAGCAGGTGGCAAGCGCGTTGGCAGATGCATTCGGTGGGAGCCTTCCACCTCGCAAGCGCCCAATGCCGGTATCGCAGACTAAAATTCGCTGGCATGCTACTAAATAGTGCAAGAACGTGCGGGACACGCCAATGTGCTTATAGGTGATAAAGGAATCGCAAACAAGTTGCAGCAAGAGATAGGAGGCCAGCTTGAAAAACCACTTCTGTTTTCTTTTACTTGTCTTTTAGGGCTCACAACTAGCGTCCATTTGTCCACTCTTTCCCATGCTTTGATTGTAGTCTAGAGCTGTTTGAGACTTCAGCAGTTGCTGCACCTGATCGCCTCGTAGCTTGCACACACTTTGGCTGTGTATAGCATGTACACGGTCTTTAGGCCAGAGGCTCGCCGATCCACAATCTTTACAGCAAGCAGATCCCCACGCCTAGAAAAGGCGTTGGATGGTGGGTGCAACATCTGCTGCTTTAGAGCCGCGGGAACACCGCGTTGTGCTTGCACTGTGCCTGTCAACAGAGTGTCTCTTGGAGCAACCAGTCAGCTGCGCATCCTGGCCGAACAGGTTGTTTTGGGCCGCAGTCGAGTGGATCAGAAAGTTGCACAAATAGCCGCTGTTCGATTCGGCTAGACAGTACAGCTTGATGCCGAGCTTTGCCTTTTTGTTAGGCATTTATTACAGAAAATGGAGCCGACCTTTGTAAATTAGCAATGGCTCTTCAACAAAAATATTTTGATGAGGCACGTGCAGATTTTGGCAGATGGACTGGACTTTGTTTAAAAAAGGTCTGATCTTGCACAGTGGAATGGTTTGTTCACATCCGTGCAATCGTAGCAGCGAAACCAGTCGAATGATGAGCTGAAACCTGTCACGTGACAGACATAGCTCATGGTGGACATTCGTATGGCTCGTAGGCAATGGCTGAAGATTTGTTTCTTGAAACCCCGAGGCTTCGCATTAGCATTTTCTTCAATAGAAAAGAAACATTTTTCTATGTGTTAACATCTGTTTTTGTCTCCGTTTTATTGGCCCGTTTATTTACCCGGCCAAATAAAATAAATGGACGTTAGCATAGACTTATTTAGATCGAGTGTCCAAGTGGGGAATAAATAGCAGACTATATACATACAGCCATACATCAATACAAATATAAATTGCCGTTTAAAAATAAAACTATTATGAAGCAGGGACTTCTTGAGCACTCTGCAGGACTGGAAACTCACAATCATGCATGGTAAAGGGTCAATTGTTAAGGTGGATTAGAGGCGATTCTTAAGGTGAACTTGGGGTAATTCTTGAGATGAAGCTTTTTTCACCATGATTTGCGAGTTTCCCGTCCTGGGTGATTAAGACACTCAGGCTGATTAAGAAGGCCTTGTTATAAAGCTGAAGCTGCTTCATGAACTAAATTTGTGCTGCCGGTGGTCAGCAAGCAGACTGCAGCTATCTATGGTCAAAAAGTAAAAGCCGCGTTTTTATGACTAGCTGCAGCTGCGAAGTTGGAAAGGTCGCTTCCTGGTAACCTTGTACTAAGGATTATAAAATATACTACTGAATGGTAGGTTATGCATTCAAAATGTTTGTTAACAGACCACAGCACAGACAGCACAGTTCTGTGGACAGCAGTACAACAGTGCAACAGAATATTGAATTGTGTTGACGTGTCTTCAAACAACTACCAAACCAAGCATCTATACCAACAGCTGTTTATGGTGGTCTCCACTCTGTACAGGTGAATTCCTGGTGAGTTGACTCTCTACAGAACGGATTTTTTATTTAAATGTCACTTGCATATCAACAACAACAACAAAACACGCTGTCAGGTGGAAAAATGCTAGCTGCGTCACAGCGCACGCTTCAGAGCCTGGGCGCGAACAAAGGCCGCACCACCGGCAGAGTCCGGGGCGCCAGCGTCGGCCATCAGGCAGTCGACGAAACGCCGAGTTCGGGCCTGGCCGCGCCGGTAGGGTGCCTGCAGCGTTAGCAGCAGCACCTCCTGCACCGGCTGCGGACAGTAGGACTCGACGCGGATGATGTGGCCTGCCAGCTGGAGTCGCCGAAGTCGCAGCAGTTCACTTGGACGGGCCAGGCCGGTGCGGCGATAGAGTGCCGCGTTGGTGATCCGCTCGTCGCTGATCATAAAGGCGGCGCGCAGAAGGCCAGCGTGCGCCGCGTTGACTTGCTGTTCGAGCGAATCCATCAGCGTCCAGGTCTCGGCGTTGTACAACAGAACGATCTCGACCACCGCCTGGAACAGCGCCGCCTTCTGGCGGTCAGGTAGGGCCGCGGACTGCAGAACCGCCCTCACAAAACGAAAGGCAGCCCAAGCGAGCCCGCGGTGACGCCGCAGATCTTTGCGGACGTCAGGTACCAGACCGCCGAGGTAGACGAATTAACTGCTGACAGCGCGGAAGCTCCGTTACCTGCCCGTCAGCGCCTCGGAGGAAAATTGCGGCCTCGATAGATGTCGCCCGGCACGCAGAGCATAACTGTCTTCTTCGTGTTGACCACCATGCAGGCCGGCGCTCGCTGCAGTGCTAACCAGCTTGTCCAGCTGGCGCTGGGCGCCCCCTTTACGGTCGAGGACAGCAGGGCGAGGTCATCGGCGTAGCCAAGCACGCTGAGCCGTTTCTCCGGTTGACGTCGACCCACGCGTCGCCGCAGTAGGAAGCCGTCTTCGTCGGTAGGAAGAGCAGCACCCAGTCAAGCACCAGGATGAACAGGAACGGCGCTAGAGTGTCCCCCTGGAGCACCCCGGAGGATGTCTCGAAGGAGTCCGACAGGCCGTCCGGCGTCATCACATATTACACTTAATGATCGAACTGTCGAGGTATCCGTCGCCGTGCGTGAAGACATAACAAGCATACGTGCTAACAGTATTTAAAAGTACATACAAATACATTTAAAGCATATTGAAAGAGTTTGAAAGAGTTAAAGTTGAAAAAACTTCATTGTTAAGCTGTGTGATGAAGAGCCACTGTACTGTACAATGCACATGTGCTGAGTGCTTAATCCTGTCCCTCCTATCCTTTCTACTGGACTTTAGGATTCGGGGCGGTCTATAGCTGATGACAAAAAATAATATTACTATATTCCAATATAGTCCTGTCCTCGCAAGCACTGTGCTTGCAGACACATCAGGATGCAGCGCCTCATGCACCGCGTCTGGGACAGCATGACTCTAACAACTGGAGTCTACAGCAGGGTCGCTTGGTCCGGTGAAAATTTAACAGGACAGTCTCGATCACGCCTGCATGGAACAACGTACGCGCCGCGTCACCCAGCAGACAAGTCGATCAGGACTACAGAACAGCACCCAGAACGAAACGCAGTCAATTCAAGAAAAGCAATTAGAAAAGTCTTTAAGAAGTATTGACCTAAATAACCAGACCGGAACAACAATTTTTTTTCTATTGGTACAAGCAGGGGCATCGCCATGGATTTTATGATGGGGGGACAAAGCCATGCCAGAATTCAACATGTACATATACATGACTGAATTTGGGCACTCTTTTTAGCGCCGCAGGCACTCATTTTGGCGCCGCAGGCATTCCTTTTAGCGCCGCAGGCACTCATTTTAGCGCCGCAGGCACTCATTTTAGATTAGCGCCGCAGGCACTCGTTTTAGCGCCGCAGGCACTCATTTTAGATTAGCGCCGCAGGCACTCATTTTAGCGCAGAAGGCGCTATATTTTGTCGCCCTGAAGAAAAATTATTGAATACCACATTAATTCACAACGACTCACAAAGGTGTGGGGGTGGGGGGACAAAGCATTGGCATGTCCCCCCAAAGCTTTTACTGGGGGGACGGGGGACATGTCCCCCTGTTCCCCCGGTGGCGACGCGCCTGGGTACAAGTATACATGCATGTTACATGTATACATGTAGACCTACATGTACATGTACAGGTATAGCTAACACGTGTAAACGTAAGAAAATAAAGCGACACCTTTCTTTTGAACGTATGCATGTGTTTTGTCATGAAATGTTTTTAATGGCCTCTCGAAATCGATGTATTGTAATGTTTTCCACCTTGACACCCGATATTTAGTGGGGCTTATTTCGTGTAACATAAAACAGGATTTATCATTCGTTCTCGATTTTTATATTTCTGCAGTTAAAGTCAAAAGTCTTACAAATGGACGACAGACAGGCAGATCTTGAACATTTAGTATCGGTTAAATAGCAAATGGTCCAAAAAATTGGTTTATGCCTGTGGCACCACACAATTGCGGGCTAAAACCATGAGTTTTAGTCCGGAAAATGATATTTTAAAGAATAAATTTAGTTCTTCTGTTATGTAGCCTTGTACAAAACTGCCACTATATTTTATTATTAATTGATTTGCGTCATTTTCTGACAATGTTTGGACATTTTTTTGTTTTAATCTGCATTCAAAAGAAAGCCCATATTTTTTAAAGATTTTTAAAACCACGCTTTTGCCCTCGGATTGGTCCTGATTGGCCCCGCTCAGGCGCTCACCCCCACTCGCGAGTTATAAGTATGTCCTTTAACAGTCAAAAGTTACGAAGCTACATACATTGGCAGCAAAAACCATTTATCTGTAGTGAAACTCGAAGTTTCTACAATATATTTTTATTCTCTCAGTTTTAATTTGCTGCTGCTTTCATTTCATAGTATTATTATTATGATTATGCTATGTATTATTTAAGAAATTAACGCATTGCCATTAAGATGGATTATCAGACTTGTAGTTCCATACCTAGATTATTAATAGCATTGCTACTAGAATTAAAAGATGTCAGTAGAAGGCTAGAAGCTATTTAGTAAAGGTAACTAGGTTTAGGCTAGAGGACCTATGGCTAAAGATAAATTCAAATTTGGCCTATTTTATTGATTCATTTTTTGTTTTGACTTTTTTAGGCCTCTATTATAACTAATAATTATATTTTGCAAATTAAAAAGCTACTTTAAAATACTGTATAATCAACTGAATAAGTAAGCTTATAACCCAAAATCAAATTTAGCAGTAATTTATAACAATAAACTCAATAATCAATTATAGTTTGGTAGTTATTACCTTAAAACTTAGTTAAAATTGTCAATGATAATGAACTAAAAAGTATTATTTTATTATGCTCATATTATTGTATAATTTAAAAATTAATAATAACTCATACTTTTTCTTAAGACCCAGCCTATGGGCTATGGTTTATATTATTTATATTTTTTCTTTATAATATACTTGAAATTCTATTTATAAATTTTCTTTATAAATTTTATAGCAATTTTGTTCATATTTGGTTCAATTGGTTGTATATATATTCTACAATTATATCTGTTTTTGTTATTCATTTTGTTATTATAAATGAATAAATATGAATAAACAGGCATTGTACTATAATAATTTTTTATACTTAAATATATTTCTAATTTTTAGATAACTAGTTTTGGCTATAAGAATAATCTGAATGCAACATACTTTTATCAAATATCATATCCCAATTGCCTTATGGCGTCATTCCAGCAGCCATTCACCATGCAGCTGATCACAGCTGATGGCGTGTCACTGCTGCCAGCTCATACTATCATTACTAGTGCTCCTGCCGACTTTCTCCGCAAAGATGGCCAACCAATTCAAGTGACAACAACCTCTGGCGGCTATGCTCAGGCAATTGAGGTCAAGCCTGGCCAAGTCCTGTCTGGCCAAGTACTATCTGGCCAAATTCTATCTGGCCAGATGCTTCCAAGCCAGATGCTATCTGGCCAAGTCCTGCCTGGCCAAGTGCTGAGTGGCCAGATGCCTCTGACAGCTGGGTCGCGCGATTTTTTTGGCCAGGCTGGCCAGCACGTGAAGCTGCAAGCTTTGCCGCATTCCTTCATCATACCGACTGCTCAGCTACTGCCCCAGCAGAAGGTGGAAGCTCAGCAGCCTGGTGTGCCGCAGCAGCAGGCGGCCCATCATCAGCAGCATCAGCAGCCGCAGCAGTGGGTCAAGACTGAGCCCGGCGGTGCTGTCGTGGCTGTTCCGATGCCCCAGCAGCAGCTGCAGCAGCAACAGGCTCAGCCAGCCGGAGGCTTGCCCTGCACCACCTGCGGCAAGATTGTGGCTGACGCGGCTAAGCTCAAGCGGCACATGGCGACGCACACGGCGGAGGCGGCCGCTTCAGCTGGCGCATTTCCCTGCGAACACTGCGGCAAAGCCTTCGGCTCCAGCTACAGGCTGCGGCGGCACGCCGTCATTCACAGCGACGCCAAGCCGTACACCTGCCCGACCTGCCACAAGGCCTTCAGCCGGTCCTACAGCCTCACCACCCATATCAAGATCCACAGCGGCACCAAGGACCATCGCTGCAGTTATTGCGACAAGGCCTACGCCAGGTCCGACCACCTGCGCCGGCATATCCTGCACGCCCACACGCCGGGCGGCGCGCCGGCCACGCATCGGCCGCCGGCGGCCAAGAATTTTATGTGCCCAGTGTGCGGCAAGGCCTTCTCCGACTCGTCGCACCTGCGCCGGCACATGCGGACCCATCCGGGCCAGACCGTCTGAGACTCAATTGGTCCGCCTGCCGCCCCTGGTCATCCACCCCGCTTCGAAGTCCAGCGACCCCCCGCCCCCGCCGCCGCTGGGTGAACCGCCTCACCCGCCTCAGCTGCCTCCTCGCCTCCCTTCGACTCCAACCCCGCCTCCAGACAGGCATCTACCAATACCGACCCCGCCTGGCCCCGCCAACTCCGGAGTACTACAGAGACTTCGGGAGACGATTTAAACGCGCGCTGAAAAAAATTATTGAAACTTTCATAAAGACTTGGGATATAAGCTTCTTTTTTAAAAACATTTCTAATAAGCTGAGTATTGAAATCAAATTCGCACGCAAGAGAGGTGGGGGGCAGTTGGGGATGCAACATTTTATCCTTCTGCTTTTTAAAGACCCTGCATTTTCGCCTCCCATCCGCCTCCTCTCAAGCCTCGTGTCGTGTCTCCACTCGGGTTTTTTCCACAATCCCCTCCCCCCCCCTAGCTTTCCCACCGTCTCCCCTTCCTTGTCTGGGCCCTCTCCCTCCTCCGGCGCCTTCCCCTTTTCCATCGCGTTTCCCCCACCCAAAAACCCCCCGTCCGTCTCTCGCCTCTCCTCTTCTCTTCTTTTTCTCTTTTCTGCAACGCAGAAGCTTCCTCCCCCAGGCCCGCCGCCTCAAGCCGCCCGTCATTCATTCTCCCCTAGCTATAGAACCCGAGGCCTCTCTTTCTCTCGGGTCTGGGCTTGCCTGCCTCCACCCTGAGGGGTTTGCGCTGTGGAGTGGGGGCTGGCTCGGGCTTCTCTTTAGAACTGCGCCCCCTCGCTCGCTAAAGCCCCCCCCCATAGCCAGGCCTCTCTAATTTCCTCCTTCAAGCCAGGGGGTTGCTGGCGGAGCGGCCTTCACCCTTTTTTCTAGCCCTACTAAAACCCTACCCTGTCTTGCCTGCCTGCTTTTTCCGTCCCTCTGCCTCTCTGCCTACTGTCTCTCTTGCTTAGTTCTGTCGATATGCGCTTCGCCTCTGGGTCTGCCTGCCTGCCCTGCCCGCATTCAATAGTCTAGTAGAAGCCTGCGTTTGCTTTGCGTGTTCCACGAGCCCCTTTCCTTCCCGCCTTGCCCCACGCTTCTCTCTCTCTCTCTCTTAGGCTCTCCCTCCCTCCGAATGGAACGAATGCAATGGCGCAGAACGGCCTATAGCTTTGAAATTGGGGCGGTGGACAGCCGGAGCGGAGGTGGCCCCGCCCTGGGTCGCTGCTCTCTCTCTCCCTGCTGGCAAGCCTCTCATAGCCTTCCTGCCTCCCTCTCTCTCACTCTGCATTGCTGACGTGCGCGCGTGCGGCCCTGCAGCTTATTTCTGCAGCCTGCCTGGGTTGGTTGGTGAGGAGTTGGGTGGGTTGTGGCCCAGTTCTAGGAAAGCTATCTCTGTTCTCTCTCCTCCAACTCTGCAGCATAGGGGCGTGTGTTAGTTGTGTTGTGCTTGTGTAGAAAGAGCGGAATGGAGTGTGGGTGGACCGGTTTTCGGCTCGGTAGGGTGGAGGCCCCGCGCCGCTCTGCAACCTTCCCTCTTCGCAGGCTGTATCGGGGGCTGAGGCGGACCGGCCCACGTCACTCACGCCACGGCTGCGCCCCCAAGTAATGCATGGGGTGGAGGGTCGGTAGAATATCTAGGACTTAGGGGGGGGCTGACTGTAGGAGAAGAGATGGGGCCGGGAGCCGCCGCCTCTCTCCCTGGGGGTTGGGGGGGGGGATGGGAACAGGGGAAGGCCTCCGCCGCGTGACGCAGTTTTTCATGGGGGGGATATAACCAGTGTGGCTTCCCCACTCCCGGGAGTCCCCACCTCTGCCTCCTCCCAGTTCTCGTTTTATTTCTTCTTTCGCTGATTCGCTTTTGATTGTCCAATATTATTTGATTCTTGCAGTCTGTGCGGGGAGGGCAGGTGGTGGTTAAAGTTTCATTAAATTGACTTGCTAACAATTGATTACTGTTTCAATTTCATCAGTCACGATTTGGTTGCCAACAGGATGTAACACCTAAGTCTTAAAAAAGTCTGCCCCTATTCAGAGTCTGTCTATTCTGTGTTTAAACCAGTTTTTTTAACTTATCCGAGTTTGTTGTTATCATCAGCTCTGGCTGACACTTCAAACTCAAGTTTGCATGCTGTGTCTGCTTTGCCATGCGGCAATAATTTTTATTAATAATAATAAGATCTATTTGATTGCTTTTTTCTCTGATCTAATCCCCCTTCTCACTGCCTGCCTGTCTGTTTAACCTTTGTTTGAGATTAAAGTACGTTTTTTTACATTTTCCTTCTAGTTCTGGTGGTTAAATTCTGGTGAGTGCAAGTTCAGGCACTGTAAGTTTGTTTAGCTGTCACTTTTTAACGATTGTTATTATTTTTAAACAAATAAAAGACGTTCACATTCTGTCCGTGAGGTGGGGGAGAGGCTCTGGCCTTGTACTTGTTGAAAGTAAACAATAATGAGTAAATTTACTATACAATTTGTCTGTATTGAAATTCTACATTAATTAACTAATTTTTATCTAGTTGTATTGGTAATTCTTGTGTCCGTGTCTATCTTGCAAGCTCTATTGCTTTTTTCATGCAGTTTTTTATATATATAAACATTCTGTCAAATTATGTTTCACACGAAGTGTTTTAACTTGTCTCTCCTGTCTCCTCGCCTCTGTACAGACTTGCTAATTTACTTTTCATAATTGTAACACCGCACTTTAACTATTACTGGCAAATCTGTGTCGCCGCTATCCCAGCTAAACTTGCTTGTACATTGTGCCGGATTACTACTGTTTGCTATGACTCCCATTTAGCCAATAATTTAATGATTCTAGTTGCTTTTCGCTTGTCTGTTGCTTCAGATTGACACAAAAATCTAATTAATTGGTGAATTTGGTCGTTATTAAACTACTGAAGTTGTTTAGGATAATAAGCAATCTGATATTAAAATCAAGTGGCTAGATTAGCAATCCAACGATAGATTAGCAATCCAAACGATAGATTAGCAATCCAAACGATAGATTAGCAATCCAAACGATAGATTAGCAATCCAAACGATAGATTAGCAATCCAAACGATAGATTAGCAATCTAAACGATAGATTAGCAATCCAAACGATAGATTAGCAATCCAAACGATAGATTAGCAATCCAAACGATAGATTAGCAATCCAAACGATAGATTAGCAATCCAATAGATAGATTAGCAATCCAAACGATAGATTAGCAATCTAAACGATAGATTAGC
The DNA here is from genome assembly GCA_002269645.1 of Macrostomum lignano. Lineage (NCBI taxonomy): Eukaryota > Metazoa > Platyhelminthes > Macrostomidae > Macrostomum > Macrostomum lignano. Next base: position 115,311 of record NIVC01001845.1, on the reverse strand, counting down.
AATCCAAACGATAGATTAGCAATCCAAACGATAGATTAGCAATCCAAACGATAGATTAGCAATCTAAACGATAGATTAGCAATCCAAACGATAGATTAGCAATCCAAACGATAGATTAGCAATCCAAACGATAGATTAGCAATCCAAACGATAGATTAGCAAACCAATGGACAGATTAGCAATCCAAACGATAGATTAGCAATCCAAACGATAGATTAGCAATCCAATAGATAGATTAGCAATCCAATGGACAGATTAGCAATCCAATGGACAGATTAGCAATCCAATGGACAGATTAGCAATCCAATGGACAGATTAGCAATCCAAACGATAGATTAGCAATCCAATAGACAGATTAGCAATCCAATGGATAGATTAGCAATCCAAACGATAGATTAGCAATCCAAACGATAGATTAGCAATCCAAACGATAGATTAGCAATCCAATAGATAGATTAGCAATCCAATAGATAGATTAGCAATCCAATGGACAGATTAGCAATCCGAACCAAGCACTAGTTGTGCTAGTTCCAGAAAGTTACATGTCAAATGTCATTTATTACCCGTTAGTCGTCGGCTGTTGGCTCCCTGGCTCTCTCCTGTCTTACTAAAAAGCGCTGATAAAATTTTATTCTGTCGTTTGTGTTAAAAAATCTGGATTGCGCAAGAAGTAATTGTTTGCTATTTAGTTATGTTTGTCCCTCTGTGACCAATAAATATCTGATTTTATAATATGAACTCATGAAATTCTAATAAATAAAACAATAATCAATTACAACTTAACATCAATTTACTGTATAGAAAACGCTGCCTATCGCAAAACCGGATGGTCAAAAATCTTAACTAATCTTGTTTTCTTATTTGCTAAAATTCTAATTAACCAGTAGTTTATTGGCTTATATCGAATTAATTGACTAAAAGCCTAATTAATTTTTGTTGCGAAAAACGCTTCTGTACTATTTGTGAGTAGCAAGCTAAGCATTTTTTGCTTGTTTGCACAGCGAAATTAATTATACACATCTGGCTGTTCCGATTAAGAAATTGTATATTTCACAGGCAGATCTACAGGCATACTAACTTGATAATACTTAAACAGGCGCCACAGCTGTTAGACAGGCGCAACGGCTGTTAGATAGGCGCCACAGCTGTTAGACAGGCGTGACACCTGTTAGACAGGCACCACAGATATTTAGACAGGCGCCACGGCTGTTAGACGGGCGCCATAGGTGTTTGACAGGCGCCACAGCTATTAGATAGGCGCCAAAGCTGTTAGACAGGCGCAACGGCTGTTAGACAGGCGCCACAGCTGTTAGACAGGCACCACAGCTGTTAGACAGGCGCCACAGCTGTTAGACAGGCGTCACGGTTGTTAGACAGGCGCCACAGCTGTTAGATAGGCGCCGCAGCTGTTAGACAGGCGCCACAGCTGTTAGACAGGCGCCACGGCTGTTAGACAGGCGCCACGGCTGTTGATAGGCGCCGCAGCCGTTAAGACAGGCTATGTAAAACAGGCTCCCAGCTATTACCGAAACCTAAACCAGGGACAACTAAAACCCTCGGGATGCGAAACGAGCCAATTCATGGCAAAAAATCTGAGGGGCTCGCTTAAAAGTATTGTTCTATGGCTTTTTCAAGTCTTCTCTGCTATCAGGCATTAACGGTTAGATTAAATAGTAAAGCGAGGCAATGTCGAGTATTTAATTTAAAGAATAGGAACCAGTGATATAATTACAATGTATTTACAATAAAGTAACCGCCATATCAACAAAAAAACTCCAACGGCAAGAAGATAAAAGATGAAAGCAAAGATATAACTCCAACGGCAAGAAGATAAAGGATGAAAGCGAAGATGAAACTCCAACGGCAAGAAGATAGAAGCAAATACGGAACTCCAAGGACAAGACGACACAAACAGTCAGTAGCTCGTACATAAAGGAACCTGGTCCGGATCGTCGACGGCTCGACCCAGAAGGTGACGGCATCGATATCGAACGGACGGTTGTATGTACATTTCGTCAAACATAATTACGCAGTTTCGCTGAGCTCCTGATAGACTAGCAAAAACTGACTGGATCACACCGGCTGCGTCGGTTTCTGTGCCAACTTCTCCTGTACCTGCTAGTTGCAGCTGCAGCGTTCGGGGATGAGGCAATGGCAATAGCTTCCGTAGGTAAGAGTAAGCCGAACTACTGATCAAGTAGAGCAATGCTGACTGTCGCACTAGTGAAATGTCATAGCGGCGATTGTTCCGATTTACTAATGTAAGGCTAAGTTGTCGAATCAAAAACTGAAGCGACGGATCCAAATCAGAGTCAGAATCTATATCATCACTGATTCTACTAACAAACGCTTCGACTTCACGTTGGGGATTGGCGTCGGAATTTTTGCACTGCACGACAACAGCATCCAGTTGCGACCAGCGCTTGAGTGTCGGTTGAAATGCCAACAAGTCTCGAACCGAAATCGGTGTATGCAGTTTGAATGCACGAATCAGAAAGTTGGGTGAGACAAAAATTCGAACAGAGAGGTCTCCATCTTTATCTAACGTAAACAAGTAAACGTCTTCGTTCAGAATAGCTGTGTTCAGTGCATGTCGAGATACGACATCCGAATTTTTCACCTCAGCTCGAAAACTTTCCCATGCCGGCAAAAAATCAAGCAGCTCAAAAGCGTCCATCTCATCGATGTCGCTGCACCTCGCATCAGAAAGAACACCGCGCTTTTCGGCCTGTCGGTCCTGGTCTAAAATAAGAGTAAAAATAAAAGTAAGATAATTGTGAGCGGCAAAATCGATATAGACGCTAAGTGTTGAGCAATCTTTAGGTTACGTACCTTGGTTCTTTACAAAACACGAGCTAGGAACTCCATTAAAAACAGAAGGAGGATTAATTGGCCTTTCGGTAGAGTTTTTCTTGACTATTGGAGCATCGCTTGGCCAATGCTTTACGCACACGCCCATATTGTCAGTCACTCTCTAAAATAATAAATTTTGGGTTTCAAGTTGTTTGGACGAGACTGGCATGCAGAATTGAAGCGGAATTATGCAGCAGTAATGACAGCAAATGATCTGGTTTCTTACCTGGAGAATATTTGGCAGCGCCTTTCTCCATCGCTCTCGCTCCTGTGGATCTCTGGGAAACGCAAATGTCCGTGTTCGAACGGCTTCAGAGTTGTAATTTGACGAGCACGGAAATACGCTGCACTTTCTTGGCATTTCATCAAGTGAATAAAAAATGATTCACTTGATATAGTTCAGCTTAGCTTCACTGCTGGCCGCAGCTAAAGCAATTTTAATTTGCCTGATAGCAGAGAAGACTTGAAAAAGCCATAGAACAATACTTTTAAGCGAGCCCCTCAGATTTTTTGCCATGAATTGGCTCGTTTTGCGTCCCGAGGGTTTTAGTTGTCCCTGACCTAAACCTAACCTTAACCGAAACCTTCGCCCTAGTATTCTACATGTAGCTGTAATAAGAAATCACGAAGCCTTAACCTTGCATGCTCCCGGCTCCAGTCTGGCTGTGTTCAAAGTGCAAAGCAGCTCAATCTCTTGAAATGCATGCATGCAGTTGCTCGCTTGCAAAGCCGCCCATCAAAACTATTGATAAGAGCCGTCGAACAGCAATTCGGAAACCACCATGTGTTCGAAACTCTCACTTTTTTGGCTATTGATTAGAAACCAAGGGCTCTGAGTTCGCGGCTTATCTCTCGTCGAACTGACAGTGTCAAAATAGTTGCCACTCGCGAATAAATAAATGCAATTATTGCATTTACTGAAAGCCTGACTGTTGTGGAGCTTTTATTTGCTCACAAAAGCGACAGAACAATTTGAATTTTAGCGATGCTAGAATTTCTAATTCCTCTGACCCTTGCCTGTCTGGCGGCCTACTGGTATTTCACCTGGAACCGGTGTCTGCCTCCTGGTCCAACCGGTTTGCCCCTGGTCGGCGTCGCACCCTGGCTGGCAGTCAGTGAGTCACTTCCAACGGAGTTTTACCAGCGTATTAGCAATTCGTAGCAAACTATCTCTGGAAGAATCAGTTTAAAAGAGATAAGGAGCAAGTGTAGTTCCATGCGCCAGAAATCATCAATTGCATAAATGTATAGGTATTCGAATTGTCAAGTTTACAAGTTTGACAGGGTTAATCTCAAGTCGGGGGATTTAGTTTGAATGCCAAGCACATGACTGCCGGGCTCCGTCGGGCTTCATTCGAGGACGAACCAGATAAAATTACACGTACCTTAACAAGGTGAATGACTTAAAAAACATTACAGAACGCCGCGATCACTACTTCACCGAGCTCGCGAAGCAATACGGAGATATTTTTACAGTTCGAGTCGGATTCTTCTACATTGTGGTGCTAAACTCAGTGGAGGCTATCAAGGAGGCATTTGCCAGAAACGAGCACATCGCTGGCAGGGGTCTGCGCGCATTCACCAAGTTTCTGTCCGATGGAAAAGGTTCGTGTCATATCACAGAAGAATAAACCATCTGCACCTCGATCCTTAAAATACCTATCCATTTCGATCTTAGACACTAAGTGGCAATGCTACCACTTCAACCCACCCCAATCCTTAGACACCAAACCACACCGATCCTTAGACACCAAACCTGATCCTGATCCTTAGATACCAAACCACACCGATCCTCAAGCATCAATCCTCCTGAATCTTCAGACACCAAACAACACCGATCCTACGTAACCAAATCACACCGATCCTTCGACACCAAACGCTCCCGATCCTTAGACACCAAACAACACTGATCCTACAACACTAACTACGCCGATCCTACGACACCAAACCACACCGATCCTACGACACCAATTAACACCGAACCTTTGACGCCAAGCCAACTCAGACTTCAAGCATCGAACCCGCCTTGATCCTCAGACACCAACCCACCAACATATTGAAGCAGCCCGGTCACTATCCAACTTCCGCCAACGTAGCAGCAAACCACCCGATTTCTCCGTCAGGCATCGCCTCCGCTGAGGGTGTCCGCCACCGAGAGCAGCGCCGCTATTGCCTGCGCGTGCTGCGCGACTTTGGCTTCGGCCGGATCAACTTCGAAGGCGCCATCATCGAGGAAGCAGGCAGACTTGCCGACTCAATCCGGGCCAATGGCTCCGCCCGGCCAATTCGCATCGACGGCCGTCTTTCGCAGGCGATCGCGAATGTCATCGGGCGCATAGTCTATGGCCGCAGGTTCGAGTACAACTCCGCCGAGCTGCGCCGGATGGTTTCCGCCCTGCACGAGTTGAACTCGGCGCCTGGAGGCGTCCTGCTGTTGAACACGACGAGCTTGCTGGACCCTCTGGCCGATTGGCTGGGCGTGGGGAAGCTTAAAGCCGCCCGGGATGGCATCCGGGACCTACTGGAGCCCATCGTGGCCGAGCACCAGGCCGACCTGGACGAACTTGACGAGGATGGCCTGACCGATTTTCTCTACGCCTATCTTGCGGAGCAGAAGCGGCACCGCAGCCTGCCCGACGCCGACATATGGGATGGTCTGTCGGGGTGCAGTCTGACGGGACGGGTCTGTCATGATAGTCCTGACACGCTAAATCACGATTAGTCTGTCCGGGCTATGATCTGGCTGGATTATGATCTGTCAGGATTAGACCGAACGATCTGTCAGGACTATGATCAGTCGGGACTATAGTCTGTTAGGATTATTTCTGTCAGAGTTCATTATGTTAGTAATATCTACCAGGACTAGTCTAGGTGGCGGTTCTTTATTGCCGAAAAAGCTATTTCGACGAGCGTATTATTTGAAAAAATGCATTCACTGTTTTAAGGGTACCAAAACCAACTACTTGCAGTAGCCACTGATACAGACACAAGCTTAAAATCGTTCGAACACTGCAATCGCATTTCCCAGACCGGCAGATGATGGAGGTGCTGATCGACCTGATGGTGGCGGGCTCGGATACCACCCGGTCGACGCTGGTGTGGGCCATCAACCTGTTGAGCGGCAGCCAGCCAGTGCAAGAGGCGGTGCGCCAGGAGCTGGCCAGCGCTGTCGGCGATGCCCGACCGCCGTCGACTAGCGATCTGCCGCGGCTGCCGCGACTTGACGCCGTCATCCAGGAAGTGCTCAGGTTCGAATTTGGAGCTTTAACTGAAGACACAGTATTTCCATATTAGTAGAGTGGTGGATTGATTGATTGACTGACTGACAGAATGATGGACTGATAGAGAGATAGCTTGATAGGTTCACAGACTGTGAACATACATATTGATATATTGATAAATTGATAGATTGATTCACAGATAAATTTAGCTAGATGGTATAGATAGAAGATACGAGTAGATAGAAGTCTAAGCTTGGCAAATCCGATATGAAGTCATTTAAACCGTTTTGCAGAATTTCTGCCCTGGTTCCGACGGCGGTGCCGCACTGCTGCACATCGGACACAGAGCTGCGTGGTTACCAGCTGCCGTTGGGCACAATGGTCATGGCCAACACACACTGCCTGACCAGAGATGCTGATGTGTTTGCTAACCCAGATCAGTTCGACCCGTTCGGACACTTTCTGACTGTTGGCGATGAAGGCAGTGGCCAGCTGCAAGTGGTCAATAAGGACAAGATCTTACCGTTTAGCTACGGTGATTAAAATTTATTTAACGTTTCGATAGCACAAGAGATTGGAATAGATTTACTATAATGCACCATACTGAAAAGAATAAAAATGATGAGCCAGTATAAGTTACTCGAACGCTTCGCAAGAAATGCAGTTACAAACTCGGAACTGGAAGTCAACATGCCGCGTGTCCCTCGAATCCCTCTGCCGCCGTTCCAGGACGTCGTTCGTGCATCGGCGAGAGCCTGGCCCGCATGGAAATCTGCCTGTTCCTGAGCTACCTTCTGCCTCGTTTCCGGTTCGAACTGCCGCCCGGGGTGACGGACGCGGATACGGTGGGCAGCGGCGCGCTGTTTAACACCTGTCGACAGAAAGAGTTTGTTTTCCGGCCGATCAAAGCTCTGTAAATTGCAATGGTTCAACGATTTTAACGTCACAACTGACTTTTAAGTGTCTTTATTTATCACTAAACATTGAATTCCTGTTTAATCTTGGTTGACTTCCCGGCATGATTACAATTTTCCATGCTGACATCGATGCTTACTACGGCAGTGATTGCGAATAGGTTTGAGAGCAAATATTTTATACAAGCGATCTTGCTAAATTAGATCATGCATTGTTTCTTCTGTCTGCTTCCTAAAGTACGAGCTATCACTGTAATGAATATTCAAAACCTATAGTCTTATAGATACATTTTCTGCTACACACAAGACTCGTACACTTGTACGCCAGCATTGGCCAAATTCTGTGCCAGCCAATGACGTCTTGTCCGCATGCGAGGGGGGAATATATTAAAAGCTACCATCAGTCCCATTCCTGTGGAAAAAGTTATTCAGGCAAGCGGGCTTAAAAGTTATCGAAAGAAATCAAGATACACGCTCCATTCAAGACGATCATGTCAGCGCCGCGTCCACGCACCCAGCTTAAGTCCCGTCTGTTGAAGCTCTTCACGCACAGCACGGTGCACGGAATTTCGCACGCGGCCTCCAGCAATAGCCGTTTCGAGCGCCTGTTCTGGCTAGTCCTGGTATTCTCCGGCGTGGCCATGTTCAGCGCCAACCTGGTGCAGGTGGTGCACAGGTACTGCCGATTCCCCATACTCACAGCCTACTACGCCAGCCAGGAACCTTTTAGCTGGCCCTGCATCACCTTCTGCGACAACACTCCCGTACTGCTCGATGACAACACCACCAATGATGAGTACCAGACCGCCGTGGGCAACCTGACCGCGGACCCCGAGATCCAGTCCTTAGCGCCACTCATGGATAGCTTCTTCGAGAACAGCCTGCGCGAGGAGTCTCTTAACGTTCTTGTCCGAGCCATTGTCCTGTCAACAATGGACGGCGTAGCTCTGGGCGCGGAAAACCCAAAGAGCATCGTGCCAACAGTTGGTTACAAAGTGCAGACAGAGCAAATTCAGACTGAGATTAACATGGACTCCAACTGGAATCTGCTGCAGGACGTCGACACGATGCGCTTCTTTCACAGCAGCAGCGTCGTTATGCGCTACCGCTGTGCCTGTCACACCCTGCAGCTGGGCGACTTCGTGCGCAGGGGCAACTATCGAAGCATCGACTCGTTGCAGTTTTTCCTCCGCGGCAACTACTTGACCTACCTGAGATTCAACTCGTCCAATTATCAGTTCGGCGGCCGTCTGTTCATTCACCAGCCCGGCTCACTGCCAGAGGATGGGCGTCAAATCGAGACACCGCCGGGCGTCACCACCACAGCCTACCTGGTGCAGAAGCGGTACCGCCTGCTCCAGCGGAACAATAACTGCCGGAACACGGAGAAAACTGCTTCAGTCTTTGATTACCGCATGCAGACTGCCAGGCAGTACAATCTCAGCTATTCCTACTGCCACCAGGTTGTGTCCCAGCAGCTGTTCTATCAGCACTGCAGGTGCTTCAACCCGCACCTGATTGTACCGAAGCTGGACTCTCTGCCGCCCGTACTGTGCTTCAATCTGAGCGTCTACAGCAAAGCCGAGGTGGCGAGGAATCTGCAGTGTCTCAACCAGACGGCCGCGTTTTATCGCAACGAGTGAGAGTTCTGGGCTCTGTGACCCCTGTTGCTGGGCCCTGGAAAGATAGCGGGATCCAAAGAATGGGACGTTTGGGACGTTTGAATGGAATTACATAGAATGCAAGAGGATGTGCAGGAAAGTCACGGCTGGAAAAAAGACAATGCTGAACTTCACTATCAGGTCCTTCTGTGCACTCTGCATTTGAATCAGCAAGAGCACATAAATGGCCTGGGCAGCTGGAGTGCTTAGCAAACTTTCGAGCTCAATTTTCGCCAAACTTTTTTTTAAAATCTTGCAGCTAAGTCTGTCTTATTCGAGTATTCTAAAATATTGGAGCTTGTGTCCCTCGCCGATCATCCGAGACGGAAATCCGACACCGAGCGACCCCCCCCCCCCCCGAAGGGATTCTAGTGGGAAGAACTGATCACGGGGGGCTTTTGGCGAGGCAATGGCGGGCACTTTTGGCAAATGGGAAAATCGGATTGGAAAAATAAGGAGCGCCTTCAAAGCCGCGCCTGCCGGCATATAAAGTGCTCCAGGGTGGGGCGAGGGGCAGAGAGTTGAGCAGTTAGGAGACTGATTAAATATTTTCGCTCCGTGGGGCGGCCAACTGGGGACTCGAAACCGCGTAGAATTATCGATTTGAGCACTACCAGTGTCTCACCGATGCTGACTGCCCCTGGCTCTCCTCTCACTCTCCCTCTCTCCTCTCCCTCTCTCCCCTCTCTCTCCCCTCTCTCTTACTATATCCCTCTCTCTTCTCTTCCATCCTTTCTCTTACTTCCGCCCTCTCTCTTTTCTCCTTCTCTTCCTCTCTCCCACTCTCCTCTCTTCTCCTCCTATCCTCTTCCGTTCGATTGTCCCTTCCTGTCACTGCCTCTCACTCCTCTTTCTCAATGAATCTTGACACTTTCTCTTCTATTTGCGAGTCAGAATACCGTACCTTAGTATGCTTCCGCAGCTTCGACAGGGTCGGAAACTTTCTCAGCTCATTCTGACGTCTTGCTTCACCCAGCAGCACATTCATACGAGTACACCAACCTAAACTTAAAGGCCGCGGTGACTTTCTGTTTCCTTTACTTCTGCCCTCACCCTCTTTTCCTTTTCCCGTCGTCTCCCTCCGCCTGGGAAATCTGCCGGCGAAAATGAGATTAGCGCCGCTTTTAGGAACAGCAGAAGCAGCAGCAAAACAGCAGAGGCGGCAGAACAGCCCGCCTCCGCAGCTGACCAAGGCGGGTGGGGGCTTGCTGTCGGCCTCCACGTGGTGCTACTATGGGAGACACCAAACGGACAACCTCTCCATTGAGTCTGAGAAGTGACTTCCTGCGCTGGATACCGCGTTTGCTCCCTGGCTCTTAGAGTCCCTCAACAACAATTCTTTTGCGGGCAGCAGCTTCCGGGACTAGCCGCCGTCAACGGGTGCGAATTGGTCCCTGCAGGTGTCTCTTCGCAGACTGGGATATCTCTGACGTCCCCAACCCTCGCAGCTCGGCTGACATCGGGCGAGAGAGAGAGAGAGAGAGAGAGAGAGAGAGAGAGAGAGAGAGAGAGAGAGAGAGAGAGAGAGAGAGAGAGAGAGAGAGAGCAACATCAGTCGCAGTAACATAGGACAACAGCCGCAGTATGTTGTTCATTTTCCCACTTTCTCATCGCTGGTCCCGTTCTTTGCCTCAGTCGATTCATCTCGCTACTTATCTTGCCCCGGTTTTATTAGAGTAGAAAAGTCAGCACTGCAGAGCCTTGTAACCGACGCCTTAGACTGTTCTATTAGACTGGAAGTCGATCAGCTAAGGCGTCAGCGCCTTAGAACCGACGCCTTAAACTGCTCTATTAGACTGGAAGTCAGCTATAAGGCGTCACCAACCTTGGAGCCGACGCCTTAGACTGCTAGCTGTCAGCTAAGATTTTGAAAAAAGATTAAAAAAATGAAAGCAGAGCTACTTGCGTAGCTATAGGTACGTTTTCGTGCCTCTGACTCATTTCGTTTGCTTCCGGTGTCTGGAAAACTGAGGCAGCTCTGCGAACAAGATAAATAGGACGGGAGAAGAGAGCCACAGCTGACATCCAGCAACTAGTTCACTTCATTAAAGTTATGGTAGCAGAAATTTCTCTGCAAAAAGCAGAAAGTTTTTTAATGCCGGTGTGACACTTTAGACTATCCGGGGTTTTTTTCGTCTGGCCCGGATATCCGAACGCACTTATGATATCCGCCCGGATACTGCCAAGCAAAAAACCTGCTTTGTTTTCTTCTTCCCGGATATCTTGAGCTGCATTGCATTGTCCGGGCACTTTGAGATGTCTCTCCCGGACATCCTACGGCACTGACTCTGCTATCCGGCCCGGAGATCACAAGAAGGGGAACTTGTCTCAGGATATCCGACTGTAGGTTGAAAGAAAGGGGTCAGTCTGCGGAGACAGAAGTTTGCTTTAGGACATCCGGCTACTGATATCCGGGGTTAGGAATAGCAAAATTTCGAAATCAATTTTCACAAAGTAGAAAAAACTTTTTGCTACTTTTTCAATTGGCAAACATCTGCGTCATGCTTCTTTAACCGAGTGTTTTTTCAATCACTATTTTGCATTTCACACACTCCAAACAGAAGTTAAATTAAAGCTATTGATACTATACATTGTCAACCGAAAACTGTTACTTGATTCACCAATCTACACGTAATTCGATCAATCAAAAACAGGCGATCCGCTGAATGAAGCGTGAAGGTTTTGCTCTTTTCTCTGATTTTTCTTTTTACAAGCGTGTATTATCTGTAGTCTCTCTCTTATAATATAATAACATACTCTCTCTCTCTCTCTCTCTCTCTCTCTCTCTCTCTCTCTCTCTGTCTCTCTCTCTCTCTCTCTCTCAACATACTCTCAACATACAACATCTCTCTATCAACATACTCGTCGTTCAAAACATAAAAAAACACTTGGTTCAGCGATACTTTATCCACCGAGAGATAAATTTTCCTAAACGTAGAACTTTAACAAGAAATAACCTCTATATATCTTAAAAGTTACGTGTAATATACTCGTAATTTGCGCAACACTTTCCTTTGTGGGCTATTAGCTCGCACACTGATCTTCATTACACGTACGCTTGTAATGCTAGCAATGTGACGTCAGTCCATTATCGATTTATTCTTAGACTGCACCTCATCTGCCCCTCCCCTGTCTAAGGTGCAGTCAGGGCCCTTCCCTGGCCTCTGAGTCAGTCCCATTCTCTCGAAATGATGTCCTTCCCCATTCACATGCGCTTTATCAGGTAAATAACTTGACCACCTTGCCACCCAAATCTTTATTCACACGGACAATTTAAAACCCAGGATATTTCAAAGCCCGATTTTGTTGTGCCTTGGATTATCCCGGGTAGGTTATCGCAAAGCGACAATAATTTTGCTTTGCGATGTCCCCCGGATAAATTAAGACCCCGGAGAACAGAAAGCCTAACACCGGACTAAAACAATAGAGAAAGAAAATGTTTATTTTGACGACTGAACGACGCCATTAACTGGCGTGGGTCTAGCGAACAAAAACACGAAGGAACTTTATAAAAGTGACGCTTGAAGCTACAGAACTGCCATTTCGTCTTCGTTTTTGAGAGTTTCGGAAACCGCAGTTGGCTGTAGGAGAAGTATGAAGGGCTTTTGCCAGCTTCCCTTTTTTGCTACCTTATTAGACATATCCTGGGAAAGGTCCGACCAAGCAGAAGCTAACCACTCTGTCGCACCATAAATCAGAATTAGAGTCTAACTGCAGTGGCGCCGGACCTAAGACACCCCCTCTCGGAAACAAGCCAAATTAGTTTAGCGTTGCACAGTTTCTGGGCCCAGTAACAGCCAAGAAGACCACGGACAAATAAGGAGAATTTCTGAGTTGATTGATGGCTCAGTCTACGTAGGCTGCGTGTTTTCTGCCGGTTGAGCTTGTGTCGGGTGCTTTGGTTTGCATTTTTTGCCCAGATTTTTACGATTTTTTTCTCGCGAAAAGATTCGGAAGATGATCATGGTAGTATGCCTTCTGCTCATAAAAAGGCACTCGTTTGTCGGTTTGAAGAAGCATAGGACTAATGTTGCTGTAGCTTGACGTTTCGGTGTGTGACTCACTGTAGCTTGACGTTTTGGTGTGTGACTCACTGTAGCTTGACGTTTCGGTGTGTGACTCACTGTAGCTTGACGTTTTGGTGTGTGACTCACTGTAGCTTGACGTTTCGGTGTGTGACTCACTGTAGCTTGACGTTTCGGTGTGTGACTCACTGTAGCTTGACGTTTCGGTGTGTGACTTGCTGTAGCTTGACGTTTCGGTGTGTGACTCACTGTAGCTTGACGTTTCGGTGTGTGACTTGCTGTAGCTTGACGTTTCGGTGTCTGACTCACTGTAGCTTGACGTTTCGGTGTGTGACTCACTGTAGCTTGGAGGTTTCGGTGTGACTCACTGTAGCTTGACGTTTCAGTGTGTGACTCACTGTAGCTTGGAGGTTTCGGTGTGACTCACTGTAGCTTGGAGGTTTCGGTGTGACTCACTGTAGCTTGGAGGTTTCGGTGTGTGACTCACTAGCTTAACGTTTCGGTGTGTGACTCACTGTAGCTTAGAGGTTTCAGTGTGTGACTCACTAGCTTAACGTTTCGGTGTGTGACTCACTGTAGCTTGGAGGTTTCAGTGTGTGACTCACTAGCTTGACGTTTCGGTGTGTGACTCACTGTAGCTTGAAGTTTCGGTGTGACTCACTGTAGCTTGACGTTTCGGTGTGTGACTCAGTGTAGCCGTGCTGTGTGAGCTCTATAGTGTGAGAACTATTCGATAGTAGTAAGACCACCATGCACAATATCACTGTTACTCTTTAAATTCTATCGCTAAAAACTCGCAGGTCGAACTTCAGTCCCTGGCTGCGCAGAGAATGCGGCGACCTGAAACGACAGCGCTGCGATTCGATCGTTTGGGAGATGGAGAAACAGCGCGAACTCTATAGAGAGATGTGGACTGAGACGGCCAATCCCGCAAGAGTTAGCTTCATCCGGGACTCAATAAAGTGAGACTTTAAAGCTGCCGATTTTTTATTTATTTTACATTTTCAAACTTTCCAAATTTGCTAAATGTTTAGGAGAAAAACTTAATCGGTCTAAACTTGGTTTGAAATGTGGTCAAGTTTTTTTTCGGGACACATTGATGCGGTCCAGTTTCCCCGAACACTGATGAGATCCTTTTTCCCCGAACACAATGATGAGATCCTGTTTCTGTGAACACAATGATGCGGTCCAGTTTCTGTGAACACAATGATGCGGTCCAGTTTCTGTGAACACAATGATGCGGTCCAGTTTCCCCGAACACAATGATGCGGTCCAATTTCCCCGAACACAATGATGCGGTCCAATTTTTCCGAACACAATGATGCGGTCCAATTTCCCCGAACACAATGATGCGGTCCAGTTTCCCCGAACACAATGATGCGGTCCAGTTTCTGTGAACACAATGATGCGGTCCAGTTTTTGCGGAGACGATATTAAAATTGCGCCAAGCGGTTCAATAAGAGTTTTCATCTAGCAGTTTTCTTCGATCGAACCCAGCAAAACAGTTAAGCATTCTGATGGACCAGTGTGGAAAGAAGAAATAGGAAATTTCGGTCCGGTGCGCGCAAGCGAGGGGAAACTTTTATTTTTGGCGAAGCAGTCCAGAAATTGAGCGGAGAAAGCGAGAGTGGAAAGGGAGTGAGGGTGATGCCGATAATGGGAAATTGATCAGCGAAGCTGTGGGGTGCCAGCGGCCACTCTTCATCTTCACCATCGAGAATTTTATTTCTCAGTCCCGACTTGACGGGTCAGGGAGCACAGCTGGGCTCTCGAATCGGGGAGGGGGATAAGTCGCGAAGGATATGGCCCGGAATCGGAATAGATCCCCGGTAGCCAATGCCGGACTTGGCATCTTTGACGGATGCTGGGAGAGGATGATGAAGCTTTGGATTCTTTCCCAGCGCTGTTAGACGACAAAAAGATAAACAGAAGCTCCGCGTGTGCAATTGCCCATCACTTCAGCATCCACTGCGTGGGCGCGATGGTTTGCCATGGTGGAATGGCCCTAAAAAGAGTTGTATTTTTTGTCCGAAAATTCGGTGAGGGAATCACTTCTTTGCTATCTGCGCAGCTGCACTGCGTTTAACTTCACATGTGAATGTCTAAACCAGAAGACATTCTACTCTAGAATCCCTACCCCAGAGTACACAGCGTCACATAAAGTCAGATCCAGGATGTCTTCCTCAGAGTACACTGCGGCACATAAAATCAGATCCAGGATGTCTTCTTCAGAGAACACTGCGTCACATAAAGTCAGATCCAGGATCTCTTCCTCAGAGTACACTGCGTCACATAAAGTCAGATCTAGGATCTCTTCCTCAGAGCACAGTGCATCACATAAAGTCAGATCCAGGATGTCTTCCTCAGAGTACACTGCGGCACATAAAATCAGATCCAGGATGTCTTCTTCAGAGAACACTGCGTCACATAAAGTCAGATCCAGGATCTCTTCCTCAGAGTACACTGCGTCACATAAAGTCAGATCTAGGATCTCTTCCTCAGAGCACAGTGCATCACATAAAGTCAGATCCAGGATCTCTTCCTCAGAGTACACTGCGTCACATAAGTCAGATCCAGGGTCTCTTCCTCAGAGTACACTGCGTCACATAAGTCAGATCCAGGGTCTCTTCCTCAGAGTACACTGCGTCACATAAAGTCAGATCCAGGGTCTCTTCCTCAGAGTACACTGCGTCACATAAGTCAGATCCAGGATGTCTTCTTCAGAGTACACTGCGTCACATAAGTCAGATCCAGGGTCTCTTCCTCAGAGTACACTGCGTCACATAAAGTCAGATCCAGGATGTCTTCCTCAGAGCACAGTGCATCACATAAAGTCAGATCCAGGATGTCTTCCTTAGAGTACACTGCGTCACATAAGTCAGATCCAGGATGTCTTCTTCAGAGTACACTGCGTCACATAAGTCAGATCCAGGATGTCTTCTTCAGAGTACACTGCGTCACATAAGTCAGATCCAGGGTCTCTTCCTCAGAGTACACTGCGTCACATAAAGTCAGATCCAGGATGTCTTCCTCAGAGCACAGTGCATCACATAAAGTCAGATCCAGGATGTCTTCCTTAGAGTACACTGCGTCACATAAGTCAGATCCAGGATGTCTTCTTCAGAGTACACTGCGTCACATAAGTCAGATCCAGGATGTCTTCTTCAGAGTACACTGCGTCACATAAGTCAGATCCAGGGTCTCTTCCTCAGAGTACACTGCGTCACATAAAGTCAGATCCAGGATGTCTTCCTCAGAGCACAGTGCATCACATAAAGTCAGATCCAGGATGTCTTCCTTAGAGTACACTGCGTCACATAAGTCAGATCCAGGATGTCTTCTTCAGAGTACACTGCGTCACATAAGTCAGATCCAGGGTCTCTTCCTCAGAGTACACTGCGTCACATAAGTCAGATCCAGGGTCTCTTCCTCAGAGCACAGTGCATCACATAAAGTCAGATCCAGGATGTCTTCCTCGGAGTACACAGCGGCACATAAAAGAAGTCTATATTGCTCTTTATTCCTTTTATTGACTCCATTAATCGCAATACTATGCCCCCAGATCAGTCACGAACGACAGCAACATACCTCCGGAGTCAGGTCCCATGCTGCGCCGAGCTCGCCTCGAGCTCAGCAACTTCATCATGGTGGCTTCAAGGGAGCGCGTCGAAGTTGTCTACGAAGAGCCGGAGTACCCGCTGTCGCAGCTTCTCTCCGACATTGGAGGCTTGATGGGACTCTACCTCGGCGTCTCCGTCGTTGGCCTCTGCGAATTATTCGAAGTGCTACTCCTGCTGTTGAAGAATCTCCTGTGGAAGCATCGGACAGCGGCAGCGAATTCTTCGTCATCCTCAGCGATGGTGGCGCCGGTGAACGGCAGAGGCGAGGCGGCTGCAAGAGCATCAGCTGAGCTACCGTTGGTCCAGACTGCACCGTGTGCAGCAAGCATTGATGTGTCACCACCGATGCCGCCTCCGCTGCCGACCGCCGCCAGTCTCTACCAACGCTTGGACGGCTCCTGCCACCAGCCGTCGATGACGCGGTCAAAGACGCTCTACTCGCTGGACGATGCTTACCTGATAGGCCACGAAGGAGGCGGTCAGTGAGGAGTCAGGCGGACAGACTTTCAATGCGAGTGGATGCAGATAGATTTTGGCCACTTGGAATCGCGAGATGCCCTAGCAGCAAGAACTGTTGCTATTTAATTATTCCAGAGCAAGTCACTCTTTGAAGGAACTGGTTTAAAAAATTCGCTTGCAAATGTATATACGGTCGTATATTGCTTCCGGTTTGGCTTTTGTGTGCCCTTTAGTAAGCATTCCATTCACGCAGGTGACTGGTTAGAACGAGATTGCCAGCAATTCCGTGTCGATTTCTAGGACTTGGATTCGGTAAAACTTTTATTACAAAAACTTTCAATAGTAGTAAAACGAGGGACATGCAGCAACCTCATTACTCGTATGCATTGCATTTTAAACTTGTGTAGACAGACTTTTTCGTTCGAGAGCTCATATGTGGGGGGGGGCGGGGCAGCTCAATGATAAACGCATCTGACTCAAGGACCGCTGAAAGTTGCCGTTTTATCAGTACATAACACTCCGTAAATATTGCAACATTTTTTGAAGATCTGCTTCTTTATGGAGCAGTTTTCTCCTAGAACTGGGAAATCGCTCCGGGCATGGGGAGCCGAGACAGCGAGAAACTGTCAGAAGGGCGCGCCAGTCTGTGAATGTTTTGCCTTAGTTTTGCCCGTGCTCAGATCACCCGTTACAGCTTCAACGTTAATAGTGCAAGAGCTGAGCACTGCTCAGGATGCGGCCTAATAAAATCAAACCCGACAAGCGCCCGAGACTGCACTGAAGCATCTTAATGGGGAGAGTGGGAGAGACCGGGGTGCCTCCCAACTCTGGGCGGCTTTTAGTAGCCGTGTTCTGCGAGACACCCATCTGAATGAGACACCCATCTGAATGAGACACCCATCTGAATGAGACACCCATCTGAATGAGACACCCATCTGAATGAGACACCCATCTGAATGAGACACCCATCTGAATGAGACACCCATCTGAATGAGACACCCATCTGAATGAGACACCCATCTGAATGAGACACCCATCTGAATGAGACACCCATCTGAATGAGACACCCATCTGAATGAGACACCCATCTGAATGAGACACCCATCTGAATGAGACACCCATCTGAATGAGACACCTATCTGAATGAGACACCCATCTGAATGAGACACCCATCTGAATGAGACACCCATCTGAATGAGACACCTATCTGAATGAGACACCCATCTGAATGAGACACCCATCTGAATGAGACACCCATCTGAATGAGACACCCATCTGAATGAGACACCCATCTGAATGAGACACCCATCTGAATGAGACACCCATCTGAATGAGACACCCATCTGAATGAGACACCCATCTGAATGAGACACCCATCTGAATGAGACACCCATCTGAATGAGACACCCATCTGAATGAGACACCCATCTGAATGAGACACCCATCTGAATGAGACACCCATCTGAATGAGACACCCATCTGAATGAGACACCCATCTGAATGAGACACCCATCTGAATGAGACACCCATCTGAATGAGACACCCATCTGAATGAGACACCCATCTGAATGAGACACCCATCTGAATGAGACACCCATCTGAATGAGACACCCATCTGAATGAGACACCCATCTGAATGAGACACCCATCTGAATGAGACACCCATCTGAATGAGACACCCATCTGAATGAGACACCCATCTGAATGAGACACCCATCTGAATGAGACACCCATCTGAATGAGACACCCATCTGAATGAGACACCCATCTGAATGAGACACCTATCTGAATGAGACACCCATCTGAATGAGACACCCATCTGAATGAGACACCCATCTGAATGAGACACCCATCTGAATGAGACACTAATCTGAATGAGACACCCATCTGAATGAGACACCCAACTGAATGAGACACCCATCTGAATGAGACACCCATCTGAATGGGACACCTATCTGAATGAGACACCCATCTGAATGAGACACCCAGAAACCACTCTGAATGAAAAAATACTCACATGAGATTTTGAATAAATTTCACTAAGTTAAAATAAAATAAAATAAAGAACCTGACTACATTACTAAGAGTACGAAGTCAGGGTCCTGTGTCAGACAGCATGAAAGATTTTAATAATTTAGAGGATGACTTCTGCTCCAGTAAGCAGAACGCAGTCACAGCTTCAGTCTGCCTCATCCGTATCAAGGATATTCAAGCCCATTGTTCCATATCAGTAAAAATATCCTAAATAGGAAGAAATTATTAAAATGAAGAGCAATTTTAATTTCCTGAATTCGTGACAGTCTGCTGGCTACAGAGAATGAAGTTTAACGATTGGCAGTCAATATTTTCCCTGGATAAAATACCTCTGTTTTCTGGCGCTGAAAATTTGTTAATATTTCTGATTTCAAACAAAATTTCATTGCTTTAAAGGAAATGGTAAAATCAAAGCAATCGTTGCAATATTCGAAGCCCTGCTTCAAAGCAATTACAAATATATTAATTTTGCCTGGTTGCTCCCCCCTCACCGGTTCTTGGTCAGGCAAACTGAAAGTGAAGCCGAACAAGTTGAGAAGTTCCATTTGGCAACAGCATGGATTTAGCTGGGAAGAGCAAAATTTGCTTACAAACCAAAGTTACGAAATCATTATTATTTATGCGCTCAAAGAAAAATTTCTAAATTTAAAGAAACAAGTCTTCTTATATATTGGATCATAAATTGAATTTCATCCGTCTCAGAGACGTCCCTTCGACCTAAAAAACTACGCATTGAAGATGTCCGACTTTCTGTACTTGATACGTAAATTTGTTATAGGGGTCTGCAGGTCCTAAAAACGTTCTCTTAGCATACATAGTCTGATCTTTCATATTTCTGCTTTTGCCTTCCTAAATTTCTAGATTTGTCGTCCAGATTTCTAGCAGCTGACTTGGTGATGAAACCGTCCGATTCTTGACATCTGCAGTTGAAATTGCAGTGAAAATTAATATCGCCACGAAATGCAATGCCTGGTGATGAAGAACCAATGCTTTGAAACACTGGTTGAGGCAGAGATCGGCAGGTACTTGAAGGTCCCTTGCTGTCTGGGGGATGCTTGCTGTCTGGGGGATGCTTGCTGTCTGGGGGATACTTGCTGTCTGGGGGATGCTTGCTGTCTGGGGGATGCTTGCTGTCTGGGGGATACTTGCTGTCTGGGGGATGCTTGCTGTCTGGGGGATGCTTGCTGTCTGGGGGATGCTTGCTGTCTGGGGGATGCTTGCTGTCTGGGGGATGCTTGCTGTCTGGGGGATGCTTGCTGTCTGGGGGATGCTTGCTGTCTGGGGGATGCTTGCTGTCTGGGGGATGCTTGCTGTCTGGGGGATGCTTGCTGTCTGGGGGATGCTTGCTGTCTGGGGGATGCTTGCTGTCTGGGGGATGCTTGCTGTCTGGGGGATGCTTGCTGTCTGGGGGATGCTTGCTGTCTGGGGGATGCTTGTTGTCTGGGGGATGCTTGCTGTCTGGGGGATGCTTGCTGTCTGGGGGATGCTTGCTATATGGAGGATGCTGAGATCGATGAATTGAAACAATTCAATTAGCAAAATTTATTTTTACGATGCTTTTCCCTTTAACTTTCCCTTTAAAAACCCCTTTGCCCCACTAACAGGTTATTCCCTTTAAAAAGACAGAGGATGATGAGGCAGTTATGCAATACAAGAGACCTAAATAAGTTTCTTACAATCGCTGAAGCAGCAGCTGTCTCCTCTTTCATTAGAATTTTTCTGCAAAGATCTATCTATCTATGATTCATAGATCTATCTATTCATAACTAATTCATAGATCTATCTAGGAATCAACTGTAGGTCTATCTATGAATAATCTGTGGATCATCTGTACAGTAGATCTATCTATGGATTATCTATAGAACTAACTGTAGATCAATCTATGAATCATCTGTAGATCAATCTAGTAATCATCTGTAGATCTATCTATAGATCATCTGTAGATTTATCTATGAATCATCTGTACGAGCCTACGTACCTCATACGATCGTACTTTATTTTTCCACAATGATTCGTGATTTCAATATAATTATAATAAAGACTAGAGACCAAGCTAGGTCCCAAGCCTCACAGACCTAGTTTTGCTGGTTTTCGTGACCTATGGAGACTCAAATGATGGGGGGGGAGAACATTATACTAATTAAGCTATTGAAAGTGTTTTAGGTCGAAGCTTCCAAAGGGGGAGCTGAACTAGTCCACTATCACTAAATTTCTACATTATGCAAAGCCGTGTACTGTTGCCCTGACTCGCGAATGCCATTTAAGGACTTGCCCCACGCTGTCACTGAATATCAGGGGTGCATGCTGATGCGATAAAAATAGATCTGAATGTAGAAAGTAAAAGTCTATTTTCGGTTCACTTTCGTCCAGCATTAGCTGGTAAAACAGAAAAAGAGCTGTTTTTTTATTAACTTGCAATATTAAGTATTTTTCTGCGTGGGAGAAAAGCACACTGATTGCACATCGAAAGTAAACCCGGGAGTCATCAAGTACGAATGCTAGTTGAAATTTTTGATTGGTAAAAAAATCTCTTCAAGACGTCTTGATGCGTTTCTCAATGTGAGAATACACTGCATTGAAATCAAGGGTTTCGGATCAACCTATTTATAGTAAGCATGAGTCCCACTCTCAATCATGCCCCCATTCTGATTTTTAGGACCAATTCGTGACAATTAGAGGGGCGGCAGCCGTTAATCCCCACCCCATTAACTAGCTGATGAATTATTCATTTTGTCTCCAACCTGCAGCCAGGCCGCTAAGACACACACTGCATGATACTCGTTCAGCTGCATTGGCTGAACCCAAGGAGGTCTAGAACCATGACATGGCTCGAGAGCTCTTCCTCAGATCGCTCACTGTTTAGAAACAAAAGCTAAATCTTTTCTTTCACGATTTTAGGTTCGACTGGCTAATATCGGTCTAAGCTTGGTCAAAGATGCTTGCTTTACTTAGAAAATATGACAGTTTTTTTAGTCAATAATAATCATTAATATTAGTTATTATCCCCCCGTGCCTTGAGGGTTGTGCCTAGTTGGATTGTAGCCTAGGGGGGGGGGTTGTAGCCTAGGGGGTTGTAGCCTAGGGGGTTTGTAGCCTAGGGGGTTTGTAGCTTAGGGGGGTTGTAGCCTAGGGGGTTGTAGCTTAGGGGTTTGTAGCCTAGGGGGGTTTGTAGCTTAGGGGGGTTGTAGCCTAGGGGGTTTGTAGCCTAGGGGTTGTAGCCTAGGGGGTTTGTAGCCTAGGGGGTTTGTAGCCTAGGGGGTTTGTAGCCTAGGGGGGTTTGTAGCCTAGGGGGTTTGTAGCCTAGGGGGTTGTAGCCTAGGGGGTTTGTAGCCTAGGGGGGTTTGTAGCTTAGGGGGTTGTAGCCTAGGGGGGTTGTAGCTTAGGGGTTTGTAGCCTAGGGGGGTTTGTAGCTTAGGGGGGTTGTAGCCTAGGGGGGTTGTAGCTTAGGGGTTTGTAGCCTAGGGGTTTTTAGCCTAAGGGTTTGTAGCCTAGGGGTTTGTAGCCTAAGGGTTTGTAGCCTAAGGGTTTGTAGCCTAGGGGGTTGTAGCCCAGGGGGGTTGTAGCCTAGGGGGTTGTAGCCTAGGGGGGTTGTAGCCTAGGGGTTTGTAGCCTAGGGGGTTGTAGCCTAGGGGTTTGTAGCCCAGGGGGTTGTAGCCTAGGGGGTTGTAGCTTAGGGGGGTTGTAGCCTAGGGGGGTTGTAGCTTAGGGGTTTGTAGCCTAGGGGTTTGTAGCCTAGGGGGTTGTAGCCCAGGGGGGTTGTAGCCTAGGGGGGTTGTAGCCTAGGGGGTTGTAGCCTAGGGGTTTGTAGCCTAGGGGTTTGTAGCCTAGGGGTTTGTAGCCCAGGGGGTTGTAGCCTAGGGGGTTGTAGCTTAGGGGGTTGTAGCCTAGGGGGGTTGTAGCTTAGGGGTTTGTAGCCTAGGGGTTTTTAGCCTAAGGGTTTGTAGCCTAGGGGGGTTGTAGCCCAGGGGGTTGTAGCCTAGGGGGGTTGTAGCCTAGGGGGGTTGTAGCCTAGGGGGGTTGTGCCTTGTGGGGTTGTGCCAGGGGGTTGTGCCTAGAGGTTGTGCCTAGGGGGTTGTGCCTTGTGGGGTTGTGCCAGGGGGTTGTGCCTGGAGGTTGTGCCTAGGGGTTGTGTCTAGGGGGTTGTGCCTGGAGGTTGTGCCTAGGGGGTTGTGTCTAGGGGTTGTGTCTAGGGGCTGTGTCTAGGGGGTTGTGTCTAGGGGGTTGTGTCTAGGGGGCTGTGTCTAGGGGGCTGTGTCTAGGGGGTGTGTCTAGGGGTTGTGCCTAGGGGGTTGTGTCTAGGGGTTGTGTCTAGGGGGCTGTGTCTAGGGGTTGTGTCTAGGGGGTTGTGTCTAGGGGGTTGTGTCTAGGGGGCTGTGTCTAGGGGGTGTGTCTAGGGGGTTGTGTCTAGGGGTTGTGTCTAGGGGGTGTGTCTAGGGGCTGTGTCTAGGGGTT
This sequence comes from Macrostomum lignano, assembly GCA_002269645.1. Classification (NCBI taxonomy): domain Eukaryota; kingdom Metazoa; phylum Platyhelminthes; family Macrostomidae; genus Macrostomum; species Macrostomum lignano. The sequence goes on along the minus strand of NIVC01001845.1, from coordinate 92,072 downwards.
GTGTCTAGGGGGTGTGTCTAGGGGGTTGTGCCTAGGGGGTTGTGCCTAGGGGGTTGTGTCTAGGGGGTTGTGCCTTGTGGGGTTGTGCCAGGGGGTTGTGCCTAGGGGGATCCGCGCAATAGCTGCGGCTGTGCTGTCAGTTGCACATCTGGCCATTAGGGCAGGTGTAATCAAATTGCTATTACACTCGTATTATTGTGCACTAAAAACTTATTAATTTTCGAAATGAAGCATAATCCTTTCATTTTTATGGAAACTGCAGAAACACGGCAGTCAGACCGCATTATGTCGTGAGAATGAATCGTGAATCCAGACTACTGGTTCTGGGTCGCCTTGGCTGAACCCGTGAGTACGGCATGCGTTTGGTGCCTGGCAATGTCTCAATGGCAGCATCATGGCTGGCGTGTTTGCCGAATCTATTCATAGTGTATGGATGGGGCGGGACGCCTTGGCAAACACGAACTCTGCAAAGCAGGAGGAGCGCGGCATAAGTGGATGAAATGCCTGCTCAGTTGTTGAACCGCCTTCTTCCCTTGCTGTTCGTCCTTGTAATCGAACCCAGTGGTTACAAACAAATGCGTCTACATGTCTACATGTAACCCAGTGGGTCATTGAGACATTGGGTCACTGATCATGAGACACTGGGTCATTGAGACACTGGGTCATTGAGACATTGGGTCACTGATCATGAGACACTGGGTCATTGAGACATTGGGTCACTGATCATGAGACACTGGGTCATTGAGACACTGGGTCATTGAGACATTGGGTCACTGATCATGAGACACTGGGTCATTGAGACATTGGGTCACTGATCATGAGACACTGGGTCATTGAGACAGTGGGTCATTAACACATTGGGTCACTGATCATGAGACACTGGGTCATTGAGACATTGGGTCACTGATCATGAGACACTGGGTCATTGAGACATTGGGTCACTGATCATGAGACACTGGGTCATTGAGACAGTGGGTCATTAACACATTGGGTCACTGATCATGAGACACTGGGTCATTGAGACAGTGGGTCATTAACACATTGGGTCACTGATCATGAGACACTGGGTCATTGAGACAGTGGGTCATTAACACATTGGGTCACTGATCATGAGACACTGGGTCATTGAGACATTGGGTCACTGATCATGAGACACTGGGTCATTGAGACATTGGGTCACTGATCATGAGACACTGGGTCATTGAGACATTGGGTCACTGATCATGAGACACTGGGTCATTGAGACAGTGGGTCATTAAGACATTGGGTCACTGATCATGAGACACTGGGTCATTGAGACAGTGGGTCATTAATACATTGGGTCACTGATCATGAGACACTGGGTCATTGAGACAGTGGGTCATTAAGACATTGGGTCACTGATCATGAGACACTGGGTCGTTGAGACATTTTGTTATTGAGACATTCGAATTATCGAGACGACACGCTCTAATTTTACTGCAGAAATTTCATCGCATATTGCTTCGATGACGAACAAGCTTATCAAAATAAAATAGAAAGCATTTTTTAAATACGCTCGTAGAAAACGTTTTAAAATCCTGATAGCTGGCGTGCCTCATGCAGAGAATCCTCCTTGATTGAGACAGACGGACGCACAGAGGAGAGACATGAGGCAGAAAATCCTGGTGCATGCGCAGGGAGCTCTGCACTTGAACAGCTTGCAGAGTATTAAACACCAACTCCCCCCCTCCGCCTTCCACGAACCCATGGCCGCTGCCCCTCGCCGTGTTTACCAACCCGATAGCGGAAACCAGCGTCACGCTCGGAGCCCAGAGCTGCCCATAGATGGCGGTGCCGCGATCGGGGGAGGGGGGGGGTTGCAGGCCTCTCTCAGGACCGCAGCTGACTGAGAGAAATGGCTTGGCCTGACCGATCAAATTCTGAACTCTGTGGCGCCTACAGCACGACAGCTTTTCCTTTGTTCTCTTCTACCCTCCTATCCCTGTCTACTTTACCATTCTCCTCTTTCTCCTCTCTCTCTCTCAGTCCCTCTCCTTCTCCTCTCTCTCCTCTGTCTCAGTCCCTCTCCTTCTCCTCTCTCTCCTCTGTCTCAGTCCCTCTCCTTCTCCTCTCTCTCCTCTCTCTCTCTCAGTCCCTCTCCTTCTCCTCTCTCTCTCTCAGTCCCTCTCCTTCTCCTCTCTCTCTCTCAGTCCCTCTCCTTCTCCTCTCTCTCCTCTCTCTCTCTCAGTCCCTCTCCTTCTCCTCTCTCTCCTCTCTCTCAGTCCCTCTCCTTCTCCTCTCTCTCCTCTGTCTCAGTCCCTCTCCTTCTCCTCTCTCTCCTCTCTCTCTCTCAGTCCCTCTCCTTCTCCTCTCTCTCTCTCAGTCCCTCTCCTTCTCCTCTCTCTCCTCTCTCTCTCTCTCAGTCCCTCTCCTTCTCCTCTCTCTCCTCTCTCTCAGTCCCTCTCCTTCTCCTCTCTCTCCTCTGTCTCAGTCCCTCTCCTTCTCCTCTCTCTCCTCTCTCTCTCTCAGTCCCTCTCCTTCTCCTCTCTCTCTCTCTCTCAGTCCCTCTCCTTCTCCTCTCTCTCCTCTCTCTCAGTCCCTCTCCTTCTCCTCTCTCTCCTCTGTCTCAGTCCCTCTCCTTCTCCTCTCTCTCCTCTCTCTCAGTCCCTCTCCTTCCCCTCTCTCTCCTCTCTATCAGTCCCTCTCCTTCCCCTCTCTCTCCTCTCTCTCAGTCCCTCTCCTTCTCCTCTCTCTCCTCTCTCTCAGTCCCTCTCCTTCTCCTCTCTCTCTTCTGTCTCACTCCCTCTCCTATCCCCCAATCTCTCTCCTCCCTTTTAGTAGTTCACATTTGCTGCTCGCCATTTACCCTGGCAGGGCTAAAGCAGGTCACCAGGCTCTCCTATTGGTTCCGTTGTATTGGCAGGAATTTGCAATCAGGCTACAGCGAAACAAGCTCGGGACCAATTAGGGCTACGTTGGATTCTGTGAAACAATAAAAGGAAGCGGATGCAGGACCGGGCAACTGCACCATTCTGAGAGGATTGACCCAGCCGCACAGCATCCAGACATGCCGTTCACTCCTAGCCACCGCCTGTGCACCCTGCTGCTCTGCCTCGCTGTTCTCAGCGGCAGCTCGACCGGCTTCCTGCTGCTCAAGGAGGCTTCATCGGCCACTACTGATTCCTTGACTACCCGGGCGGTGGAGGCGGCCGCTATGGCCGAGGCCTTCGCTGAAGCCGCTGAACTGGCAGCTGTTGAAGCCAAATCGGCAACCGCTGAAGCCGCCGCCGCAGCTTCTGCAGAGAATTCCGTGGCCGAGCCAGCCCAGCGAATGCCGGTTGCCAAGCGGATGACTGGCAGCAACTTGGACGCTTTGAAGGCGAGGCTCATCGGGCGCGGCTACCTGCCTCCGGGCGCCTCCGACGAGGAACTGGCCCGGCTCGTCCGAAATCTGATTGACGTTTATAGCAGGCGCCGGTGAGCCTCCCACATTTGTCGCCTGCCTGTGATCCCAATTAGCACACCTATCTCACCTGCTTGTTATCATATAATAAATAATTAGCACACCTCTCTCACCTGCCTGTTATCATATAATAAATAATTAGCACACCTCTCTCACCTGCCTGTTATCATACAATATAATAATTAGCACACCTCTCTCACCTGCCTGTTATCATATAATAAATAATTAGCACCCCTCTTTCATCTGCCTGTTATCATATAATAAATAATTAGCACACCTCTCTCACCTGCCTGTTATCATACAATATAATGATTAGCACACCTCTCTCACCTGCCTGTTACCATACAATATAATAATTAGCACACCTCTCTCACCTACCTATTATCATATAATAATTAGTACACATTTTACATACATTGCATTGCAGAGTGGGCCGCCGACGATAGGCCAAAACCAAGAAGTCAACGAGAGAACAACATGTCAAAGCTGACCAAATTATAATTCGGTACCAGCGCAGTTACTCTTGAAAGTGTTGCGCTACAAAGTAAAGAGACGGCTGTGAACTAAAAACTTTATCGCATTAATGTTTCAGTAAAACAAAAAATACAATTAGAGAATGAGCTGACTGAAAATAGAAGAACAGCTTGGGTTATTTCTGTGCCAAGTCAGTAAGAACTGAAGTAGAACCCCCCCCCCCCCCCCAAGGAGAAGCACGGACACTGTCAATGCGCTGTCAATGCAACAAGCGTCTGTCGTACGGAGCTCTGATTAAAAATACGTTGTTGAGAAATAGGAAATTTTCCGCAAGTTTAATTTCTTTTAAGAGTAAAGTTTTCGAGCAGATTTTTTATTTACATATGTCAGTTTAGTGAGCTGAGCGTCCAAAAGCAGATTCCAAAGAACAGATTTATTCCAGAGAGTAGATTCCAGAAAGTAGACTCAGGTGAGCAGATCCTGCAGAGTAGATTCCAGAGAGTAGACTCAGGTGAGCAGATCCTGCAGAGTAGATTCCAGAGAGTAGACTCAAGGTGAGCAAATCACGCAGAGTAGATTCCAGAGAGTAGACTCAAGGTGAGCAGATCCTGCAGAGTAGACTCAGGTGAGCAGATCCCGCAGAGTAGATTCCAGAAAGTAGACTCAGGTGAGCAGATCCCGCAGAGTAGATTCCAGAGAGTAGACTCAGGTGAGCAGATCCCACAGAGTAGATTCCAGAGAGTAGACTCAAGGTGAGCAGATCCCGCAGAGTAGATTCCAGAAAGTAGACTCAAGGTGAGCAGATCCCGCAGAGTAGATTCCAGAGAGTAGACTCAAGGTGAGCAGATCCTGCAGAGTAGACTCAGGTGAGCAGATCCCGCAGAGTAGATTTCAGAGAGTAGATTCAGGTGAGCAGATCCCGCAGAGTAGATTCCAGAGAGTAGACTCAAGGGGAGCAGATTTAGTAGATTAGATTGTTGTCGAGCAGAATGCGATGAAAGCAGTTGTAAAAGAAGGTCAGACAATAATTATTCGATGGCCAAAACACTCATCTGATTTAAACAAACTTCAAAAGCAGTTGCCGTATCAAAGGGAACTGACACTGAGTGATCGTGTCTGTTGGGCTTGGGGCTAATCCGGCCAGGTGATTATAGAGACCATTAAAGACTCGTGTTTAACCCTCAGATAGTCAAAGCTCTGTTAATTTCATGAAAACAACGCCCCCAGATTGAAAGGAGGCTTGAAGGCCCGCTAATTGTTTTAGCACCCTCGGGAGAGCTTTGATTATGCTGAAAGCAGCAGCAATCTGCTTTCTGTCCGGAATTCATTGCCGTGTCTCTCACGCTCCGCTTCTGTTCTGCATAGCCGCCTCGCACTTGCTCCGTGAGTCCTCACTGATCCGCTCTTGCTTACGGACTCTCATCTCTTTCATCCTGATCCCCTCAACTCTGACCCCATAACCTCGCTCTACTTTACACAAATATTCTCTGTGTAGCTCTACTTTGATCAAATCTCAATACCCAAATCTACCCTACCCGATTTTACTCTACCCAAGTTTACTCTGCAAGACTTTACTCTACCCGACTCTACTCTACCTTAATCTATTTTACCCGACTCTACTCTACCCTAATCTACTCTACTTGACTCTGCTCTACCCTAATCTACTCTACCCGACTCTACTCTACCCTAATCTACTCTACCCTACTCTACCTCTACCCTAATCTACTCTACCCTAATCTACTCTACCCGACTCTACTCTACCCGACCCTACCCGACTCTACCCGACTCTACTCTACCCGACTCTACTCTACCCGACTCTACCCGACTCTACTCTACCCGACTCTACTCTACCCGACTCTACTCTACCCGACTCTACTCTACCCGACTCTACTCTACCCGACTCTACTCTACCCGACTCTACTCTACCCGACTCTACTCTACCCGACTCTACTCTACCCGACTCTACTCTACACGACTCGACTGTACCCGAATCTACTCTACTCGACTCTACTCTACCCGAATCTATTCTGCCTGACTCTACTCTACTCAAATCTACTCCACAAGACTCTACTCCAATTGGCCCTACCCTAATCGAATCTACTCTACTTGACTCTACTTTACCCGACTAGCTCGTATCTGGCAATCTGATTACAGCCCCTCACTACAGTAGTGAGCTATCACAAGTTGAAGTTACTAACTTTAAAGGCGTAGTATTTAACCCTATCTTTAGCCTTTAACGCTAGCCCTAGCTCTCTTTACTTTAGCCCTAGTCGTTACCAGTGAAAATTAGCAAACAAAGTTTGGTTGCAACGCCAACCATGGCAGCTCTGACAATAATTTCGATGAGTCACTGAGCTTTTCATCTGGACTAAATAAATGATACACGATCTGAGTTCTGAGTTAACAAAAATTAATCCGCATTTTCTCTCGCTCTCTCTCTCTCTCACACAGCATCCACTGCAACCATGCTAGCTCATACCAGCGGAAACCACCCCATCCGTGTAGCAGATCCGCCCACGCTTTGTTTGGGCTCGAGAAGCAGCATCCTATGCTACATCATCCCCCACCCCCAATAGTCTGTCTAGCGGTGGGCGGGGAAGGCGGGGGGAGTCAACAACAACTCTGCAGGTAGACTAAATTTTACATTTTCAATTTGTTCAGGACTGATTGCGTTTGTGGAGGCGGACTGCAATGATTCCGGACGAGAATGATTCAGGGGGATTCTGGATTCTGGCCGGCAAAGATTTAAAATAAGAACGATCAGGGAGAGAACGATTCAGAGGAGGAGAAAATGATTGAGGAAGGGATGGTTCAGGACTACAATGATTCAGGAAGAGAATGATTCAGGAAGATAATTATTCAGGAAGAGAATTATTCAGGACGAGAATGATTCAGGAAGAGAATGATTCAGGAAGAGAATGATTCAGGAAGAGAATTATTCAGGACGAGAATGATTCAGGAAGAGAATGATTCAGGAAGAGAATGATTCAGGAAGAGAATGATTCAGGAAGAGAATGATTCAGGAAGAGAATGATTCAGGAAGAGAATGATTCAGGAAGAGAATGATTCAGGAAGAGAATGATTCAGGACAAGACTGATTCAGGAAGAGAATGATTCAGGAAGAGAATGATTCAGGAAGAGAATGATTCAGGACAAGACTGATTCAGGAAGAGAATGATTCAGGAAGAGAATGATTCAGGAAGATAATTATTTAGGAAGAGACTGATTCAGGACAAGACTGATTCAGGAAGAGAATGATTCAGGAAGATAATTATTTAGGAAGAGACTGATTCAGGAAGAGAATGATTCAGGAAGAGAATGATTCAGGACAAGACTGATTCAGGACAAGAATGATTCAGGAAGAGAATGATTCAGGACAAGAATGATTCAGGAAGAGAATGATTCAGGAAGAGAATGATTCAGGAAGAGAATGATTCAGGACAAGAATGATTCAGGAAGAGAATGATTCAGGAAGAGAATGATTCAGGAAGATAATTATTTAGGAAGAGAATGATTCAGGAAGATAATTATTTAGGAAGATAATGATTCAGGAAGATAATTATTCAGGAAGAGAGATTCAGAAAGAGAATGATTCAGGAAGATAATTATTTAGGAAGAGACTGATTCAGGACAAGACTGATTCAGGAAGAGAATGATTCAGGAAGAGAATGATTCAGGAAGATAATTATTTAGGAAGAGACTGATTCAGGAAGAGAATGATTCAGGAAGAGAATGATTCAGGAAGAGAATGATTCAGGACAAGACTGATTCAGGAAGAGAATGATTCAGGAAGAGAATGATTCAGGACAAGACTGATTCAGGAAGAGAATGATCCAGGAAGAGAATGATTCAGGAAGAGAATGATTCAGGAAGAGAATGATTCAGGACAAGACTGATTCAGGAAGAGAATGATTCAGGAAGAGAATGATTCAGGAAGATAATTATTTAGGAAGAGACTGATTCAGGACAAGACTGATTCAGGAAGAGAATGATTCAGGAAGATAATTATTTAGGAAGAGACTGATTCAGGAAGAGAATGATTCAGGAAGAGAATGATTCAGGACAAGACTGATTCAGGACAAGAATGATTCAGGAAGAGAATGATTCAGGACAAGAATGATTCAGGAAGAGAATGATTCAGGAAGAGAATGATTCAGGAAGATAATTATTTAGGAAGAGAATGATTCAGGAAGATAATTATTTAGGAAGATAATGATTCAGGAAGATAATTATTCAGGAAGAGAGATTCAGAAAGAGAATGATTCAGGAAGATAATTATTTAGGAAGAGACTGATTCAGGACAAGACTGATTCAGGAAGAGAATGATTCAGGAAGAGAATGATTCAGGAAGATAATTATTTAGGAAGAGACTGATTCAGGAAGAGAATGATTCAGGAAGAGAATGATTCAGGAAGAGAATGATTCAGGACAAGACTGATTCAGGAAGAGAATGATTCAGGAAGAGAATGATTCAGGACAAGACTGATTCAGGAAGAGAATGATCCAGGAAGAGAATGATTCAGGAAGAGAATGATCCAGGAAGAGACTGATTCAGGAAGAGAATGATTCAGGACAAGACTGATTCAGGAAGAGAATGATCCAGGAAGAGAATGATTCAGGAAGAGAATGATTCAGGAAGAGAATGATTCAGGAAGAGAATGATTCAGGAAGAGAATGATTCAGGAAGAGAATGATTCAGGAAGAGAATGATTCAGGAAGAGAATGATTCAGGAAGAGAATGATTCAGGAAGAGAATGATTCAGGAAGAGAATGATTCAGGAAGAGAATGATTCAGGAAGAGAATGATTCAGGAAGAGAATGATTCAGGAAGAGAATGATTCAGGAAGATAATTATTCAGGAAGAGAATGATTCAGGAAGAGAATGATTCAGGAAGATAATTATTCAGGAAGAGAGATTCAGGAAGAGAATGATTCAGGAAGAGAATGATTCAGGAAGAGAATGATTCAGGAAGAGAATGATTCAGGAAGAGAATGATTCAGGAAGAGAATGATTCAGGAAGAGAATGATTCAGGAAGAGAATGATTCAGGAAGAGAATGATTCAGGAAGAGAGATTCAGGAAGAGAATGATTCAGGAAGAGAATGATTCAGGAAGATAATTATTCAGGAAGAGAGATTCAGGAAGAGAATGATTCAGGAAGAGAATGATTCAGGAAGAGAATGATTCAGGAAGAGAATGATTCAGGAAGAGAATGATTCAGGAAGAGAATGATTCAGGAAGAGAATGATTCAGGAAGAGAATGATTCAGGAAGAGAATGATTCAGGACGAGAATGATTCAGGAAGAGAATGATTCAGGAAGAGAATGATTCAGGACGAGAATGATTCAGGAAGAGAATGATTCAGGACGAGAATGATTCAGGAAGAGAATGATTCAGGAAGAGAATGATTCAGGAAGAGAATGATTCAGGAAGAGAATGATTCAGGAAGAGAATGATTCAGGAAGAGAATGATTCAGGAAGAGAATGATTCAGGACAAGACTGATTCAGGAAGATAATGATTCAGGAAGAGAATGATTCACGAAGAGAATGATTCAGGACAAGAATGATTCAGGAAGAGAATGATTCAGGACAAGAATGATTCAGGAAGAGAATGATTCAGGAAGATAATTATTTAGGAAGAGAATGATTCAGGAAGATAATTATTTAGGAAGATAATGATTCAGGAAGATAATTATTCAGGAAGAGAGATTCAGAAAGAGAATGATTCAGGAAGATAATTATTTAGGAAGAGACTGATTCAGGACAAGACTGATTCAGGAAGAGAATGATTCAGGAAGAGAATGATTCAGGAAGATAATTATTTAGGAAGAGACTGATTCAGGAAGAGAATGATTCAGGAAGAGAATGATTCAGGAAGAGAATGATTCAGGACAAGACTGATTCAGGAAGAGAATGATTCAGGAAGAGAATGATTCAGGACAAGACTGATTCAGGAAGAGAATGATCCAGGAAGAGAATGATTCAGGAAGAGAATGATTCAGGAAGAGAATGATTCAGGACAAGACTGATTCAGGAAGAGAATGATTCAGGAAGAGAATGATTCAGGAAGATAATTATTTAGGAAGAGACTGATTCAGGACAAGACTGATTCAGGAAGAGAATGATTCAGGAAGATAATTATTTAGGAAGAGACTGATTCAGGAAGAGAATGATTCAGGAAGAGAATGATTCAGGACAAGACTGATTCAGGACAAGAATGATTCAGGAAGAGAATGATTCAGGACAAGAATGATTCAGGAAGAGAATGATTCAGGAAGAGAATGATTCAGGAAGATAATTATTTAGGAAGAGAATGATTCAGGAAGATAATTATTTAGGAAGATAATGATTCAGGAAGATAATTATTCAGGAAGAGAGATTCAGAAAGAGAATGATTCAGGAAGATAATTATTTAGGAAGAGACTGATTCAGGACAAGACTGATTCAGGAAGAGAATGATTCAGGAAGAGAATGATTCAGGAAGATAATTATTTAGGAAGAGACTGATTCAGGAAGAGAATGATTCAGGAAGAGAATGATTCAGGAAGAGAATGATTCAGGACAAGACTGATTCAGGAAGAGAATGATTCAGGAAGAGAATGATTCAGGACAAGACTGATTCAGGAAGAGAATGATCCAGGAAGAGAATGATTCAGGAAGAGAATGATCCAGGAAGAGACTGATTCAGGAAGAGAATGATTCAGGACAAGACTGATTCAGGAAGAGAATGATCCAGGAAGAGAATGATTCAGGAAGAGAATGATTCAGGAAGAGAATGATTCAGGAAGAGAATGATTCAGGAAGAGAATGATTCAGGAAGAGAATGATTCAGGAAGAGAATGATTCAGGAAGAGAATGATTCAGGAAGAGAATGATTCAGGAAGAGAATGATTCAGGAAGAGAATGATTCAGGAAGAGAATGATTCAGGAAGAGAATGATTCAGGAAGAGAATGATTCAGGAAGAGAATGATTCAGGAAGATAATTATTCAGGAAGAGAATGATTCAGGAAGAGAATGATTCAGGAAGATAATTATTCAGGAAGAGAGATTCAGGAAGAGAATGATTCAGGAAGAGAATGATTCAGGAAGAGAATGATTCAGGAAGAGAATGATTCAGGAAGAGAATGATTCAGGAAGAGAATGATTCAGGAAGAGAATGATTCAGGAAGAGAATGATTCAGGAAGAGAATGATTCAGGAAGAGAGATTCAGGAAGAGAATGATTCAGGAAGAGAATGATTCAGGAAGATAATTATTCAGGAAGAGAGATTCAGGAAGAGAATGATTCAGGAAGAGAATGATTCAGGAAGAGAATGATTCAGGAAGAGAATGATTCAGGAAGAGAATGATTCAGGAAGAGAATGATTCAGGAAGAGAATGATTCAGGAAGAGAATGATTCAGGAAGAGAATGATTCAGGACGAGAATGATTCAGGAAGAGAATGATTCAGGAAGAGAATGATTCAGGACGAGAATGATTCAGGAAGAGAATGATTCAGGACGAGAATGATTCAGGAAGAGAATGATTCAGGAAGAGAATGATTCAGGAAGAGAATGATTCAGGAAGAGAATGATTCAGGAAGAGAATGATTCAGGAAGAGAATGATTCAGGAAGAGAATGATTCAGGACAAGACTGATTCAGGAAGATAATGATTCAGGAAGAGAATGATTCACGAAGAGAATGATTCAGGACAAGACTGATTCAGGAGGAGAGATTCAGGAAGATAATTATTCAGGAAGAGAGATTCAGGAAGAGAGATTCAGGAAGAGAGATTCAGGAAGAGAGATTCAGGAAGAGAGATTCACGAAGAGAATGATTCAGGACAAGACTGATTCAGGAAGAGAATGATTCAGGAAGATAATTATTCAGGAAGAGAGATTCAGGAAGAGAATGATTCAGGAAGAGAGTGATTCAGGAAGATAATTTTTCAGGAAGAGAGATTCAGGAAGAGAATGATTCAGAACTAGAATGATTCGGGGCTAGAATGAGCTGTCTTGTCTTGATACAATTTAATAGTTATGCTTTATCACAACGAGAAAAGTATCCAAGTCAAATTTTCGCAAGCAAACGGCTCTGTGCCACAGACAGTTTCTATAGCTATTAATATATTTTTTCCCCTAATCTGATAAAATTGTAACGAACGCAAATACATAGAGAAGATACACTCGGCAAATTCAATAGAAAGGCCGTCATGTCTGAGGAAGGATTTTACTTGGTGATGCTAGCTAAGAGAGACGCGCTAGAGACAGCCCTGTGGCAGTGCTACAACCAGCTGTTCACCAAGCTGGGCTACTTCAACAAGCACCAGGTCACCATAGACGGCAAGAGCGTGCCGCTGACGCAGGAGACGATGGCAACAACAGTTGACGGGCATGTGACCAAGGGAAACAGGGACGGGTTCTTTATTTTTCGTCAGCACTTTATACACGTGTTTGAGGATGGCAGCCTCATGCTGCAGCTCATCAAGGATGCGTGCACTGCGCTGGAGAAACCAATGGGCCAACTGAATGACAAGTGAGAATGAGTTCTTTATGATTTTTGACGCAACTAAAGCATCTTACCGCCCTAAACTCTGTTCCATTCTCTCGCTGTCTTTCTCACTTACATGTATATTTTCCCAGTCTGTCAGTTTGCAGATCACACTCATGATCTTGACATCAAACCTCCTCTCTCACTCTCTCACCTCTCTCTCACTCTCTCACCTCTCTCATCTCTCTCTCACTCTCTCACCTCTCTCTCTCTCTCTCACCTCTCTCTCACTCTCTCACCTCTCTCATCTCTCTCTCACTCTCTCACCTCTCTCTCTCTCTCTCACCTCTCTCTCACTCTCTCACCTCTCTCACCTCTCTCACCTCTCTCTCACTCTCTCACCTCTCTCTCACTCTCTCACCTCTCTCATCTCTCTCTCACTCTCTCACCTCTCTCTCACTCTCTCTCTCACCTCTCTCTCACTCTCTCACCTCTCTCTCTCTCTCTCTCTCTCACCTCTCTCTCACTCTCTCACCTCTCTCATCTCTCTCTCACTCTCTCACCTCTCTCTCACTCTCTCTCTCACCTCTCTCTCACTCTCTCACCTCTCTCTCTCACCTCTCTCACTCTCTCACCTCTCTCTCACTCTCTCACCTCTCTCACTCTCTCACCTCTCTCACCTCTCTCTCACTCTCTCACCTCTCTCTCACTCTCTCACCTCTCTCACTCTCTCACCTCTCTCTCACTCTCTCACCTCTCTCTCACTCTCACCTCTCTCACCCCTCTCTCACCTCTCTCTCACTCTCTCACCTCTCTCTCACTCTCTCACCTCTCTCACCTCTCTCACCTCTCTCTCACTCTCTCACCTCTCTCACCTCTCTCACCTCTCTCTCACTCTCTCACCTCTCTCACCTCTCTCACCTCTCTCACCTCTCTCTCACTCTCTCACCTCTCTCACCTCTCTCACTCTCTCACCTCTCTCACCTCTCTCTCACCCCTCTCACCTCTCTCACTCTCTCACTCTCTCACCTCTCTCACCTCTCTCTCACCCCTCTCTCTCTCTCTCACCTCTCTCTCACTCTCTCACCTCTCTCATCTCTCTCTCACTCTCTCACCTCTCTCTCACTCTCTCACCTCTCTCACTCTCTCACCTCTCTCACTCTCTCACCTCTCTCACCTCTCTCTCACCCCTCTCACCTCTCTCTCACTCTCTCACCTCCCTCTCACCTCTCTCACCTCTCTCTCACCCCTCTCTCACCTCTCTCTCACTCTCTCACCTCTCTCACTCTCTCACCTCTCTCTCACCTCTCTCACCTCTCTCACTCTCTCACCTCTCTCTCACCTCTCTCACCTCTCTCTCACTCTCTCACCTCTCTCTCACTCTCTCACCTCTCTCTCACCTCTCTCACCTCTCTCTCACCTCTCTCACCTCTCTCACTCTCTCACCTCTCTCTCACTCTCTCACCTCTCTCTCACTCTCTCACCTCTCTCTCACCTCTCTCACCTCTCTCTCACCTCTCTCTCACCTCTCTCATCTCTCTCTCACCTCTCTCACCTCTCTCACCTCTCTCTCACATCTCTAACCCCTCTCTCACATCTCTCACCTCTCTCTCACCTCTCTCCCACATCTCTCACCTCTCTCACCTCTCTCTCACCTCTCTCACCTCTCTCTCACCTCTCTCTCACCTCTCTCATCTCTCTCACCTCTCTCTCTCACCTCTCTAACCCCTCTCTCACATCTCTCACCTCTCTCTCACCTCTCTCACCTCTCTCTCACCTCTCTCTCACCTCTCTCACCTCTCTCTCACCTCTCTCATCTTTCTCACCTCTCTCTCTTAACCCTCTCTCACATCTCTCAGATATTTTTCTGACTTCTCTAGCCGCTCCTAGACTCGCTTATTCATGCCTTCCCATTACCGGATGTCATTCTGCCGTGATCTCACTTTAACAATAAACCCAAGCCTTATAGAGCTTTCAACACTCAGCTGATTGTCCCTGAATTCTCCCCCTCACACACACTCGCACATCCCACTGCTCCCACCCGTCTCTCGATTTCCACTTCAGTCTTGCACTTAGCTCTCAATTTTAGTCTCGCTTCAGTACGTCATGCAGTTAATTTGATTGGCCTTCACTATAAAAAATAATTAGCACAAAAGTACCAGTATGCTAAATTCGCAGTGAATAGCACCCTTGCACCCTCACTAAATATTGTGTTGAATTAACAGCCCAATATTCTAAATAAAAATGGTCTATATGCAATGAATTCCTTGGCAGTGCCTAAAAAGTCCCCTTCGAAATAGCTAACGAAGCAATGATTCTCGCTATCATTACCTCTGCATCAGTTGTATTTTTATTATAATTAAAGCGTATTGCATATTGCATCAGTCAAACAAGCGTTTGCTTGATCAGAAGTGTCTTTCTAGAAAGAACATGTCAGTATTGTTGTGACGCCTGTTTTGTCGTGAGGGCCGTTTCGTCAGATGGCCGTTTCGTCAGGTGGCCGTTCTGTCAGGTGGCCGTTCTGTCAGGTGGCAGTTCTGTCAGGTGGCCGTTCTGTCGTGAGGCCGTTCTGTCGTGAGGCCGTTCTGTCTTGTGGCCGTTCTGTCGTGAGGCCGTTCTGTCGTGAGGCCGTTCTGTCTTGTGGCCGTTCTGTCGTGAGGCCGTTCTGTCGTGAGGCCGTTCTGTCTTGTGGCCGTTCTGTCGTGAGGCCGTTCTGTCGTGAGGCCGTTCTGTCGTGAGGCCGTTCTGTCTTGTGGCCGTTCTGTCGTGAGGCCGTTCTGTCGTGAGGCCGTTCTGTCTTGTGGCCGTTCTGTCGTGAGGCCGTTCTGTCGTGAGGCCGTTCTGTCTTGTGGCCGTTTTAGCGTTGCTGTCGTGAAATAAATCATTTAAACAAAAGCTACTACAATAAAAACAGTCGCGTATTCATGTTGGAATCGGCATTGGAACGTATTTGCGACTCGACGCTTTACTTGCTACTTACTTGAGTAGCTAGAAAGATTCCGCTGGAACAGAGGACAGAGGAATCGCTTATTTTGTTTCTTGTAAAGGTGTGATCATCTCGGATATCAAGCACGGAGGTCGCATTGACTGTTTTTCACCGTTGGCAGCGGAACTTTCACCCGATGAACAATTTAGACTTGTCTTTAAAATTATTTAATCCTCAGAAACCCTTAGCAATCTCTGCTATTGACTGGCTAGGATGGCTCATATAGCACTCTTGGTCTTGGTAGGTTTAATCTGACATGTACTAACTAATCAACTGCAAACTATCCATTGCCAGACAGGCGGCCTTCGCTTCTAAGAGCAACCCGCTGCTGCGCACAGTCTACTGGTACATCGACAAGCACTTCATCACTCAGCTGCCGCCAGCTCAACAGGCTTCGTTCACCGTAGACTGTCTGATGTTTGGAGAATGGGAGTGCAAGAGCTTCAATCTCATCGGCATGCACCTGGTTGCGCTAGCCTGCATGTTGGAAGCGAAGGAGCTCGCCACATTCCTGCCGCCGGAGGCCGCCAAGCATACAGCGGTGGTCAATCCGTACTTTAAAGGCTTCCTGGCGAAGAAGGCGATCACGTTGGCCATCAGTTTCAAGGATGTCAGAACTCCAGTTGGCGGGTCCGGAGCTGGTGCCGGGACAGCGAAGACTTTGGACAAGGGGGCCAATGACAAGAAGGCTGGCAAGGAGGCCAAGGACGCGAAGGACAAGGACGCGAAGGGAAAAGACGCGAAGGGCAAAGACGCCAAGGACAAGGACGGGAAAGGCAAAGACGCAAAGGGCAAAGATGCGAAGGACAAGGACGCGAAAGGAAAAGACGCGAAGGGAAAAGATGCGAAAGGCAAAGAGGCGAAGGACAAGGATGCGAAAGGAAAAGACGCGAAAGGCAAAGACGGTAAAGCCAAAGACGCAAAGGACAAGGACGCGAAGAGCAAGGACGCAAAAGGCAAAGATGCTAAAGGAAAAGACGCGAAAGGCAAAGATGCGAAGGGAAAAGACGCAAAGGCAAAGACTCCCGCAAAGAAGTAATGGCAACTGGTAAAATGATCGAGATTGAATTGAACTTAGAGCGTAGAGCGCAGCGGACGTATGATGTAGTCAAGCGTGCAAGTTTACACTATTCATTTATTAGGCATGTCGCATAATGCATAGAACTAAATAATACAAACAAATCGATTTTTATTATACAGGCGATTAATGTAGCGTCTTTTTGATGCGTTTCAAATTTCTACTGAAAAAGTAGGAGTAGCTAATATTAAATATAAGTAATGGTTTGAGATTGATGACATAGCTCTTGTGCCTTGCCACATTTTCCTGTGTCTACTCCTCCCGCTTTAAATGTTAAATCTAGTAAAACAAATTAAAGCACTACGCTCGTGTGCGGAAATTTTTGTGGGCCGAATTCAACTCGCATTTCAAGAAATTGAGACATCGGTCTATTCTGTCCTGGCCAGCTCGTACATGCAAACTGAAACCTCTAATGCACTTGAAGCTTCGATGTTGCGAGATTTCGAGTTCAATTCGGTGAGTCACAGTGCTCCCCCCGAGTCGTTTTTGCTTCCGCTAGCCCCGCTTCCATCTCCGTCACCGCCTCCGCCGCCCAGCGACACTCTCGATGGAACCCTAGACGGCATGCTCGCGTTGAGCATAGCGACGAACTCGGCATAGTCGATGCAACCGTCGCCGTTGATGTCGACCTCTCGGAGCATTTCTTCCACCTCAGCGTCCTCGTACTCGTGGCCGAGGCCGTCTAGTACGGCCTTCAGCTCCGGCGCTGATATATAACCGTTGCGGTCCTTGTCAAACACGTGGAACGCAGCCAGCAGTTCGTCCTCTGAGTCGTCGGCGTGCGTCTGATCCGCCTGGTGCTGCTTTTTGCCGGCGCGCTTCCTCGGGTCGGACTTCATCAGCTGGATGAACTCCTCGAACTCGATAGTCCCGTTGCCGTCCTTGTCAATGCGACGGAGCATATCCTATTGAGTTGTGTGGAATTTGGATCTACATATGATTGGAGACTGACTTCGATACGACTGCACTTTTCTACCAGTGGTTCTATTCCAAATACGAGGTTTATTCAAAAAGTTCTTTTCGGTCCTTTGGCATTTATTTTTAGAAAGCGTTGTAAACAGAATTTTAGCGATTTTACCAAGTTATGTCTATGGCCTAAACGTTCCTAGGGTTTTAAGTCTCAGTTTGCAACTATGTTAGAGCAGCGAACATTTCTATCAGCTGCCACTCAATTTCTTGGCCATGGCTGAATCATTTTCAAAGCAAGACGTTCGAAGCTTGATGAAGTTTCAGTTTCTGCAAGGAAAAAAGCCACCGGATATGTTTAGGGAGCTTCAGCAAGTGCTTGGCAACTGTGCACCAACTGAGCAGACAGTTCGAAAATGGTACCGGCTGTTCGCTGAGGGAAGAGAGAGCGTTGAGGACAATGGCCGCTCTGGAAGGCCGATGACTGCAACCAAAGAGACTGTTGTGAAGAAAGTGCAAGAGCTCTTGGATGATGATCGGCGACGGACTTGCGAAGAGTTGGCAGAAGACGTTGGTGTGTCAGTAGGAAGCGTCCACACTATTCTGACTGAGCGTCTTCTCCTACAGAAAAAGTTCTGCAAGTGGGTGCCACACCTGCTGACAGGTGAGCAAAAGATGCAGCGAACTGTGGCTTCAAGCAGCCACCTGCATCGGTTCCATCGAGAAGGGGAGGATTTTCTATCAAGAATTGTTGCTGGAGACGAGACGTGGGTTTACAGCTGGGATCCTGAGACAAAGGCCCAGTCTGCCGAATGGCTTCCAGCACATTCTCCAAGACCTCAGAAGGCCATCAGGAAGCAGGGCGCGATAAAGATCATGCACGTCATGTTTTTTGATTCCCAAGGAATCCTGCTGAACTGGGCAGTCCCACAAGAAACCACCGTCAATGGGGACTACTACAAGTGGATTCTGCAGGAGTAGGGGTTGTAGCCTAGTGGTTAGGGCGTCGGACTCACGACTTGAAGGTCGGGGGTTCGATTCCCGATCCCTCTGCAACAATTTGTGTCCTTGAGCAAGACACTTAACTCTGCGTTGCTTCAGTTTACCCAGCTGTAAAATGGGTACCAGCATTAGCTGGGGTAATTGAGGGTGTGTGTGGCGACCCCCCAGTCCTTGGACTGAACAGCCGTACGCAGCCTTCAGATGCGCCGCGCAATAGCTGCGGCTGAGCTGTCGGTTGCACATCTGCCCAGTGGGCAGGTGTAATCAATTAAATTAAAAAATGCAGGAGAAGCTGCGCCCAGCAATACGAAAGAAGCGCCCTGGTCTGCTGGAATCTGGCGTGATCCTGCTGCACGACAATGCGCCAGCACATCGCAAGCACAACGTCGTGGAACTCCTGAGCAAATGGGGCTGGGAAGTGCTCCAACATCCACCCTATTCGCCTGATTTGTCGCCGTGCGACTTCTTCTTATTTCCATCTGTGAAGAAGCACCTTCGGGGCATTCGATTTGACAGCGTCGAGCACATCGAAGCTGCATGCAATCAAGCTGTTCGCCAAACGGACGCGAGTGGTGTGAGTTCCGGAATCAGAGGCCTGGTAAATCGCTGGCAGAAGTGCAAAGACATTGGCGGTGAATATGTTGAGTGACAGAATCATGTTAAGCAATCTAACAGTGTTTTCATAGTTCCAGTTGTTTTGTGTTCAGTTTTGTAGGGCACCGAAAAGAACTTTTTGAATACACCTCGTAATTCAATCACGGACTACATACCTACGAGTATCGTTTCTTAAGTAGTATCCTTAAAAGTGAATTCTTTTACCTTTAATTGCTCAGTGCTTGGCGATCGACCAATGCATCGGAGAACTGTTCCCAGCTCCTCAGTTGTGATGCAGCCGTCTCCTAGGTAAATTAGGGATTAATGGCTTGTTGACACATTTAATAGCCTCTAATTTCTTCTGATTAAGAGTAGCGAAGTCATTACCAACCAATTACATTTCTTATCAACTTTTAATTGAGCTAAATTCTTTTGAGCCGATGATCACATTGGGATTCGATGTGCTTTTCAGTAAAGAAAATTGATTTCTCAAATCGAGGTCAAGCTTCATCAAGAGATCTTCTCACCGTCTTTATCGAACAGTTGGAAAGTTTCCTGAAAAATCTGCAGCTCAGAGGCGGTCACCATCAGACTGTCGTCAGACTCGTCCTTCGCTGATGACGAGGCCTGCTCATTCGAGGACATCATCCCTTGTGTGGTGAATGCTGCAGAGTAAAAAGGTGACTTTTTGCAAGCCGGAGGATATGGAATTGACCAATTTTCCTGGTTGTGCCGTCTCAGCTCTCAGGATTCCAGAGGTGCTATCCGTTCTGCTTCTCGGATGATACTCGAGACCCGATTTTTATCCTATACTTATAACAGTGTCCCAGTGGCTCCGATGGGAGCTCTCCGGGGATTTCTTCGAGAAAGGGAAGTGAATTTCTACGAAAAAAGGAGTTCCCAGCAGAGCAGCGCTTTATATCCTAATTCTCTCGACTTCGATTCTCCATCCTCCTCTTCCCGCCTCAGCTTCCTCTAAGCGGCCATTCGAAAAAGAAAGAAAATGAGCTGTGAACTGAAGATGCAGTGCCTAGAAAATGAAGGTAGCGTCGCAACTGGTCAAAAAACATTTCATCATTTTCGCTATTCATCTCGACTGCAAAATAATGATAAATTGGAATAGCAACCGATGTAAAGAGATGCGACTAGAGGAAGAGTAGGGGTAGGGATGATGGAATTCAAAAGATTCCTCAGTGGATTCACCCCCCTCCCCCTATAATCCTAATTATCCATGCCGTTGGACTGAGCAACTCCGTGCAGCACAGATCAAGGACCGGGGCTTGAGTGGAGCTAATCACCTGGCAAACCCAGCTCTGCGCCTGAGCAGTTGTGCTACAGTGAACGAACTAATGCCTTCTTTATCTACATCTACATGTAGTAGGCTGTTTCTCAGTTCATTCTTATAGCTCCGTACAGCAGTCCGACGTCGTCGACGTTGGCAGAAGTTTTCGTCGTCTATCGATGTCGATGACAGATATGTACTTTTACATTGCACCGACGGATAACGACGTCATACGTCGGCTTAACGTCGGTGTAATATAAAAGTACATGCATATATCTGTCATCGACGTCGATAGACGTCGAAAAAGTCGGCCAACGTCGGATTGTTGTACGAAAACTCGACAGCTCAGCTCGAAATTTTTCCCCAGCTTTTTAATTCTGTACCTACCTATCGATTCTAGAACTTCTCTTGTCTATATTCGTCCCCTCTGTCGGTCCTGCTGAGGAGCTAGAAGATTTAATCGAATAAGTTTAAGATGATGCTCACCTTCCTCGAAGTCTCGAAGTTCATTCCGTTTAAATGAACTTCTATTAACCGTTGCATTCCAATCCAAGTGCAACAAGTTGGACAATAAATAGTAGTAGCTCTAATTAAACTTAGAGTTTGATTCGAGGTAACTCGATCGCATTCGATTCACAACAGCTTCGAAGCAACTGCAAACTCTAGTTCAAGTACAGCTTCGCTTCTCCAGTTTGAAATTGTCTGCATCGGTATGGCTATGCAGTTGTCAATGCTCTTAAGTGCAGACTGCTCCAAACCGAGGTCAGACCAACTTCGAGACAAACTTCTGCATGATGATCTTCTTGGCGACGTGAGACGCCAGACTACCGAGGTACATGTGATTGAAAATCTTACAGTGTGCGAGCATAGATACAAAATGTACGCTCGTATATGTGCAATTTAAATGCAGATGCATGCATTAAAATTAATCAAATAATTCTTTAATTTACATTTAATTCCGTCAAGGACGAATGACAAAGTCTACTTAAGCCGTCCTCGATTTGCATGTATATCCTCTAGCTTATAGCTTATTTAACATTTACTTACATGCATCTTTTTGGATAATGGGGTATATCTAAGCAGGGGCGCCGCCATGGATTTTATGGTGGGGGGACAAAGCCAAGAATTCAACCTTTACATGTGCATGACTAAATCAAGGACTTCTAGACTAGTCTAGTCTAGAAGTCCTTGGACTAAATTCCATCGTTTTGAGAATCGTGTTGTCAGCCCTCATTTTGGCGCCACAGGCACTCATTTTGGCGCCGCAGGCACTCATTTTAGCGCCTCAGGCACTCTTTTTGGCGCCGCAGGCACTCATTTTGGCGCCGCAAGCATTACTTTTGGCGCCGCAGGCACTCATTATAGCGCCCTAGGCGCTATACATGTATTTGGGTGGCCCTGAGGAAAAATTATTGATTACCACCAACCATGGTCACAAGGTGGGGTGAGGGGGACACAGCATTGGCATGTCCCCCCATAGCTTTTACTGGGTGGGACATGTCCCCCTCCCCCCCGGTGGCGACGAGCCTATATCTAATTGGTAATAATACCAATTATTGTAATGAGATGAATCACTTACTTACAGCACACTTTTCTGTGAGTTGATCAAAGACCTATTAAGTCATATGACTACTCAAGGCATGCACACAAAGCTATTTAATTCATCCTTAGTCGTTTAATTACCTTAAGATTTTAATTACTCTGCGTGTTTTTATTCATTTAAATTCTGTTGGCGCAATTTATCGTTCTTACGGGTCCAAAAAAACAGAAAGTAAAACAAATATACGCTACGCTATCTTTTTTACACATAGGAGTTAAAAGCCAGTATTCAGTTTTAATATGGTTATAAAGAAAACAAATATTTCTTGTACTTCATAAAAGGTGATTTATTGGTAAAATTAATTAAACGATTATTAAACTTCGACTGCCTCGTCCTCCGGCCTCTTCATAATCCTCCTTTACTATATTTAGAAGCAGCCCCAATGAAGCATTGTAAAAGTAATTACTCGAGTCCCCTGCTTTCCAGTTATTTGGATATTGGTTTCCAATGCTTCCAGTTACCGTTTTAACTATTAGCAGAACTAACTAGGCCTACTAACTAAATAAACTAAATTAAATAACTAGGCCTAGCCTAGTAGTGCCGGCTTCCAGTCAATTCGGCGACAAGCCAATTCGGCGACAACCGATTCGGCGACAAGTCAGTTTGGCGACAGCCAATTCGGCGAATGCTAATTAAGGCGAATTAAGGCGGATCATTGCATAAAGCTACTACAAGTCGTTAAATGGGCCTAGGTAGTAGCCTAGTAGGGTGGTACTGATAGCCAATAAGAGTCTAGAATAGACTCGGCTGGGTTTAAACCTAGACCTAACCTAAACTAGGCTTTCCACTTAATTAATTTATCCTATCTACTCTTCTGTTTGTGCCTAGGTAGTAGGGGCCTAGCATATTTACATACCATCCATAGGGTTTTAATTGTAAATTAGATAAAGTTTGTTTTCTAATATTTTCATAATGGAGTACTTATATGCATGGCGGCCATGTCTATAATATTTGAGCTTAGGCCTATACTTTTTTATAGGCATGGCTATAATCATCAATATAAAATGTGTATTCTGTAGGGCCCTCATAAGCAAATGGTGGCTTAGTGGACAATGGCGCAACCAGGGGGGGGCAGTTGCCCCCCCCCCTTAGGCGGAGACCCAAAAAAATCAAAGGGGAGACCAAGCAAATTTTCGCCAAAAACAGAGCCTCCCCTCCCGGGACTTTATCCTCCAGAATCCCTCCCTCAAAAAATGTCTGGTTGCGCTAGGCCTACTATTAGTAGATAGGCCCCTATGTCAACTGCCTTGTGATTGTGTATAGCAAGGTTCAAATCCTTAAGTGGTTGGACTTTTTTTAATGCCACACTTAGAGACATGGTGGCCATGTCTATAATGCAGAAACTTATAGACAATGTGGCCATGTCTCTAATAGTAACTAGGTCCATATTTATAGACACGGCCGCCATGTCTATAAAAAACTCAAAAAGTTCAAGACACAAAAAATTATATTCAGTAATAAAAATTTAAATTATAAAAAATGCTGACCTCTTTAGTTTAGATTCAAACCTTCCTATTTGCAATCATAGGCAATTGACATATCCACTAAGCACCATTTTCTTATGAGAGAACCCTATAGAACATGCATTTTATATTGATGATAATAGCCATGCCTATAAACTTAAATATTATAGACATAGCTGCCATGCTTTGTCTATTAATTATTATTATTATTATTATTATTATTATTATTATTATTAATTATTACTCTATTTTTTAATTTGAATTTTTAGCAAGCAGACATTTTTGAATCTAGATTTTTTAAAATTAATTATTAAAAAAAATAAATTTAACTACTTTTTTAATAAGAGTAATTTGCTAAATCTTAAAGTGCGACTGCAATTATATATGTAGCTATATCTGTAATTAATTGAACTTACAAATTATTACAAGTTTATATTATAAGAAGTTTGCCACATTTTTGTTCATGCTCTTTAGTTATTGCTAGATTTTCATTTATTCTCAAGTTGCTTAAATACACATTTAGTAAGGCTACTATATAATATTTAACTCATGACAAAGTACGGCCAATATATATCAAAAAAATATTTTTTTTACTAGCTACATATATAATTGTGGCCATACTTTAAGATTTAGTGTTACTCTTACAATTTAATTTAATTTAGTTTTAAAAAATTTCAAATTAAAAAAACTCTAACCACTTAGGATTCAAACCTTTTCACACAATCACAAGGCAATTAACTTATCTACTAAGCCACCATTTGCTTATGAGAGAATTCTACAGCACACACATTTTATATCAATGATTATATACATGGTAGCCATGCCTATAAGCTCCAATATTAATGACATAGCCATCCACCATGTTTCTAAGTGTGAACCCATTCAATATTAACAACATGGCCTAGGTTAGTAAAATGGCAAGTGCCTTTTGTCTAAGTTACAATATCTAGCTACAATATTTGCACAATTGTTTATTTAGGTTTAAATAATCCATAATTACCAAGCTAAGAAAAGTATAAAAACTAACTAGTAGTCAGCTAAGGATATAAGCAAGTATAGCTTAGTCTAAAATATATTGATATTAGCATTTATATTTATTGTGCCATTTTATTGGCTTTGAAGTTTTACATTAGGACATTCAGATAGATATTAGACAATAAGGCCAGGCGAGCAAGTTACTATAAGGTCAGAAAAGCAGTTGATATGCAATAGATTCTTCTGGTATAAAAATTTGGCAATCTCTCATTGCATGTCATATATATAAGAGAGAGAGAGAAAGCTTGTTCTTATAGCTTTGCTATTAGACTTTGCAATTATATAGTATGGTCTCTATATTCCATGTTTATCTTTTGTCATAAGAGACTAGATCTGGTAATGATTGAGGCTGCTAAAGAAGATAGAGTTGACAATTTTCTATAGACTTTGTCTATAGGCATAGGGCCTATTGATAAATCAGAGAAAGGCTTTAGTAAGCTAGGAAATAAGACACATAGTTTGTATAAGTCATCTTGTTGGTATTAATGGTCTGCTTATAGAAGAGCAAAGTAGTCTTATTTGATGGCTTCTTTCTTCTCAATAAGAGGCAGTAAAACATAGGTTGATGTTTGATAATTATTTTTCTAGTGGCAATGTACTCAAGTGTCAAAGTGCTCAACAAAAATACTTTTTTTGCCAATTAGCTTTTAGGGCCTAATGCCTAAGATCTACTTTTCTATTTTAGTAGGTTGAGTTGCAGTAGTCAAGATTAGATAGGTGGTATAATCAGGGAAAATTATAAATAAAAGGTATAATAAATAGGGTAGCAACATGCATGAGTAGGGCTAGGAATAGAACCTGTCAAAAAGACTGGTAGCCAAAATTGAGTTTGAGATTAGGTACCTTATGGCATCAATCTTATAGAATTAGATTTTATAGTATAAAGTAAAGAATAACTTGGGTCTAGCATTTGATAGTAAAAGTTCAATTTTTTCTCATCTTATCTCATATGTATTGATAATTTTAAATTTCATTCATCTTTTCCAATTGCTAATAGAACAAGTTAACAAAAGTAGAACAAAATATCAATGAACAACAACTTGTCAAGCTAATATTAGAAATAATTGGGCAAAGAAATTTAAATAGTTGGAAGATAGTTGACCAATGCCAGAGAGGCTATATTTTCAAAAATAGACCTCTTCATTTGCCATGCATAAGAAAAGACCTAAATTATTGATTTTGCAAACCATGTGCAAAAATGTTTTAAATATACACATAACAAAAAATATAAAATGGCCCAATTTGGAGCCACTAGACTCAAAAAATACATAGAGGAGATAGGAAATAGGAATTATTATTTTCAGTTTATATGAATAAATCTGACATCTAGATCAATGTCAATAAGTATCTTGCCTTTTCATATAGCAATTAAACAATATAGACCTTAATTTTTGTCAGAGCATGTCATTCATGTTGCATTAACTTTAATTTTGTTATACTGAAGTGAAGTTAAACCCTTGATGCCATGGTGGCATCTAGTTTTTTTAAGCTAGATGCCATTTAATGTAAGTTATAAATATATATATTATTGGATTGGGCAAGATTGCAATCCCATCCTACCTCTATTTTTATTGCAACTTTATGTCTAAAAGTTGAGTTTGAATTAATTAGGCCCAAAATATGTTTGTTTAAAATTTCTTGTAGTTAAACAGTAAGTTTACATAAGAAATTGAATAATTATTTTGTATTTATGTCATCTACTTGCATGTCTGTGCAGCCATGCGTGAATACAAACTGGTGGTCCTCGGCTCCGGTGGTGTTGGCAAATCCGCCCTCACAGTCCAGTTTGTTCAGGGAATCTTTGTTGAGAAATACGACCCCACTATTGAGGATTCGTATCGCAAACAGGTTGAAGTTGACACCAGCCAGTGCATGCTGGAGATATTGGACACTGCCGGCACAGAGCAGTTCACTGCTATGCGCGACCTCTATATGAAGAATGGCCAGGGCTTCCTGTTGGTCTACTCCATCACTTCACAGTCTAGCTTCAATGATTTGCACGAGTTGAGGGAACAGATTCTAAGGGTGAAGGATTCTGATGATGTGAGTTCACGATTTTACTGGGAAGCTTGAGAAATTTGTGGCTTTGATGTTATGGGGTATTGTTACAGAGGGTCATTAATTTTTGGGGAATTATTTTACAGATTGCCATGATTTTCATGGGGTATTATTCTGCAGATTGTCAAGATTTTCTTGGGGAATCATTTTACAGATTGTCAAGATTTTCATGGGGAATTATTTTACAGATTGTCAAGATTTTCATGGGGAATTATTTTACAGATTGTCAAGATTTTTGATGGGGAATCATTTTACAGATTGTCAAGATTTTTGATGGGGAATCATTTTACAGATTGTCAAGATTTTCATGGGGAATATTTTACAGATTGTCAAGATTTTCATGGGGAATTTTTTACAGATTGTCAAGATTTTCATGGGGAATTATTTTACAGATTGTCAAGATTTTCATGGGGAATTATTTTACAGATTGTCAAGATTTTCATGGGGAATTATTTTACAGATTGTCAAGATTTTCATGGGGAATTATTTTACAGATTGTCAAGATTTTCATGGGGAATTATTTTACAGATTGTCAAGATTTTCATGGGGAATTATTTTACAGATTGTCAAGATTTTCATGGGGAATCATTTTACAGATGGTTTAAGATCTCGATTTCAGATTGTCTCTATAACAACTATTATTATTATTAGAATTGTTATGCTTGCTTGCAACTCCATTTGAATGCTTGCCTTGCCTTCAGTCTGCACAAGGTCGCGTCATGTAGGCCCATATTAGTTAAAGCTGTTCATAATATACATTATAATATACATATTGGATAAAGTTCCTGTTGTTCGGCACAATGTCAAATAGAGTAAGTTAGAGATTCTGCGCAGTCTGTAGGGGCCAGCATAGAGAGAGAGAGAGAGAGAGAGAGAGAGAGAGAGAGAGAGAGAGAGAGAGAGAGAGAGAGAGAACTGTAAACAGCTGCAGAGTCCTGATGCTTCAAATTAGGCACAGTATTTCTTATTTTATCAAGTAACATTGCTACGATTAGTAACTAGTACTTTCGCATAGCGAGGATTATAGCTACTAGCGGCTACTGCGGAGACTAATTAGGCTAGATGCCCGATTCGCCTAATCCCTCATTCCTCTGCCTCTTATATGTTCCTTTTCCTGTGTCTGTGCGAGTATCTGTCCACCTGCTTCCTGAGCTAGCATTTCCTCTTCTTTCAATCTTTCTGTTCAATTCTATTTGGCAAATGGAGTTTCTGCATCATGCAGGAACTGCCCTGGGACTCTCTCTGCTGCGTGTCTGTCTCTCAGTCTTCATTATTTTTGGGTCCCCCCCCCAGTTCCGGTCAGCATGATTTGAGCCTAATGATATGCGGCATTGATGTATCCATTGTACATAAAAGTGCGCATGCATGCATCTGATAGCAACTAACCGCTGCCGGTTTTGCTTAACTTGCAGTTTAGTGCAAGTATTAGCATTAAATGCGCAGATCTATTGGGCTAGCAATTGTTTACTATATTACACGTTGAAAACGTTACCGTGACAAGAATTGGTAATGGCTCATTGCAAACAACTCACTAGTGACCCTAGCGACTCTTGTGACACTTTAACGACTCAAACGATTGCAATAGGCGACTGTTGAGTCACGAGCTCAAAATTGCCGCGAAAAAGTCGTCCAAAAGAGTCGTTTTGTTAGTGCTTAACTTTCTACTAACTCTAGTAGGCTAAATAGAGTTATAAATGCGAAATGCGATGATAAGTGACGCAGATGCGCTTTAGACACAACTCAGTGATTCCACAGTGACTCAACGCACGCCTCAGATACCCGACTCTACGGCCCCAGAGTCGTTTCAGAGTCGCAGACAAAAGAAACACCTCAATCGTCGTTTGAGAGTCGTCTAGAGTCACTTCTTTTTTGCTTTGCCTTTGCTACCTGCAAACGACTATTATATGGTAATAATAAATTCATTTTCTGCTTGGACTTATTTATAAGGTACCGATCATTCTGGTTGGCAACAAGTGCGACTTAGAGGACGAGCGAACTGTTGGCAAGGACCAAGGTCACAATCTCGCTAGGCAGTGGAATTGCGCTTTCCTGGAAACCTCGGCCAAGGCTAAACTCAATGTGCAAGAGGTGAGTGAGCTCTGCCACTGTGCGGGGGCCGTGGAGATGAGATGACGATTAGGGAGAGCGAGATGTAGGTTGCTTAGATTGCGATGTGGAGTAAAGGGAAAGTAAAATGTATATTAGGGGTGATGTTTAGAAAGGGAAAATAAGATGTGGACTAGGGTTGAGATCTAGGTTAGGGGAGGGTGAGGTGTAGGTTAGGGAAGAACGAGAAAGGTTAGGAGAGAGTGAGATGTAGGTTAGGGAAGAATGGGATGTAGGTTAGGGGGGAGTGGGATGTAGATTAGGGGCGAGTGAGATGTAGGTTAGGGAAGAATGAGATGTAGATTAGGGGCGAGTGAGATGTAGGTTAGGGGAGAGTGGGATGTAGGTTAGGGGCGAGTGAGATGTAGATTAGGGGAGAGTGGGATGTAGGTTAGGGGAGAGTGGGATGTAGATTAGGGGAGAGTGGGATGTAGGTTAGGGGAGAGTGGGATGTAGATTAGGGGAGAGTGGGATGTAGGTTAGGGGAGAGTAAAATATAGATTAGGGGAGAGTGGGATGTAGGTTAGGGGAGAGTAAAATATAGATTAGGGGAGAGTGGGATGTAGGTTAAGGGAGAGTGAGATGTAGATTAGGGGAGAGTGGGATGTAGGTTAGGGAGAGTGAGATGTAGATTAGGGGAGAGTGAGATGTAGGTTAAGGGAGAGTGAGATGTAGATTAGGGGAGAGTGGGATTTGATTAGGGGAGATTGGGATGTAGATTAGGGGAGAGTGAGATGTAGATTAGGGGAGAGTGGGATTTGATTAGGGGAGATTGGGATGTAGATTAGGGGAGAGTGAGATGTAGATTAGGGGAGAGTGGGATGTAGGTTAGGGGAGAGTGGGATGTAGATTAGGGGAGAGTGGGATGTAGGTTAGGGGAGAGTGGGATGTAGATTAGGGGAGAGTGGGATGTAGGTTAGGGGAGAGTAAAATATAGATTAGGGGAGAGTGGGATGTAGGTTAAGGGAGAGTGAGATGTAGATTAGGGGAGAGTGGGATGTAGGTTAGGGAGAGTGAGATGTAGATTAGGGGAGAGTGAGATGTAGGTTAGGGGAGAGTGGGATGTAGGTTAGGGGAGAATGAGATTTGATTAGGGGAGATTGGGATGTAGATTAGGGGAGAGTGAGATGTAGATTAGGGGCGAATTAGGGGAGAGTGGAATGCAGATTAGGGGCGAATTAGGGGAGAGTGGAATGCAGATTAGGGGCGAATGAGATGTAAGTTAGGGGAGAGTGAGATTTGATTAGGGGAGAGTGTGATGTAGATTAGGGGAAACTGGAATGTAAATTAGGGGAGAGTGAGATGTAGATGAGAGATTTAGTCGGAGATAGGTGGCACAGGCACTGCTAGCAGAGCACACCAGACGCCCCCCCCCCCCCCTGTCCCGCAGATATTCTTCGACCTGGTCAGGCAAATCAATCGGCGGTCGGCTGACCCGCGCAAGAAGGACAGCAAGAAGAGCAAGTCTCGCTGCGACGTTCTGTAAGGATTTGCTATAATAAAACAAACAAATTACTTATGAGGGAAAATCAAACAGAACTCTTGACTCAGAGAGTCAACAAAGATACAGAGAGTGGGGTTCATGCGATTTTGTTTTTATAATCTAACTAAAATTATCTGTGCATAAACTTATGACTATTAGAAAGGTAAATTATTGTAACCATTACTCATCCGCGTTTTTGATCAGTCGGAATTGTGTTCAAATAGTGTTTTTCTGTTCGAAATTGCGACTACATCGTTTGATGCAGAGTTCCGCAAACTAGTGCAATGCCTGTTCTCAGTTCCCGATTCTTGTAACACGAAACCAACTCTATGAGTGATTTTTTGATGAATTTTTTTCCTATGCTATGAATCTAATTTCAATAATTAGTTTTGTTAATAACAAACTATATGCATGCTATGCGAGTCGCTTCTTGTATGGCGCGTTTGAAGCCCCAGAGTATTTGATGGATATAGTATATATATTGTGACTGTCGCCTGCTGGTATGGAGGCAGCCTGCGGAACAGTCGGTTTGTTACAGACTTTTACAGAGTCTGTTTAAGGACCACTAATAGTAAGAGAACAGCCACGGTAAAATTATGGGATTTTATTAAATATCCGATGCTTATATAGAGGTTCTCGTATCCTTATATAGGGGTCCTCGTGTCTATATAGGTCATCGAGTCCTTTTTATATAGGTCCTAGTGTCCCTTTCATAGAGGTCCTCGTGTCCATATATTGAGGTCCCAGTGTCCCTTTTATAGAGGTCCTCGTGTCCATGTATTGAGGTCCCAGTGTCCCTTTTATAGAGGTCCTCGTGTCCATGTATTGAGGTCCCAGTGTCCCTTTTATAGAGGTCCTCGTGTCCATATATTGAGGTCCTAGTGTCCTTATACGAGTATAGAGGTCCTCGTCTCCTTACTACAGTGGTTCTCATATCCTTACTACAGTGGTCCTCGTCTCCTTACTACAGTGGTCCTCGTCTCCTTACTACAGTGGTCCTCATATCCTTACTACAGTGGTCCTCGTCTCCTTACTACAGTGGTCCTCGTCTCCTTACTACAGTGGCAATTATGTTATATGCCTGGGCACCGTTCTGCACTAGCCGTTATTGCTACATATAAACCGCTTAACCACCTGTATGTGAACTGCCGTAACTCATTTGCTGCTAGCAGTTTACACCCAGCACTGTTTTCACCGCTGAACCCAATTACTAATAGTAGTATATGTGCTGTTAAATTTCCATTTAAAATGATGTTGTTATTTTCCTATTGTTTCGCGTTAACTATATATATATTATGTTATATAAACATAAATGAATGCATAAAAATAATTTATATTTTGAAAACCTGTCAGTTATTTATTCAGCTTTTTTTCTGTTTTCAATTTTTATAACTGCTATCATGATGCAAGGCTGCGGTCCCATGCCCCCCTCTCCACCACCTTCATCGTTTGCAGGCAAATCGCCAAGTTATTTATTACGCTTATTAAAAAATACCTGTTAATTAATGCCTGTAAAACTGCCGTGTCAGCCTCCTGCTTAACAAAATTGTATTAATATTGCTATATGTTACTATACTAATAAATGTGCGAGACAGAGACAGTTTAAATTTATGTCTGTCATGCTGTTCTCTTCTCTCTCTCAGAAAAAAATAATTTTGTTTGCACCTGATTGGGAACTAGCAGGGATTTTTTCAGATGCAGGTACTGGGTGACTCTCACAACCGGCTATAACATGTAGCACATCACTCTCGTCTGTCAAAACAGAATTGAATACAAATCAATTATCCGCTTTGATTTCCCAGAAATGGAGCTGAATTATAGGCCAGATGGCTTAGTCTGAACTGGATGCAGAATTGTTCTCAGATTTTGGAATCTACGAGCGTAGGTTACGCTCCTATGTATGATCTATTTATTATTGATTGAAATTTTTTAAAAGAATCTCCCCCCAACAGTTCTAGAATCTCTCCAAAGAGTTCTAGAATCTCCACCAACAGCTCTAGAATCTCCCCCAACAGCTCTAGAATCTCCCCCAACAGCTCTAGAATCTCCCCCAACAGCTCTAGAATCCCCAACAGCTCTAGAATTTCCCCCAACAGCTCTAGAATCTCCCCCAACAGCTCTAGAATCTCCCCCAACAGCTCTAGAATCCCCAACAGCTCTAGAATCTCCCCCAACAGCTCTAGAATCTCCCCCCCCAACAGCTCTAGAATCTCCCCCCCCCCCCAACAGCTCTACTTCACTAAAGCACACTCAAAGCACACTTAAGTCATTTTAGACCCTGTGACCTGGCACAAAGATTGAAAGCGATTAGTAATAAAGTTCAATAATAAAAGTACATTCATGCCCTCATGACATCGGGTACATGCACGCATGCAACAAGCGTACAATAGAATTAAAACGCTATACTAAGTATTCAGTTTATTTGGCGGTGATACATGGCTGTCCCATCTGCATGAGCTTGTCAAGTTACTGCGGTGGCATTGGTGGCGGGGGCGGCGTCGGCAGTGACAGCCGGTCAAGATCCCCTGTCGAACTCGCGGAAGACACCTCGGCGGCTGCGGCAGTCTCGAGGCGGGCCACCCGGCGCTTGAGCTTGGCCTGGCTGGACCCGAACTCGGCCGTAAGCCGGGCCAGTCTGGCCTGCAGACAGCCAACATTGTCGGCCAACCGAGCCAGCTGCTCCGCCTGTGTCTCCTGGGCCTCCTCGGCGCGTGCCACCGCAGCCTCATCTAGCAGATTGTCCTTCCGGAGCACGTCACGACCGCGCTGTACGAGTTTGTCGCGGGCTTCCGGGTACTCGTCTAGCGCCGCCCAGAGGTCCCGTTTGCTGAGGCAGAACAGGTCCGAATAGCCTTGGCTGCGTACGTTTGCGGTGCGCCGGTTGCCCGTCTTGTTGCCGGGGATGTTCAACAGGGACACCTGGGGATTCGAGGAATTTGCTGGGACAGGGTTAACTGGTTGAAACTCGCTGTGTTGTCTTGAATCTGGTGTCCTGTCTCTCTGGTCTTCTGTCTCTGGTGTCCTGTCTCTCTGGTCTTCTGTCTCTGGTGTCCTGTCTCTCTGGTGTCCTGTCTCTCTGGTGTCCTGTCTCTGGTGTCCTGTTTCTAGTCTCCTGTCTTTGGTGTCCTGTCTCTAGTGTCCTGTCTCTGGTGTCCTGTCTCTGGTCTCCTTAGAATTTTAGTCAATCTAGGATCTAGAACCTAACCAAATTCGAGCTACCCTACTATACAAACTACTCACGAGTAGCAATGCAAGAATTTCAAAGCTCAAATATACGCCCTAGTCGTATACCTCGCCAAACACGCAGCCTTCCTTCAGCGTGGCGAACACGGTCCTGCCGTCCCCGGCTACAACGCTCAGCCGGCCGCGCTTCACGATGTACATCTCCTTGCCGATGTCGCCCTGCCGGCAGATGTAGTCGCCAGGCGAGAACACCTGCAGACGGAGCTTCAGCAGCAGTTCAATGAGAAGTCCCGGCTCGCAGTCGCGGAATATGGACACCCGCCTGAGCGTATCGAAGTGCACGTGGATGGCAATCTCGGCTCGCAGCTTGTCCGGCAGGCTGGCCAGGATGGCCGACTCGTCCAGCGACTGCTTGTTGCACCAGTGATAGTCGAACCAGCGAATTACTCGATGCTCCAGTTGCTTGCCGACTCGGCGGAACTCCATGTAGCGCTTTACCTGCGGGCGGTTGGAGCATTGAGTTGCTGACCTGTCAGTCCTTAGCCTGCTATTGTAGCATTCTGACCTGTCAGTCCATAGCCTGCTATTGTAGCATTCTGACCTGTCAGTCCATAGCCTGCTATTGTAGCATTCTGACCTGTCAGTCCTTAGCCTGCTATTGTAGCATTCTGACCTGTCAGTCCTTAGCCTGCTATTGTAGCATTCTGACCTGTCAGTCCATAGCCTGCTATTGTAGCATTCTGACCTGTCAGTCCTTAGCCTGCTATTGTAGCATTCTGACCTGTCAGTCCATAGCCTGCTATTGTAGCATTCTGACCTGTCAGTCCTTAGCCTGCTATTGTAGCATTCTGACCTATCAGTCCTTAGCCTGCTATTGTAGCATTCTGACCTGTCAGTCCTTAGCCTGCTATTGTAGCATTCTGACCTGTCAGTCCTTAGCCTGCTATTGTAGCATTCTGACCTGTCAGTCCTTAGCCTGCTATTGTAGCATTCTGACCTGTCAGTCCATAGCCTGCTATTGTAGCATTCTGACCTGTCAGTCCTTAGCCTGCTATTGTAGCATTCTGACCTGTCAGTCCATAGCCTGCTATTGTAGCATTCTGACCTGTCAGTCCTTAGCCTGCTATTGTAGCATTCTGACCTATCAGTCCTTAGCCTGCTATTGTAGCATTCTGACCTGTCAGTCCTTAGCCTGCTATTGTAGCATTCTGACCTGTCAGTCCTTAGCCTGCTATTGTAGCATTCTGACCTGTCAGTCCTTAGCCTGCTATTGTAGCATTCTGACCTGTCAGTCCTTAGCCTGCTATTGTAGCATTCTGACCTATCAGTCCTTAGCCTGCTATTGTAGCATTCTGACCTGTCAGTCCTTAGCCTGCTATTGGATTCTGAGCTGTTTTCGCTGCAGAATACATTACAGTACCCTAAAGTAACAAAGGTTTCTAAAACCCATGCCTACCCATATTTGCTCTGTTAACAAGCCCAGAAGGTCAGATATTAATTGGCACCTTAGTGCAAAACACTGACAACTTCCTATATTGCCATTGCAAGCTGTCCACAATTCTCCTGGTGCAATGCCAGGAGAGAAACTTCACACAGTTGCTTCGCCTTGTTTCCCCTGCTTGCCAGTCCAGTGTGACAAATTGTATTTGGGACGAACTGGCTCTCAGTCACCCCTCTCCAGGGCTGCCCAGATGGGAGTTGCGGCTGGTTAATCAGAAAAAACTGCCGGCAATGCCGCCCAGTCAAAGCGGAGCACAGCGGCTTCTCTACGCTGTTGCTTTTCAATGCAGATTTTCCTGATCTTCATGTACTTTAACTGTTCCAGCTGATGAAGCTGCTGACTGTTTGCTCATTAACTGACTAACTAACTAGCTAACTAACTAACTAACTAACTAACTAACTAACTAACTAACTAACTAACTAACTAACTAACTAACTAACTAACTAACTAACTAACTAACTAACTAACTAACTGACTAACTGACTAACTAACTAACTAACTAACTAACTAACTAACTAACTAAATAACTAAATAACTAACTAACTAACTAACTAACTAACTAACTAACTAACTAACTAACTAACTAACTAACTAACTAACTGACTAACTAACTAACTAACTAACTAAATAACTAACTAACTAAATAACTAAATAACTAACTAGCAAACCAACTAACTAACAAAAGCTCCATGGCGACCCCGCTCACCCCGTCCATCTTCTGCTGGAATTCGCTCCTCGCCGCGTTCATGTTGGCAATCATGGAGCCGACATTGCCAACAATCGTGGCAAAGACCAACACACCGACAAGGAAGTCGGCCGTCACGAAGGCGTACTCCAGATCGAGCACCGGGTGCGGAGTCTCTCCTATGGTGGTGAGGGTCAGCGCGGACCAGTAGAAGGAGTAGATGTACTCTCTGTGGAACTGGTCCCACTCTGAGCTGTAGTTGTACGGCTCTGCCGGAGACAGCTGGCAGGCGTCGTCTCGTGGCGGGTAGACCCAGGCATCGCTGCCGAGGCCCAGGGCTTTGGAGATGGCGAAGAAGAGGCAGGCATTCCAGTGGATGATCACCAGGATGTACAGCACCAGCTGCAGCACCCTGAACAGGTTGGGCCAGCTGGTTCGAGTCTCAGTCCGGTCGAAGAATTCCAGTACTCGGCGTACTTTTAATAATCGGTTGAATCGGACCCAAACACCCGCCGTGGTGACTGAGGGGGACAGGTACAGCAGGTCGGTGGGTAGCGAGCTCAGGACGTCCAGCTTGGTGCTCGGCTGACTCAGATAGCGTCTGAGCAGTCGGTGTGGGTCCGTCACTGGGAGACCCTCTTCCAGGTAGCCTGGGTGCGGCATGGCGGCGCTTTGAGAGTGACAGATTCGGGTATCTATCGGGGTGACAGATTCGGGTATCTATCGGAGTGACAGATTCGGGTATCTATCGGAGTGACAGATTCGGGTATCTATCGTAGTGACAGATTCGGGTATCTATTGGAGTGACAGATTCGGTTATCTATCGGAGTTACAGATTCGGGTGTTTATTAGGAGTAACAGATTCGAGTATCTATTGGAGTGAAAGTTTCGGGTATCTATCGGAGTGACAGATTCGGGTATCTATCGGAGTGACTTTTCGGGTGTTTATTAGGAGTGACAGATTCGGGTATCTATCGGAGTGACAGATTCGGGTATCTATCAGAGTGACAGATTCGAGTATCTATCGGAGTGACAGATTCGGGTATCTATCGGGGTGACAGATTCGGGTGTTTATTAGGAGTGACAGATTCGGTTATCTATTGGAGTGACTGATTCGGGTGTTTATTAGGAGTGACAGATTCGAGTATCTATCGGAGTGACAGATTCGGGTATCTATCGGAGTGACAGATTCGGGTATCTATCGGAGTGACAGATTCGGGTATCTATCGGAGTGACAGATTCGGGTATCTATCGGAGTGACAGATTCGGGTGTTTATTAGGAGTGACAGATTCGGGTATCTATCGGAGTGACAGATTCGGGTATCTATCGGAGTGACAGATTCGGGTATCTATCAAGGTGACAGATTTGGGTATCTATCGGAGTGACAGAATCGGGTGTTTATTGGTGTGACAGATTCAAGTGTCTAATAAAGGGACAGATCCCAGACCCCAACCCCCACCTGTGTGAGCTCCCACGTAGATATCTGCCAGGTAGAGGCAGTCGCAGACGCAGTCCAGCCCCAGCCAGAGGTAGAAGTGACTCTGCTGCACGCGGTTGAACACGCCTCGCAGCACAATGAAAATGTAGTTGTAGCTGACGGCCAGGGAGAGAAGTGCTAGCCAGCGGTGATACCATGGGCTGGCCGGGTCCAGGACAAAGTTAGACACTCTTCTGGGCGGGCGGAAATCGAGTGTTGCTTTTAATTAGCATTTAAGTGCGATTCACGCTTATCGCTTTGGAATAGAGGATAATAACAGGTGTGTCAAATATGGGAAAATGTTATTCAAAGGTGTCTCAGATGATTGTAGCCTAGTGGTCAGAGCGCCGGACTCACAACTGGAAGGTCAGGGTTCGATTTCCGATCCCACTCGAACAATTTGACACTTACGAGCGTAACTCTGCATTGCTTCAGTTCACCCAGCTGTAAAATGGGTGTCAGCATTAGCTGGGGTAATTGAGGGTGTGTGTGGCGACCCCCCCCAATCCTTGGACTGAACAGCCGTACGCAGCCTTCAAATGCGCCGCGCAATAGCTGCGGCTGAGCTGTCGGTTGCACATCTGGCCCCATTGGGTCAGGTGTAATCAATTACAGGTATTATTATTTATTACTCAAAGGATGACTGATATTGACAGGTATTTATCAAAAGAGAAAAAAGGGACAGGTGTCTCACAACAGGGAAAGATCCATATGGACAGGTGTCTCACAACAGGGAAAGATCCATATGGACAGGTGTCTCACAACAGGGAAAGATCGATATGGACAGGTGTCTCACAACAGGGAAAGATCGATATGGACAGGTGTCTCAGAACAGGGAAAGATCGATATTGACAGGTGTCTCACAACAGGGAAAGATCGATATGGACAGGTGTCTTACAACAAGGAAATATCGATATGGACAGGTGTCTCACAACAGGGAAAGATCGATATGGACAGGTGTCTCAGAACAGGGAAAGATCGATA
Source organism: Macrostomum lignano (assembly GCA_002269645.1). Taxonomy (NCBI): domain Eukaryota; kingdom Metazoa; phylum Platyhelminthes; family Macrostomidae; genus Macrostomum; species Macrostomum lignano. The sequence continues at coordinate 54,279 of NIVC01001845.1, read as the reverse complement.
TGGACAGGTGTCTCACAACAGGGAAAGATCGATATGGACAGGTGTCTCACAACAGGGAAAGATCGATATGGACAGGTGTCTCACAACAGGGAAATATCGATATGGACAGGTGTCTCACAACAGGGAAAGATCGATATGGACAGGTGTCTCACAACAGGGAAAGATCGATATGGACAGGTGTCTTACAACAAGGAAATATCGATATGGACAGGTGTCTCACAACAGGGAAATATCGATATGGACAGGTGTCTCACAACAGGGAAAGATCGATATGGACAGGTGTCTCACAACAGGGAAATATCGATATGGACAGGTGTCTCACAACAGGGAAAGATCGATATGGACAGGTGTCTTACAACAAGGAAATATCGATGTGGACAGGTGTCTCACAACAGGGAAATATCGATATGGACAGGTGTCTCACAACAGGGAAAGATCGGTATGGACAGGTGTCTCACAACAGGGAAAGATCGATATGGGCAGGTGTCTCACAACAGGGAAAGATCGATATGGGCAGGTGTCTCACAACAGGGAAAGATCAATATAGACAGGTGTCTCACAACAGGGAAAGATCCATATAGACAGGTGTCTCAGAACAAAGAAAGATCAATATGGGCAGGTGTCTCACAACAGGGAAAGATCCATATAGACAGGTGTCTCAGAACAAAGAAAGATCAATATGGACAGGTGTCTCACAACAGGGAAAGATCCATATAGACAGGTGTCTCAGAACAAAGAAAGATCAATATGGACAGGTGTCCAAACCAATATCTCGATCTGTGTTTCCAACAGGCCTCACCGGGCGACCCCAGTCAGGATCGGCTCGGACGCCTCCGTCTCGATCTCCTCCGCTGCCGTCCGGGCTGGTGCGGGCTTCCCATCGGCCACCGGCTGTTGAGCGGCCTCGGCGGCGGCTGCCGGCGCCCGTCTGGCCAAGTCGCCCATGCCGAACTTTTCCAAGAAACTGTCCGCTTTCTCGTCGCCGTCGTCATCGTCAACGCCGCGGCTGCCGCTGCGCCGAGTTGGCGCGGGCCGCGCCCAGCTGCTGAGGAACCGGGCGGACCTCGCCAACCTGCCCAGAGCCGTGTCCACCGGCTGTTGCGGCAGTGTCGGCAGCGGTGGCGGCGACTCCGCATCCGGGATGGCGCTAAGGCCGTTGTGCCGCATCTGCTTCCAGGGAGGGGGGGGAGCTTTCGGAGTTGCGGAGTTGCTTTGCAAAAGCAGCAGACGGACAAAAAGGTTGAGTTGAAATTTGACTTGACAGTCAGAATTTGCGAATAGGATATATACTCGTAGCTCGTAGATAGAGCGAGGGGGGTAAGAGGTTCTGGAATCAAATCCCCTAGTGGTCCGGCCTCTCTAACCCAATCCCTCTTCCAGTGAGTCTCTGAAATAGTCCAGCAGTGCCGCTCTATATATATATATACATACATATGCATATTGAGACAGCAAGTTCCACTGGGTCGGGCACTTGAGCGCGCAGTCTCAAAAATGAAAGGTTCAGATAGACACGGGATTTGGAGAGCCCGATGATGAATGCGGGGTGGTGGCGCAGGCCGTAAATCAAATATATTTTCTTAGAAAGTGTGTTTTATAAGTCAGCTTGCATCTTGCGGTTCTAACTTTAACAGTATGTTTATTCAAAGCTAGTATTTATTCATATTTTTATACCTTCATCAGTTTATGAAATATTGACATTAGCTTTTTAGTGATCTGTTCTAATGCAGGATTGTCATACTAATATTGCTGAATCCACTAATCACTCTACTCGTGTCTGCTCACATATCTACTCGTGTCTGCTCATCTATTTACATGTATCTTCTCATCTATCTACTGTGTCTGATCATCTATCTACTGTGTCTGCTCATCTATCTACTGTGTCTGCTCATCTGTCTACTCGTGTCTGCTCATCTATCTACTCGCGTCTGCTCATCTATTTACTATTTCTGCTCATCTATATACTCGTGTCTGCTCATCTATCTACTGTGTCTGCTCACATATCTACTCGTGTCTGCTCATCTATCTACTGTGTCTGCTCATCTATCTACTGTGTCTGCTCATCTATCTACTCGCGTCTGCTCATCTATTTACTATTTCTGCTCATCTATATACTCGTGTCTGCTCATCTATCTACTGTGTCTACTCACATATCTACTCGTGTCTGCTCATCTATCTACTGTGTCTGATCATCTATCTACTGTGTCTGCTCACATATCTACTGTGTCTACTCACATATCTACTGTGTCTGCTCATCTATCTACTGTGTCTGCTCATCTGTCTACTCGTGTCTGCTCATCTATCTACATGTGTCTGCTCATCTATCTACTCGCGTCTGCTCATCTATTTACTATTTCTGCTCATCTATATACTCGTGTCTGCTCATCTATCTACTGTGTCTGCACAAGTGTAAATTATTATTCAGAGAATAGTCTTGATTTTCTTATCGATTCGGCCAGAAGAACTGCACAAAAACATGGCAAGAATCCCTTCTATATTCTATCTGCATTCCATCACCCCAGGGTGCGCAATCGAGGGACAGGGAATAATACTGGCTGGCACGAATCCTGATCCCCTCCCTCTGATCCCCGCTCTCCGAATAGTCCCATGGCCAAGGATTCCTGAAGCTGGCAGAGCGCATGGAGTTCTGGGGCACAGAATCTGGAGAGGATCCAGAGGAACACTGGAATGGATACCGCTGCCAGAGCGCATGGATTTCTAAAACTTTCATGGATTTCTCTGTCCAGAATCTGGAAAGGAAATTGCCAATCTATCAGACAGACGCAGGGCCTCGCGCAACAGAAAATGCCATAGACAATGAAGGAATTTTCAGTAGCCAATCAATTGGAGGCTTTGCGGAGCAAATTTCGCACCCCCAGATTTAAGGCAGACTAGCAATCCCTGGTTTTATTCATCCATTGGTGCGGCGGACTTCAGGTTCAGGTAAGTCCCAACTCCAGACCATGTAAGGCTAAGCATTCCGCCAGCTAGCAAAAAAATCGCCCCACTCTTACGTACATCCCCCCGACCGTTCGGAAGGTTCAGAGGGATGGCGAAACCCTGGAATCGGCAGGAACGGAGGCGCACAGCGAATGCAGACTCCTACAGGGGAATGCAGGAGCCCCCCGGGGCCAGACCTATAAACATTTAGTTCCCTGTTCTACCTGGCCTAGGAGGTAAGTTTCCCGCGTGCGCAAAAGGGGAGGGGGGGAGGGTGAAGAAGAAGGCAGACTGCGAGCATTTATACGCGGCCGGTCTAGCGAAGTTCGCTAAAAAATGGGAAAGCAGTCCAGCAGGCAGACCCAGGCAACCCAGAAGCCGTCATGCAGCACCACCCGACACCGTCAGCGGGGCATTCAAAGCTGTACACTCTGGCCAGCGTGTTCAACGAGAAGGCGCCGCCTGACTACACTAAGATATCGGCGCTGTATCCGCAGCGACAGGTGAGATTTTAGGGGGCTGCGGCTTGAGAATATTAGGGCGAGTTGGGTCAGAGACGATTAGAAAGAGTGAGAGAATACGTGAAAGGGTGATAGAAGATGAGAGAGGGTGAGACAAGATTTAAGAGAGTGAGAGAAGATGGGAGAGAATGAGAGAAGATGAGAGAGGGTGAGAGAAGATGGGAGAGGGTGAGAGAAGATGGGAGAGGGTGAGAGAAGATGGGAGATGGTGAGAGAAGATGGGAGAGAATGAGAGAAGTTGGGAGACGGTGAGACAAGATTAGAGAGGGTGAGGGAAGATAGGGGAGGTGAGAGAAGATGAGCGAGAGTGAGAGAATATAGGAGAGGGTGAGAGAAGATGGTAGAGGGTGAGAGAGGATGGGAGAGGGTGAGAACAGACATGAGTGAGTGCAGCAGCAGATATTACACTGAGTGTATGAGCAGGCAGAGGACTCAATTCGCGGACAAGCAAGCAACAGAAAATCCAATTAAAACCCAATCCAATTTATCCATTTATTTACCAGCAAGACGAGTCCTACAGATACAAGCCGGCTGGAGGGGGCGGCGGCGGCATTGTGCTGGTCTCGCCGCACCCGACGGGCGCCAGCCAGGGCTCCATCAGCATCCCGGTCAGCGTGCAGCGCCGCCTGCAGATCAGCGAATCGCAGGCCTCCACCGGGGCGGCCTCGCCGTCGTCGGCCACATCAGCAGGCGGCGGCGGCAGCGGAGCCGTCATGACGATGTCGCTCTACGACGGAGTGACAAGCAGCGGCGAGCTGGTCAGCAACTACCTGGAGGGTGGCGGGCCGCCGCAGCCGCAGCCACTAATGATGTCCGCCGCCGCCGCACGACGGGCCAACGCTGCAGCCGCCGCTGCGGCGGCCGCGGCCGCCTCCGCCGTCGAGGTCGGCGATCCCAACGCTATGGTCGGCGACGAAAGCGAAGACGAGCCGGTCTGCTTCCGCTGCCGCCGCTGCCTGCCCGCCGGGCTGGCGCTGCAGCTGGCCGCGCTAAACGCCTTCTTCCACCCCTACTGCTTTCTGTGCTACCAGTGCCAGGCCCCGCTGACCCAGACTTCGTCGTTCTACCACGCCGCAGGTACCAACAGTTATCTGCATGTAGTTGTTATTGAGCTGCCTGTTTAGTTAGTTAGTTAGTTAGTTAGTTAGTTAGTTAGTTAGTAAGTTAGTCAGTTAGTTAGTTAGTTAGTTAGTTAGTTAGTTAGTTAGTTAGTTAGTTAGTTAGTTAGTTAGTTAGTTAGTTAGTTAGTTAGTTAGTTAGTTAGTTAGTAGCATCAGAGTTGGTCCTCAGGCGTGTTAATCGCACGAGTCCCAATTTCAGGCCGCCTGCTCTGCGAAGGCTGCGTGAACGACGCCCTAGAAATGTGCGACGCCTGCCGACAGCCCGTCACGGAGCGAATCCTGCGCGCCCTCGGCAAGCCCTACCACCCCGCCTGCTTCCGCTGCACCCAGTGCCGCCGCAAGCTGGACGGCCAAGGCTTCACCGTGGACGTGCACAACCGGGTGCTCTGTCTGGACGACTTCCACCGGAAGTACGCGCCAAGGTGCGCCGCCTGCAGGCAGCCCATCACGCCGGCCAGGGGCCAGACTGAGACCCGGCGCGTGCTGGTTGACAACCAGAGCTACCACGTTGGCTGTTACCATGGAAACAGCATGGCCTGATTCCGGACAATTGGAATTTTCATGCATAGCCCCAATGCTAAGAATTCAGTGTGACAGTTTTGTGTGAAATACTCATTTTCACCCTTGAGGGGTGTGACCTGTGGGGTGATCTGTGGGGTGATACTCAGTGAGGGACACAGTGACCTGTGTTTGGACACAATGCATACTCAATGAGGGACACAATGACCTGTGTTAGGACACAATGCATACTCAATGAGGGACACAATGACCTGTGTTAGGACACAATGCATAGTCAATGAGGGACACAGTGTTCTGTGCTAGGACACAATGCATACTTAATGAGGGACACATAATCCTATGCTGCTAGGACACAATGCGTAGTCAATGAGGGACACAATGACCTATGTCCATCACAATGCACACTCAATGCACACAATGCACACACATGCACATTCAATGAGGCACACACTATCCTGTGCTAGGACACTTAATGTAAACTCACGTTTGCGATTTTAAACGCGACATAATATAATCCTCAGAGTAAACTCATTTAGGACACACTACTGCTTGGGGACACAAAGTACGTACGCTTCTAGCAACTGTAAATTGACATGCTTGATCAAATCTTTTCGGTATTCTTCACCGTATGTACTTCATCAACCTGTTATTTAGTTAAATAATTTAGCAAACCTCTTAGGCTTCTCAATTAAAATACTGAAATCAGCCATTAATTGTAGACCAGAATTGTTTACGACTACGAGTACAGTTGCACAAATATACTCGCAAAAATATTTAACAAACCCAGTTGTTTACATTTCTCAAAACTGACTGACCATAAGTTCGCAAAATCGGCAAGTTCAAGATCATGATCTTGTTTTCATAACTACTTCAGCGAAACCACTCAAATTTCGCTGAAATGACTTTCGAATTGCTAAACTAAGCAAGGTTTCTTGCTGTTGTCTATGGTAAAAAATGTGTCAGAGAAACGGTTAAAGCAGAGACAGTGGAATTGGTAGGCTAGTGCTTAAATGCTTGCCTGAATTATTCATTTGCTTGACGATTTGACAGTTTTTACCATAGACAATTAGCATAGAGGATACGAATGTGTTCAGTTTTTCGATATTGGATTAATTTGCTTGTTTGCAAGCTCTACTAGCTTACAGTATAAAATACTGGTATAGAATTATCCAACTTTCAGCCTACTTTTAGGCATATTGAGCGCGAATTACTGTCAGATTTTGCAATCAAATGGTAGACTTGTAGGTTTTGGCTTCTCTCATAGAGAGAAGGTCACAGATTTCACGACGAGAATATCGAGACTAAATAATCGCACATCATATATAATATGGTTTCATACTTGAATAATTGTCTACTGCAGCGGATTGGTTGATTTTGAAAATAATAGCTCGTAGTGGGTCAGTAAAGAGTTCTATATGGTTGGCCATAGAACAATGCTTTTAAATGAGCCTCTAACTATAGGATTTTTCGTTTGATTTCATAAAATTGTCATTTGATTTCGTCCATAGAAGTTGGCAGCGCGGCCATCGAGTCTATGGCAATAAAGTGCGCTGTTCTCCGATTGAATTCATAACTTTGCCACTTCATTTCGACATACCCAGTAGAAAGGCAACAGAAAAGTCGATGCGCTTGTCCAGTACAGAAAGAACTGTTAAAAACAGAAAGCTGTGTATTTAAGTCACATGAGGAAGTAGGCAGTTGCAACAGTGAAATCAGTTATTTCCGCCAAAGTTAATGCTCGTTCGCTGCAACAAGCTACAAATTTCACATTATCTGCTGCTCATTGATGCACAGGGGCAGAAACCGCATCACATGTCCTTCCCAGGCAAGGCACTTCGCGGCGGAAATTTCCTCTAGTGCAACGTAGCCGCAGCGGAAAAGCACCATGAGTCTCCACTGCGTTAGGTTGATGCCATCAGGCGGATAGCTAAGTTCCTGTTGAAGCTCAGGTGTTGCTAGCTGGCGTTTAAGCGAAGCCTTGAGACAACTGTGTGCCTGTTCCGCGGCGTTAAGAAATAGAGAGTACGGTGGCAGAGTTCGCAGTTGAATACGATTGGCCGCGTTTATACGTTTCCAATGGACGCGTATGCAGCCATTTTTAGGCACACAAGGAAGGTGACTGTTGCCCAAGAAGAGGACACGTTCATATAGGCTTTTCATTTCTATGAGAGGTTTGGCCATAGATATTCACCCACTGATATCCCAGCCCCCTCTGACAGTGTTTGAGTCACTCCGCGCGTCAAGTCGAAATGAAGTGGCAAAGTTATGAATTCAATCGGAAAACAGCGCACTTTATTGCCATGGACTCTATGGCCGCGCTGCCAACTTCTATGGACGAAATCAAATGACAATTTTATGAAATCAAACGAAAAATATTTTTTGCCATGACTTTCGAGTTTAGCTCGTACCGTCCTGAGTGAGCTTTCGGCCTACTTTTAGGCATATTGAGCGCAAATTACTGCCGGATTTTGCTGATTATGAGTATTTTATGATGCCAACAAAAAGAATTTGACACAAGAAACAGAATCACAAAGAACATTATTTTCCCAATAGTGATTAAAATGTTACAAAAAATGCCTTTCATTCTCGCTGACAACTTTTATTTCTAAGCCTTGAATTTGCATTCTGTTTGTTACTGTTAAGCCAGCATGTAATTATTTTAATTAGTGCATAAGCAAGGGACAGACTGTTCGCTTCTTTGTGAGGCAGGTTTTGCCATAGACATCCCCCCTCGGCTCTCTTCTCCAGTAATATTTATGAAATCATACAGATAATCATATATCAATCAGCCGTTTTGCCCAGGGACTGCGGCTTAACCATGCCCCGCATGCTGAAGTAGCACCTGGCAACGCTGACGCTTGCACCTGCAGTTTCACCTGCCGTCCCTGACGCAGCCTGCCGCCGACCGGGGAACAGGGCGATGCACATGGAATACTGCGGCATGGAGTCCATCAGTTTAGCCAGAGGCTCATCCAGCCCAGACAAGTCAGTCGCTGCTGTCCCATTGCAGTCCAGATCTCGCAGCCGGAGCACCACCAATCGGCTGCACTTCACCTCGGCTCTGGCGGCTTCAACAGCTGCGGCATCGCTGGCCGAGTCAGCCACCAAGTAAGTCGATGGCAGGCTGGCCAGGTACTCCTCGGCTGAGTGACCGTCCGACTGAACTCGGTCGAACACGCGGAAGGAGACGCCGTGCATGCGGAGCCAGTCGAACAGGCTGGCGGTGGTAGCGCCAGCGGAATGGCTGGCGTGGAAGCCGCCGTGGCCGGGCCTGGCCGGAGATGCTGCTGCGGTCGCATCTTCAGCTGCAATCCGGGGTCGCTTAGCCGACGGTGGAGAGTCGGCAGCAGCAGCAGCAGCAGCGTCAGCGTCAGCAGCCGACGGGTTCCAATCGCCGGAGGCGGCATCGCCGAATTCCAGTGACCTGGCGAGTTTCAACTGCACCAGATTCAGCGCGGCCAGCGCGTCCTCGGCCGAGTTGTGACCGACAGCGTCGTCCGACTGGATGTCGCGGCCGAGAAATCGCTGGGCAAGCGACTTCAGGCTGGACTTGTGCCGCCGATGGCCGGACAGGTTGAACACCACCGAGGTGTCGATGCAGCTGGGATGGTAGAGCCGCAGGGCGTGCAGGTCGCAGTTAAGCGAATGGCCAACCAAGATGGCGTTGGGCGGGAGCAGCTGGGCCAGCTGATCCTGCGGAGTGAGATCAGGAAATCTGATTTGAGATCGTAGACCAGAATCGTAGCACAAGCGTAGGAGTCACAACTGAAAGGTCGGGGGTTCGATTCTCCTCGACCCACTCGAAACTAATGGGTGCCAGCATTAGCTGGGGTAATAAAATAAAAACAAAAACAATAAAAATACTCTACATACTACTGATGTAAAATGAACAGTAGAAATATTATAACATGAGTTGAAAAAATTCACCTGGACCTCCGCTAAAGTGACAGTGGCTTTGTCAAGCATCTCTCTGGTGATGCCAGACTTAGCTGTGAGGTAGTTCAGCACAGGATTAGCCGGCTTAACAAGCTGGTCTAGCAGTATCCGGCCCGACTCGTCAACTAACGTAGCCCTGGCCAGCTCATGCTGCTGCGAACTCTCCCCAGCCGGCCCCTCGGTGACGACCATCTCGCAGTCCAGGCCGAACATTGGCGAGCTCGGGCCGGCTGGCTGGTAGGCCGGCAGGCTGGTCTTGTAGTCCGGCCCGGACTGGGGGCCACCGCCGCCGCAGCTGCGCAGGCCCGGCATCGGGTAGTTCTCGTGCAGCAGCTGCACGGAGGAGAGCAGCAGCTGAGTGCGCGGGAACCTGTCCCTGTGCGATGGTTGGCGGGTTGCGGGCTGCCGCTGCTGTATGAGGGCTGTGGGCAACTGGTGCTTGTGTCGCTAGGTGGTGATGTCTCTGTGTGTCTGTCTGTCTGTCTGTGTGTCTGTCTGTCTGTCTGTCTGTCTGTCTTAGTGTCTGTCTGTCTGTGTGTCTGTCTGTCTGTCTGTCTGTCTGTCTGTCTGTCTGTCTGTCTGTCTGTCTGTGTGTCTGTCTGTGTGTCTGTGTGTCTGTCTGTCTGTCTGTCTGTGTGTCTGTCTGTCTGTCTGTCTGTCTGTCTGTCTGTCTGTCTGTCTGTGTGTCTGTCTGTCTGTCTGCTGTCTGTCTGTCTTAGTGTCTGTCTGGCTGTCTGTTTGTCTGTCTGGCTGTCTGTCTGCCTTTCTGTCTGTCTGTCTGTCTGTCTGTCTGTCTCTCAGGCAGTAATGTGTCTCTCAGTGAGTGTGCACTGTGTCCATACACAGCAATTGTGTCCTTTGGTGGGTGTAAATCATTAAATGTACTCAAGCGCAGAACACCAGAGCAGTTATCGCCGCATCGCCGCTCACCTCTCAGGAAAAGCCGCATGCTTCTCCGGTGGATCAACCAGGGTGCCAATGCTTATGTCGGAGCGCGCCGCAGGCGAAGCTTCCCCAGCCGCTGCGGCTGTCGAGCCCGTTTGCAATTTCTTTCTCCGTTTCTGCAGCCAGTTCAGCAGCAGCTGCCGGTCTCCGAGAGCCACCGACTGCAGCGGCAGGCTGAACAGGTCCGGGCCTACCCGGTCCGAATAGGCGTACGGCGACATCAGCCGCATCGCCTGCGGGCATCCGAGGGTGTGGGGTGTGAATGACTGTCTCACTGCTGTGGTGCTTTGCCGCTGCACCGGCTTAACTTATTCTGAAGTCTGTCTGTCTGTTTGTCGTCTGTCCAAGTGTCTGTCTTAGTGTCTGTCTTAGTGTCTGTCTTAGTGTCTGTCTGTGTGTCTGTCTGTCTGTCTGTGTGTCTGTCCTGTCTGTCTGTCTGTCTGTCAGAGTGTCTGTCTGTCTGTCTGTCTGTCTGTCTGTCTGTCTGTCGGTTTGTCTTCTGTCTAAGTTTCTGTCTAAGTTTCTGTCTTAGTGTCTGTCTTAGTGTCTACCTTAGTGTCTGCTTTCGTGTCTGTCTTAGTGTCCATCTTAGTGTTTACCTTAGTGTCTGTCTTAGTGTCCATCTTAGTGTTTACCTTAGTGTCTGTCTTAGTGTCCATCTTAGTGTTTACCTTAGTGTCTGTCTTAGTGTCTATCTGTCTGTTTTTGTCTCTGTTTAGTGTGTGCCTGTCCGCCCGCCCGTCCGTCCGTCTATTTGTCTCAGTGTCTGTCCGAGCATCTGCCCATGGGAAACCGCATTACCTGATAGAAGTTGGCCATAAACTTGGGCAGCTGTGCAGCAGCCGACGGAGGCGCAGAGTCGAAGACAATGACGAGAATGCGGGGCACGCAGTTGGGCTTGGCGATCTTGCACCAGCGTGGCTGCTGCAGGCAGCGATAGGTCAGCAGCATGTAGCTCAGCAGGCACTGCACGTCCGCCAGCACAAATTTTGGAAACTTTCGTCCGCTGGCATCGTCGTCCTCGTTGTCGTCCGGCTCTGAGTCGGACTCGCTGTCCGAGGCGCAGCCAGGAAACAGCGGTTGGACGGCCGACTGCGGCTGCGTGGCCATCAAAAAGGCGCGGTGGCTCGGCTGGCGCCGCTGCCGGGCCTGTGCGAGGATTTAAAGGGCGATTCTTGGTATGTTTAGGGGCGATTCTCGGGATGTTTAGGGGCGATTCTTGGGATGTTAAGGATCGATTCTTGGAATGTTTAGGGGCGATTCTTGGGATGTTTAGGGGCGATTCATGGGATTTTTAAGGACGATTCTCGGGATGTTTAGGGTCGATTCTTGGGATGTTTAGGGGCGATTCATGGGATTTTTAAGGACGATTCTCGGGATGTTTAGGGTCGATTCTTGGGATGTTTAGGATCGATTATTGGGATGTTTAGGGGCGATTCTTGGGATTTTTAGGGACAATTCTTCGGATTTTTAGGGACGATTCTCGGGATGTTTAGGGTCGATTCTTAGGATGTTTAGGATCGATTCTTGGGATGTTTAGGATCGATTCTTGGGATGTTTAGGATCGATTCTTGGAATGTTTAGGGGCGATTCTTGAGATGTTTAGGATCGATTCTTGGGATGTTTAGGATCGATTCTTGGAATGTTTAGGGGCGATTCTTGGAATGTTTAGGATCGATTCTTGGTATGTTTAGGGGCGATTCTTGGTATGTTTAGGGGCGATTCTTGGTATGTTTAGGGGCGATTCTTGGTATGTTTAGGGGCGATTCTTGGGATGTTTAGGGGCGATTCTTGGGATGTTTAGGATCGAATCTTGGGATGTTTAGGATCGATTCTTGGGATGTTTAGGATGGATTCTTGGGATGTTTAGGGGCGATTCTTGGTATGTTTAGGGGCGATTCTTGGTATGTTTAAGGGAGATTCTTGGGATGCTTAGGGGCGATTCTTGGTATGTTTAGGGGCGATTCTTGGTATGTTTAGGGGCGATTCTTGGGATGTTTAGGGGCGATTCTTGGGATGTTTAGGATCGATTCTTGGGATGTTTAGGGGCGATTCTTGGAATGTTTAGGGGCGATTCTTGGAATGTTTAGGATCGATTCTTGGGATGTTTAGGGGCGATTCTTGGAATGTTTAGGGGCGATTCTTGGAGTGTTTAAAATACATTAATAAAGAATTGGTTCAATCCAAAAAGGATTAACATCGATAAGTAAAATTCCACACCTTGTCCATGAACACAATAAATTTTGGCTTTTCAGGTTGTCGACGCGGCTTTGCTTGAGTCCAGCCTGAGTCATCGTTGCCGTCGGTCGCTCCCGCTGCTGCTGGTCCCGTTGCGGCTGCTCCAGAATCTTCTGTGCTCATTCTGATTGAATGTTTCCCAGTCACCGCTCATCGAATAGTGGGGGCTGATATTATTATCTAATAGACTAATGCCTATCACTGACTCAGTATCAAATAGACTAATGCCTATCACTGACTCAGACAGTATCAAATAGACTAATGCCTATCACTAACTTAGTATCCTAATGCCTATCACTGACTCAGTATCTAATAGACAAATGCCTATCACTGACTCAATATCAAATAGACAAATGCCTATCACTAACTCAGTATCTAATAGACTAATGACTATCACTAACTCAGTATCTAATAGACTAATGCCTATCACTAACTCAGTATCTAATAGACTAATGCCTATCACTAACTTAGTATCTAATAGACTAATGCCTATCACTAACTTAGTATCCTAATGCCTATCACTGACTCAGTATCAAATAGACTAATGACTATCACTAACTCAGTATCTAATAGACTAATGACTATCACTGACTCAGTATCTAATAGACTAATGCCTATCAACTTAGTATCCTAATGCCTATCACTGACTCAGTATCAAATAGACTAATGACTATCACTAACTCAGTATCTAATAGACTAATGACTATCACTGACTCAGTATCTAATAGACTAATGACTATCACTGACTCAGTATCTAATAGAGTAATGCCTATCACTAACTTAGTATCTAATAGACTAATGCCTATCACTAACTCAGTATCTAATAGACTAATGCCTATCACTAACTTAGTATCCTAATGCCTATCACTGACTCAGTATCAAATAGACTAATGACTATCACTAACTCAGTATCTAATAGACTAATGCCTATCATTCTAGTAGCGAAATGAGAAAAATTAAAACACAAAAAAATCGAGCTTATCAAGATAAGAATAAACAAATTTATTGAATGAGAATAGAAAGGTAAAAATATTCAAGAATTAATTATAAGTTTCTCTTCAAACGTTGAACACACATTATGCCCAGGTTAGTACTTTTATTTTAGATTTCTAAAGCTACGCCATGTCTTCAAGCAAAACTGAACTTAGCTAGATAATACTATCGAATAAAGAGCCTAAAAATGTTATTCATAAAGAAATCAACAGAAAGATGCTATACAATTAGTGCTAAAAAACACACTGCATCAATATGAAAACTAATGTGTAATGCTGCTAAACAATTGACTACTCAGATTCGATAATAGCAAAAATAGTTTTAAAAACAATGAGATTGATGGGGCATGCATGCGCAACACCCGGCCGCCGACCCGGTGAGGGACGCAGCCAAGGTAAGTCGCAAAAAATGCCAACCAAAAAATATGTAGTACTAATTAGATGACGAGGCATTTAACTTTAGAAACACAGTTATTGTTACTCCTGCCGTTTACCCAAAATTACGTTAATTTTTCTTAGATTTACTTTATAGGTAAGTTGCATTTTTGGTGCAAAATAAGCCGGTGTATATCAGGGGGGGTTGCGCATGTATGGGTGATGGGGCAGCTAGAAAAGAGGCAAGAACAGCTCTAACAAGTATGAGATAAGCCAGACTTTTATGCAAGTGTGTTTCTCCAATTTGCACTTACATGTTTACCAAGCTATAGAGGACACCCGCAGTCACAGCAAGGGCTGTGCGCGCACATTGTCACACAACCGGCAAGAGGCACTAAAGCCCATTCTGCCGACTACCCTGGCATGTACACTTCACTGTGCCTTGGGGTTTGGCCCTCAGGGCCGTTAATTGCACTGAGCAGAGCCAAGCCGAGATTCCAATTTAGCCCAATTTAGACACTGATCGTCCATTAGTAGTATATCCATGTCTATGGCCCTGACCTCCACCGCCTACGTGCTAAGAGGCAGGGCGATTAAATATATTTGTTTTAAGCTCCTTGGCTCGCCACCAGAGCAGCCAAAGTTACATTATACTAAAGCATATAACACAAATGAATGCGACTGCACTTGGAATCGAGCCTGGGCCGCTGGCACACCGGAGCTAGGCTACATTTAGTCATCAATGGACGAAGAGCCAGAAGACTGATAAACAGTATCGATAACAGTATAGGTGAGCAAGTCCAGTTCAGCCCGAGGCACCAGGTCCACTTCCGGCATCCGTACAACGGGCGCGTGCTGAGAAGAAGTCTTATTACTATTGCTGTTCATGGACTGCGACTGGCCAGCACGACTGTCCTTCAGCTGATCGTCCAGCAACAGGGCGTGCGTCGGCGACCGGTACTCGAAGCCGAGGAATCTGCAGACCAGGCCGACGCTGCCGCCGCCCGGAGATGACCGGCCGGGCCGCTGCAGACAGGCCAGCAGGCTGTTCAGGTAGGCGTCCAGGTCGCGGCGCAGCTCGGCAGCGTCCGGGCCACCGAGGAATCGCTTGCTGGGCAGGTCCGGCAGGCGGGCAAGCCTGTGGTAGGAGAGGGGTAGACAGCATCTGATTGGCTGTGTACAACTTGTACAGTACTGGCTGTGTACAACTTGTACAGTACTGGCTTTGTACAACTTGTACAGTACTGGCTGTGTACAACTTGTACAGTACTGGCTGTGTACAACTTGTACAGTACTGGCTGTGTACAACTTGTACAGTACTGGCTTTGTACGACTTGTACAGTACTGGCTGTGTACAACTTGTACAGTACTGGCTGTGTACAACTTGTACAGTACTGGCTGTGTACAACTTGTACAGTACTGGCTGTGTACAACTTGTACAGTACTGGCTGTGTACAACTTGTACAGTACTGGCTTCGTACGACTTGTACAGTACTGGCTGTGTACAACTTGTACAGTACTGGCTGTGTACAACTTGTACAGTACTGGCTGTGTACAACTTACACAGTACTGGCTGTGTACAACTTGTACAGTACTGGCTGTGTACAACTTGTACAGTACTGGCTGTGTACAACTTACACAGTACTGGCTGTGTACAACTTGTACAGTACTGGCTGTGTACAACTTGTACAGTACTGGCTGTGTACAACTTGTACAGTACTGGCTGTGTACAACTTATACAGTACTGGCTGTGTACAACTTGTACAGTACTGGCTGTGTACAACTTGTACAGTACTGGCTGTGTACAACTTGTACAGACTAGGAACGCTTGCTTTCAAAGCTGGCGTAAGCAACCTTTTAGATGCGTACTAACCGAGGCCGACACTGCTTAACTTGAAAGTGCTGGACGGTGAATGCGCTAAGTGAGGGGAACAGCTCAATGGAAGGATTTGATCAAATAGAACAGCTTGGAGGTAAAAAAAACCAGAAAAGTAAAACACAACACACCTGGGCGATGCAGCCCGCAGCTGCCTGTGAAGGCGCTCAAAGTCGGAATACCGCTTCTCAACCGCGTGACAGAAGGTGGAGCCCCGATAGATGCTCAGCTGATAAGCGGTGAAGGGTTTGCTGCTGGCACTGCCAGACTGCGGCATGCATCTCACTGTCCGCTGACCAACAATGGTGATGTAGAGACCAGACAGTGGGTCCAGCATGACTGAGCAGCCTCACTTAATGCTTTAAATGACTGTAAAAAGCTGTACAAATCAGTAATTTATGTGGCAAAAGGCTCTTAATTTTTTTTCTGAAAGTAGCTTTTTACTATCATAGACAAATGTTACAGTTACCATACAAAACAAATGAATAAAATTCCTATAACATCTATGAATAGAGTTGGCAAGAAATAGAAACATAACAAAGTCATTATATATGCTTACACCTATAAGTACAAAGCCTAAGACATGAAGTAAGAGGAAATAGCTTCACTTTTGAATAGAAAGCAAATAAGCAAAAAGCTTTAAAAAGATATTTAAAATGAAGCTAAAATGAAGCTATTAACAATAGAATTAGCTATAACCATTTTTTTGTATCAATATCTGTACCCATAGTAATTTTTTCCATAGCCCAAGGGTCAACAAACCCTGTGGCCAGCAAAGCTTCTATCTAACCTAATGTCCTTTGAAACTTCACCATAGTAATCTGGCCAGCTTATGGTTTGTGTCTCTTCTCAACTCTCTTTCTCTCCTCTCCCCCATCTCCTTTTATTTTATTTTCTCTTCTCTCTTCTCTCTCCCTTGTCTCTCCTCTTGCCTCTTTCTTCTCTACTCTTATCTTGACAACATAGCTCTAATATTATCCTATCTCACCTCTTCTCTCCCCTCTTGTTTTCTATTCCTGCTCCTTTCCTCTCTCACATCATAGCCCACAGCCATGAGCTAGATTCTTCAGCTAGCTCTTGAATTAATAAATTTTGCCAATCCCTTGCCATATCTGTATATGAGTATATCTATAGCCAATTATAGCTAAGGTCATATTTTCAATCAAAAAGATACACCAACCAACATCTGGGAACATTTTTAATATTGTGGAATAAGAAAAATATTGCTACAGAAGTAGTATTCCACCATAGCTATGGCTACAGCTATGGGATCTTATGGAAAATATGGTAAAATAGGTGACTATAGCAATGGATACACCTATAGTAGATAGCTGCTCTTATAACTACAACTACGGAAATACGATAGTTGCTATTATATTCTGTAGATTCCCATGGCCATAGTTATAAATTAAAAAAACAAAAAAATATTCAAAACAGGTAGAGTAAAACAAAGATAACTTAGTAACCTGTATCATAGATTAAAAAGCTTATAAATTATAGGCCTACCTAATATGAATATGATCATAATATGATATGATAAATATGAAAATATAGTATTATCATATTATTATTATATTATGATATATATCTCTACCTATAAAAATCAAAACTCTGTCTGTCTGTGGACAAATTACTTCGCTATGGACTCCCAAACCGCTCAACCAAATGACACCAAACTTTACACCCACCCTAAACTTACTACGGAGAATGTCTTAGGCTACTTTTTAACTTCCTAGACTCAAGTCTTCCTACCTAAAAGTACAAAAAACTGCTCAAAATGCGCGATTTTTTCACTAAATCCTCCATAGCGCCGCTCCACTTCTACCGATTCTCTTCAAATTTGACACAAACAATCTTCAACTATTTTGACACAATCGTGTAAAATTTCAAATCTCAAAGTTAATCCTGAAAGCCGCGGTGCACTTTTAAAGTTAGGCTGTTTTTTTCAGCGTAGCAACCACCCCAACCTCCACCCGCCTGCCTCTCTTTCCCGATACCGATCTGGGCCCAGATGTGTAAAAGGGTTTCAAAATTGACTAACTTTCAGCTGCCATAAGTTTGCTCCACATAAAACGATTGACTTCAAACTTGACACAATTTTCATTGACTTATTCTCTATCTAAATGTAAAGTTTCAACTCTGTAACTCAACCGAAAAAGAAACTGTAAGCATGTGAAGTTTGTCTGCTTTTTCTGTTGTTTGCCCTCATCCAACTCATTCCCCCAGACGAAGGATCAGGCGATAGGGCTCAATGTACATAGCGAATGTACAGTGTTTTGGAATAGCTTTTTAACAGTAGGAATACCAAGCCATTTTTCCGCCCGTCAAACTACCAAGAGGGGGGGGAAAATTTCCCCCCCCCCTGACAATTTTTTTTGCTGCGCCGGAACGGAGCAACGCAGGCACACGAAATTCAAGAACACGGGCTAACTTTTTGTTGCGCACCTTCTCAAACAAGAATCAAGTCGCCAGCCCTTCGGACCGTCGAGATATTCGACGATTCTGCCAGAAGGTCGGATTTTTCCCATAAGCGCTAGTGATAATATAAAAATGATAATACAATATAAACCTTAAATTTTAATATATAGGAATATGATAATATTGGAGTCCCTATGGCTATAGAATATAGAGAATTGGAATAAGCCATAGTTTTATTTACTGCTATAGCTATGGCACATAGACCCCCTTTTAGTAGAATATAACACAGAAGCATTTTTTGTTTGTTGTATTATATATCTTACATCTGTGTTAGAGTCAGACATGTAGGCAAACATAAATGAGGTTTTTATCATTTAATAAGGGTTGTTCCTTTGGGGGTGGTTGAACCCTTTATAACCCCTTTCACCTAGAACCCCTTTCCAATGAACCCTTTCCAATGAAACTTCTTATAATGACCCCCTTCAATTTCCCCTTCCCCACCCTTCTAGCCAGGCTACAGGTGCTCCTAGGCACCTAAAGATGTCATGTGGAATGCACTGTTTTACTTCCTAATATCTTTTAGGATCTAAAGGCTTTGAGGGTTATTGCCACTCAATAGTCCCTTTAAAACAGTGGGAAGTTCTTGGCATAGCTCCAAGTGGGTCTACAAAAAGGATTTTGCTATGGATATTATGCAGATAGAAAACTAATAATGTCGGTAATATATCAGTAGGCTATAAAATGTTATATAAAGTGAATTCACAAAGATTAATTGAGAAGAAAATTAGGATAGGCCAATTTATTTAATGGTTAGGCCTATATATATCTGGTTTATTTTTATTATCTAATGGTAGGCCATGCTAAGTTATAATCACTAGGGCCTACTTAACAACTAATAAGTAGCAAGGCAGGTCATAGGCCTACTTCATCTTATTGCTTACTTTAGGCCTATCTTCAACCACTTTAGCATTAAAATTCTAAATAAGTTCTAAATCTAAGCAATTCTAGCAAACTATATTTGATAAAAGCTAGATTTTCACCTTGAATGCCAAGAATTGGTTTAAAAATGAAAGACTATGAAATTGAAAGACTCATGCAAAAAATGTAATGTCTGCAATGTTAACAATAGGCCTAGTGGAATTACATATTAACTTTTAAGCTAAAAAAAGAATATAGACTTCAAGTCAAAAAGTTTCATTAGGCCTATTAGGGATTAAACTACTATTACTAATCTTTTTAGAGCCATGTTTCCTAATTAAAAAATCGTGGCTAAATATTCTTATGGTTAAGTCTATAGCAAACAAGCATGAGTATGCTATTTATTGGCATTTTCTATTGCCCTAGGGTGTATGTGAGGAGAGGACACTACCTAGTAGTGTAGTACATTACAAAAAATAGAGCTAATAATTGAGCAATGATAAGTTATAAATATAACCATCTATAAATTTAGCTATAGGCCTATGCACTAATGCACTATGCTTTTGAGAGCAAAAATCTACATCATTGGCTTTCATGTGATATGCCTTTAGGCCTGATGCCAAGCCCTCTCAAGCATCAGATAATTATATGCTAATATAGCCAATGTCTAGACACCCCAAGACACTAGGACAGATGCTAATATAGCCAATGCCTAGACACCCCAAGACACTAGGACAGATGCTAATATAGCCAATGCCTAGACACCCCTAGACACTAAGGCAGATGGTAATATAGCAGCCATGGCCTAGACACCCCTAGACACTAGGACAGATGCTAAATATAGTCCCTACACCCCTAGACACTAAGACACTAAGCTTATGACAAAAATAATAATAATAGGGATCTAGGCTAGCTAATACTAATAATTAGTATGAAAGAGATTAATTTTGAAAACGTAATTTTAGTCGTTTGCATGCATCGACGTCCGTCCGCGGCGCGCGGCCAGGCCTGGCCAGCACCCCGTGCGGGCCAGATTGAAAATGCAATCAAATTTAAATTACTGTGACGATCAACTTCATGGAAAATAATGAGCGAAAACCACGGTGCGTACGAGCCAGGTGTTCAAAAGTAGCCAGTGACACTTTTGATCGCTGAGCAAAGACAAAAACACATACAGAGACAATTTTTTACACATTTTGAAGAAAATCTGTTATTTCCAATGAAACTATTTGAATACAATTTTTACGAATTAATTCAAATATAAGGGATAGGGACACAACCCCATCAAACTGCGAGGCCGCCGTCACTTGCTATCATATTTATGTCATTCCGCGCCTTTCTTCTTTCAATTGTACAACTCATGATAATGTCAGTCACAAAATCCACAGAAGATGACGCAAGTGACCTATCTATCTATCTATCTATCTATCTATCTATCTATCTATCTATCTATTTATCTATCTATCTATCTATCTATCTATCTATCTATCTATCTATCTATCTATCTATCTATCTATCTATCTATCTATCTATCTATCTATCTATCTATCTATCTATCTATCTATCTATCTATCTATCTATCTATCTATCTATCTATCTATCTATCTATCTATCTATCTATCTATCTATCTATCTATCTATCTATCTATCTATCTATCTATCTATCTATCTATCTATCTATCTATCTATCTATCTATCTATCTATCTATCTATCTATCTATCTATCTATCTATCTATCTATCTATCTATCTATCTATCTATCTATCTATCTATCTATCTATCTATCTATCTATCTATCTATCTATCTATCTATCTATCTATCTATCTATCTATCTATCTATCTATCTATCTATCTATCTATCTATCTATCTATCTATCTATCTATCTATCTATCTATCTATCTATCTATCTATCTATCTATCTATCTATCTATCTATCTATCTATCTATCTATCTATCTATCTATCTATCTATCTATCTATCTATCTATCTATCTATCTATCTATCTATCTATCTATCTATCTTTAATCTATCTATCTATCTATCTATCTATCTATCTATCTATCTATCTATCTAGTTTTTTTATTTATTATTTAGCTATTTTTATGTTATCTCCGTTGGCTACAGAGCCTCAGTTAATCAGCTTGATACAAGTCGACGCAAACGGTTAATAAAAGCCAATGCCAATGCCGAAATCGGCTTAGTCTAGAATATTAAGGCTTTCTTAATTAGTTTCAGTTGTTTTCGGACCATATTTCATCAGATTTTTTATCCGTCTGTTATTTCTAGCACACACCAAATATCTCATCGTTTGCGAGCTAATAAGTACTTTAATAAATACTACTGACATAGACCAACGTAACAACAGTCTTTAATTGTGGGTCGCATGCAGTTAAAACAGATTGACAGTCAATCAAAAATCTAAATAAAGCTGCTATAGAGTATTATTATTCAGTAACTTCACTTAAAAAAGGCTTCAGTTAAGACAGAAATGAACCAAATTTGACGTGAATTTGCAATTGAGATAGATGCTAATATAGCCAATGTCTAGACGACCCAAGACACTAGGACAGATGCTAATATAGCCAATGTCTAGACACCCCTAGACACTAAGACAGATGCTAATATAGCCAATGCCTAGACACCCCTAGACACTAAGGCAGATGCTAATATAGCCAATGCCTAGACACCCCTAGACACTAAGGCAGATGCTAATATAGCCAATGCCTAGACACCCCTAGACACTAAGGCAGATGCTAATATAGCAGCCATGGCCTAGACACCCCTAGACACTAGGACAGATGCTAAATATAGTCCCTACACCCCTAGACACTAAGACAGATGCTAATATAGCCAATGTCTAGACACCCCAAGACACTAGGACAGATGCTAATATAGCCAATGCCTAGACACCCCTAGACACTAAGGCAGATGGTAATATAGCAGCCATGGCCTAGACACCCCTAGACACTAGGACAGATGCTAAATATAGTCCCTACACCCCTAGACACTAAGACAGATGCTAATATAGCCAATGTCTAGACACCCCAAGACACTAAGACAGATGCTAATATAGCCAATGCCTAGACACCCCTAGACACTAAGGCAGATGGTAATATAGCAGCCATGGCCTAGACACCCCTAGACACTAGGACAGATGCTAAATATAGTCCCTACACCCCTAGACACTAAGACAGATGCTAATATAGCCAATGTCTAGACACCCCAAGACACTAAGACAGATGCTAATATCGCCAATGCCTAGACACCCCTAGACACTAGGACAGATGCTAGATATAGTCCCTAGACACCCCTGGACACTAAGACAGATGCTAATATAGCCAATGTCTAGACACCCCAAGACACTAGGACAGATGCTAATATAGCCAATGTCTAGACACCCCAAGACACTAAGACAGATGCTAATATAGCCAATGCCTAGACACCCCTAGACACTAAGGCAGATGCTAATATAGCCAATGCCTAGACACCCCTAGACACTAAGGCAGATGCTAAATATAGTCCCTACACCCCTAGACACTAAGACAGATGCTAATATAGCCAATGTCTAGACACCCCAAGACACTAAGACAGATGCTAATATAGCCAATGCCTAGACACCCCTAGACACTAGGACAGATGCTAAATATAGTCCCTAGACACCCCTGGACACTAAGGCAGATGCTAATATAGCCAATGCCTAGACACCCCTAGACACTAAGAATTGACTTAATTTACACTGACAGTAACACTACTGACGTTAAGTACACAGATTTAATTTATCACAGCAGTGCTTCCAGGGGGGTGTGTAGGATGATAGGATGAGCGGCAGCTTACGGATAAATGAGCTGGTTCTTTGTGCAGACTTCTATATCCTTCAAATTTTCACAGACGGTTGTGTTGTCCAAGCACTAATGAACAAGCATGCTGGTAATAAGAGTGTTAAATCTCTCCAGTGCTCGACTGGTCAGTAGGCAACGCAATAGGAATTTTCTGAGCAGCTATGTATTCGGCACCACACGCGAGCCGCTTCGAGCTGATACAATCGGCCAAGCGTTGAACGCAGCTAGCCACAGGCAGCCAGATCAAAAAGCATTCACATTTTGCTTCGGTAGTGAAACCGTAGGTAATTCGGGTCCGCGGATTGTACGCTCGATTGGTCAGCTTCGGACTGACGTTGACCGACTGGCGGCTGGACTGCTGGCGGCAGGCTTGGAGCCTGGCGATCGAATCGGCGTCTGGGACCCAACAGCCTGCAGTGGCTCACAACTCAGTTCGCGGCCGCCAAAGCTGGCCTCGTTCTGGTGCCCATGAACCCTGCCTATCGGGCTGACGAACTCCGTTACTGTGCAAACCGCGTCGGACTTCGGGCGCTAGTTTATTCGGCAAAGTTCAAGTCGTCGGACTACAATAGAATGCTAGATTTATGGCCACACTTGGGCACAACGCAAAAAAGCTGCCTGGCTAGTGAAGTACTTTTGGTTGACTCGGGTGGCCTGGTAGGTCTTTGAATCCCACCGCTGCCACCAGTGAAGTACTTATGGTTGTCTCGGGGTTGTCTCGCGCAGTGATTTGGGCTCTCCATCCTCTCAACCGGAAGCCTTCTATTACATGTAGCTCTTAGTAGCGTAGGTAGTGCTGCCACCAGTTCCTTCAGGTCTCGGCCTTCGATGAGGTGAGCTTCCCGTCGGAACGAAATAACGAAGTCAACGAACACAGCACCGGGTGCAGATTTGCAGCTCAACGTATCAGGCGTCTCGTCAGCAGCACCTGCCGGGCTTGGTTGGTACAGGGGGGGGGGGCTGAGTTAGCCTCTCGTAGGCTTGAGGTTGGGCTTTAGTGGGGTCTCAGTCAGACCAGTACAAGCAGATTCAGTGTACGCAAAGGGCATAGTTCAGTCAATAATGCACACGGGATCTTAGAAGTTTAGAAGCACGCAAAGACTCCTTGACGGAAACAAGGGGGAGAGGGGTCCTATTTATAGCCGGGATTCTCCGCGCACAAGACCTCGTGACTTGTTCTATTTTTAGAACTGACGTCACGAGGTCTCGGGGCAGGGTCCCTGTGCGCGCAAGACCTCGTGACTCGTTCTAATTTTAGAACTGACGTCACTTAAGGTCTCCGGCCAGAGTACACGCGGCTGTGACTCAGTTGCTATTTTTAGCAACATGAGTCACTCCTCTCCTTAGAGAAGGGAGGGATCCGAAAGCACGTGATTCTCCCGGTAAACAGGACCAGCGAGTGCAGTAAACATGTTTACTGCACTTTAAGACTCCAAGAACGCAAGATCTGTCATGTGACTTGCTCACAAGACAGAGGAAAACGGGACGGGAACGAAACAGAGACAGCCTACAGCAGAGAAGCTGAATGCTGAGAACAGAGACGCAGAAGGGCAGAATAGGCCAAGGGCAGCAACAGACGGGCCAAGGGGGCGGGAAGCTGACCAGCGGCAGACAGCAACCCAGGGCAAGGGCGAGGGAGACTGCTGACAAAGGGGAACGCCAAAAACAAAACCAGCGGCTCACTACACTAGGGGTTCAATGCCAACACTCAGCCACCTGATTGCCATGGACGATATCAATCGGCCAGGTGTCTTTGGATTCAATGAGATCTGTCCTGTCGGAGAAAATAGCGATGCACTCGACAGAACTGCTCGAATCGAGGTTCGAGTTCAAATGGATGACATTGCATGCATTTTATTCACGTCTGGAACTACCGGAAGTCCGAAAGGGGCCGCGCTGACGCATCACAGCATACTCAACAATGCTCACTTCGCTGGGATTAATGCTGGTTTCGATGGATTCAGGCAGCGCATCTGTCTGCCGGTACCATTCTATCACTGCTTCGGCATGGCTATGGGCAATCTGCAGGTGCTGCTCCACTCTGCCAGCTTAGTCTATCCGGCACCGAGCTTCGACCCTGTGGCAACAATCGATGCAATAGAAACTGAGCGCTGCACAGCCGTCTACTGTACACCAACCATGCTGATCGATCTGCTAGAGCAGCCAGGTGTCGCTTCAAGGAATCTTTGCAGCCTGAGTGGTGGAATCATCGGGGGAGCGTCCTGTCCGCCGGAAATCATCAGACGAGCAATTTCGGAGCTCGGCATGTCCCGCGTGACAATGGGCTACGGAGCTACAGAACCGAGCCCGATTATTTTCCATTGCCGTTGGGATGACAGCCAGGAGAAGCAACAGAGTTTGGTTGGTCGGGTTGCGCCCCACGTGGAGGTAAAGATTGTTAACGCCGAAGGTCTTCTAGTGCCTAGAGGCCAGCTGGGCGAGATCTGCACCAGAGGCTACCTACTCATGCGAGGCTACCATAACAAACCAGAAGCAACGGGTGAAGTGATCGGGCCCGACCGGTGGTACAAGACTGGTGATCTCGGCTTTATCGATGAAGACGGATACGGCTATGTCAAGGGACGCATCAAGGACATGGTTATTAGGCGGCGAGAAAATCTATCCAGCTGAGGTTGAAAACCTCCTGCACACTCATCCTTGTGTGTCGGAAGCTCAGGTTGTCGGCGTCCCGGATCCTCGTATGGGAGAGGAACTTTGCGCAGTGGTGCGTCTGAAGACCCCAGTGAGCGCCGAGGATTTGAGGGCCTACGTACGATGCCGAATTGCCCATTTTAAGGTACCGCGTTACGCAATTTTCAGAGACCACGAAATGCCCATGACGGTTACAGGCAAGGTGCAGAAGTTCAAGCTGCGTGAGGAAGTTGTCAAAGAACTTAAACTTGAATTTTTAAAATGACTTTTAGAGGATGTATTTTAATTATAAAGAGAAAAGCATAATAAGCCATATTTTTTATGAATAATATATGCGTCCATAATTCGTACTACTTTTAGCTATACACTGAAAAAAATGGAGGACAGCAAAATTGAATAAAAAACGTTTTTATTCTGAATATGTAACAAAACCATGCCGCTCATGGTTATTAAATATTTATTTGCTCGACTTCGGCATGAGCAGACGTTTGAGTGCAACTTCTCAAGCAAATAAAGCATGGTTCCTTGCATCTAGAGTAAAGTCAGCACGTCTTCTGGGGCAGACACTTCAATTCCCAAAGCCTTCTTCTCGTATTTGATTGGGCCTCGATCTATTTGACTTTTCTTCTTGACTTAGCTGCAGGGCTGTCCCGGAGGGGACACAGCGGGAAGGCGCGGGCGCCCATTCCGCTAGTCCCTGAACGGCCGACGCGTCGCTATGGACGGAGGGTTGGCGCCGCCCAGGGAGGTCCCCCAGTGTCGCCAGCAGCTATGGTGCTCTCTGGAAAGGAGAGTTCAGCCCTGCGGGTGGCCCGAAGGTAGCGCATGAGCTGATTAAAGTTTTCGGGTTTGCACGCTTCAGTAATAGATGTGTGTGGCCCGAGGTAAGTGAGTCTGGCCCGCGTGAAGGCGGGACAGATGCTGACGAAATGCTCAGCGGTTTCGTCACCTGAGTTGCAGAAACTACAGGTGGCGTTGGTGGCGTTGCCCTGCAGGTACTGGTGCCTGGAGAAGCAGCCGTGACCAGAGAGGGTCATGGTGGCAGCCCGGATGTCTCTGCGCGAGAGGCGCAAGAGGAGCTTCCGGAGCTGGTGAGAGGGCTGAGGGACAGCGCCTCTGGATTGCCTGCAGTTCGTGCGGTTCGCCCAAGTCGAGCGGTGCTGAGTCCTGATCCACGCTTTGATGCGCGAGTCGATGACACAGCCAGGAATCGGGACAAGAGGTTCGGGGCCGAGAGAGGAGCCGGAGGCACCAACTTTTGCAAGGGTGTCAGCCAACTCATTTCCTCGGATCCCCACATGCCCCGGAACCCACTTAAGGGTAATTTTGTTGGCGGAACCCAACACATTGAGGAGTTTGATACAGTCAAGGACTGTAGCAGAGTTGGTGCTGCAGCCACTGATGGCGTGCAAGGCAGCTTGGCTGTCCGAATGGAAAATGATGTTCTTACCAGTAACGCCAGTGGCGAGAAGCTCTGCAGTGCAGGAGCTGATGGCCAGAACTTCATTTTGGAAAACACTGGAGTTGACCCCAGTGTATTGAGCGTGGGTAGCGATGACCCTCCCGTTCAGAAAGATTCCAACACCAAAGCCGGTGTTGGCTGACTGCTTAGAACCGTCGGTGTAGCAATGAAGCTCACCAGGGTTCCAATGGTCATTGATGTTATCGCGCGAGTCGATAGCTACGGAGTAGCGCTGTCTCAGGTTGAGCGTTGAGGCAATGCCATCGGTGAAGACGCGATTGGCCTGACACTCGTTGAGAAAGTTGAGGCACAGATCGCTATGCGGGACAAGGTTCCGCTTAGCAGGTGCTCTCATGTAAATGAATTTGACGCCGGCATCAATTAGACGCCGCGTCGTTCTAGCCGCCTCACCCCTGATGAAGAGGTCAAGAGGCGGAAGATTAAGAAAGGCCCCCATGCCAGCAAAGGGCGTGGACCTGGTGGCGTTGCAGATGAGCCTACACGCTCTGCCTTGGATCGTGTTGAGCAGGTCTGCATGGCTTTTGACCTGGGTAGCGCTAACCCAGACAACAGAGGCGTACGTAATGGCAGGTCTAACTACGGAAGTATAGATCCACCAAAGCCGCTTTGGGGATAGACCCCAAGAAGTGCCAAGTGCTCGTCGGAGCTGGGCCAGGATGGCTGAGGCACGCTTAGCTTTTGCTTTCACGTGGAAGGACCAGTTGAGCCGGTGGTCAAGTGTGACCCCGAGACATCTGGTCTGGTGCGCGAAGGCAATATCTCTGCCGTAGAGCTGCAGAGGACGTATGTTCCAGCGTAGTCTGCTGGTAAACATAATGGCAACGGTTTTGGGCTCAGAGAGTTCCAAACCATTGTCATTGGCCCAGGATTCTGCTTTGCGGATAAAGCTCTGCATCAGATCCCTGAGCGTGCTGGGAGACGGTCCTGCCACAATGGCCGTGACGTCATCAGCATACCCGACTTTGAAGACGGGGTCAGGTCGGGAGTCACTCAGAAGAGCGTCCATGACCAGGTTCCAGAGCGTCGGGGTGAGGACTCCGCCTTGGGGTCCACCCTTACAGACTCTGGTGGAGGCAGTTTGCCCAAGAAGTTGGGCAGTGACCGTACGGTTGGAGATCATGTACATGATCCACCGTATGAGGGTAGCATGAGCTTTGCGATTTTGAAGGGCCCTCTGAAACGCTTCAAAGATAACGTTGTCGAAGGCGCCAACAATGTCAAGAAAGAGAGCCAGGGCGTAACCGTCACCCAGTACCGCCCGTTCAATCTTTTCGACAATCGCATGCAGGGCGCTGTCAGTCGACCTCCCGGTACGGAAGGCGTGCTGATTATTGCTGAGGGGCATCGCTGTCAGCTCGCAGGAGAGCAGCCGCCAGAGAATAAGCCTCTCAGTGAGCTTAAGCATTGCTGACGTTAAGCTAATTGGCCGGAAGGCCTTGACGCTTTGGTAGTCACCCTTCCCAGGTTTGGGAATAAAGACTACTCGAGCTTCAGTCCAGCTTTTGGGAACGTATCCCAGCTGGATAGAGGCCCGCATAAGATTGCGGGTGAGTCTCAGGAACGAGGGTATCTTGGCTGCTTCACGAAGGAGAACAGGGTAGATACCATCAGGTCCAGGAGATTTGAAGGGTTTGAAGGTTCTGACCGCACGAGCGATTAGGTCTTCAGTGACAATGCCCGCCGCTAGGGTGGCTCCATCCATCGAATGGTTGGGCTCCGGTCTAGCAGTAGGTACCCTCGGGAAGAATGTGCTAAGCATATGCTGAAGCACTTCTTCAGGGTCTTTAGTAAGAGAGCCATCATCTTTTTTGATCATGGCTAATTTGGACATTTTGTCCATTGTAAGGGCCTTGACAAGCCTAGAAGTAGGTCTGTCTTGATCCAATTCATTGCAGAATTGGCGCCACTTACATTCCTTGGCCTTGCGCACTTCAGATTTGAAATTGCGGGAGGCTTGCCGGAAAAGCTCCATGTCCTCCGGGTTTCCGGTCTTCATGGCACGGCGATGAAGGCTTTTGGCCTTCCGCCTGAGTTTCCCCAGCTCCGGGTTCCACCACGGCGCCGAGGTCTTGCCTCTGTAGGCGCGAGCAGGACAAGCCGCTTCGTAGGCTGCAATAATGCAACCTGTCAGCGTCTCAGCCATATGATCCACATCCTCGCAGGTCTCAATCGGACGTAAGTCCGTGAGTTCCTGCAGGTGCAGATCAAGGGCAGCCTTGTAGGCCGCCCAATCAGTGTTGCGGATATTGCGTCTCCAAGTGATCGGAGACTGGGTTTTAGTGTCCGCGATATTAAAGGCGATAAAGCAGTGGTCAGACAGGGAGGGCTCCTCAGACCAGACTCTCCACTCCTTGACTCTGTCAAAGAGTCTTGGGGTAACGAGTGTGGCGTCGAGGACCTCGGTCCATCTGCCATTATTAAAGGTAGGAGTGCTGCCGCGGTTGCAGAGCATGAGGTTTGTGTTAGAGATGAGGGCCAGAAGCTCCTCTCCTCTAGTGTTGGTATCTTTGCTGCCCCAGTGCTTGTGGTGCGCGTTGAGGTCGCCCCCTAAGCACAGCTCAGCGTTCTGGGACTCGCAGTACTGCGCAAGGCGCAGTAAACTCTCGGAGCAGGGTCTCTGTCGCCTGGGATATAAACCGAGGCAACAAGACACGTACGCGGAGAGAAATGATTAGATTGGATGACGCAAAGGTCTCCATCAGAGAGATCAGTCCTCAGCCAAGCCTGGAGATGGCTAGCAGCGAGGATAGCCGCTCTAGGGCGGCTGTTCCCCGGGCCACACACATAAAAATCAGAGTAGCCAGAGGGAATGTTGGGCAACTTACCGTTGCGCATCCAGGGTTCCTGGATCAGGATGAGGCCTGGCCTGTACAGCTCAGCAATCTTCATCAGATTTACTGACGCAGATACGCAATGCTGTAAATTTATTTGCAGACAGAATGTCGCTCCTTTGGCAGCGTGGAGCTTAGTCATACTGTATTAAATGCAATATCTGGCTAGAGCCCAGGGCCATCAAGGAGACTTGGACAACAGATCGTCCTCGTCCCAGGCCGCTGGGGCTTGACTGGGAGATGGGAGTTGGTCGACGTCCATGGCCTCCTCACCCCCACCGGCCCCCCCAGCAGAGTCCTCAGGCTCCGATGACAGGATGGAGGAAGCTTCCTCACCTGCATCTTTACCTTCAGACCCACCAAGGTGGCCGAGGAGAGCTCGGATTCCGAAGACCCGGCCTCGTCCTCAACTCCTTCTCCGACTGGCAGGTTTGGTTCCCGGGGCTTGGCCGGAGCCGTTACCGCGGTCGCCGAACTGCTGCTAGCAGAGGGGCGAGATGCAGCTTTGGCTTTGGGATCGGCTTGCGCCTTTCCTTGGGCCTTAGACTGCGCCCCGCTCTTGCCGGAGATGCCGGGGTTGGCAGTAGCCTTCCCTTTGGCAGACTTTCCTCGGCGCAACTTGAGCTTGAGGGCACCCAGCTGGAAAGAGGATCCATTAGGGTACCGACTCGCCCAAGTGCTGGAAAGGCCGAGGACAATTGAGTTGCCCGTCTCCCCCCTGCGGACTTTACGGTGATACACCAGTCCACTAGCAGGGAGGTCGGGGTTCAGACGCAGTAGGACCCGGCGAATAACGTCTGGTCCAGCTGCGGTGCTCTTAGCAGGGACGAAAACCACATAGGGTATCGTCTTTGGACGCTGGCCCTCGCGAAGAAAAAGAGCTCCGCCAAGGTCAGCATCCAAGGAGACCGTCGGTAGCCGCTGGAGCAGCCGCCGAGCGTCCTCCTCGCTGCTAGGAGCAATAAGAACGAATGTGCTTCGCAGCACCATCCGCTCAACGCCGATGGAGATTCCCTCCTCGACAGTCAGCTCAATCAGATAGGAGTCAACAGCACTCCACACTTTTTGAAGCTGATCAGTGGTCCAGTCCTGGTCGCGACCTTGGATGATCACTCCCGGGATTTTGGCCTTGGCCTTCGCCGCAAAGGTAGCTCCCGAAGGAACCTCCTTGTTGGCAGTGGCCATTTGTTGCGCCGTGGTTTCGGCCTCAGCAGCCGCGGCAGCAGCTCCAGGGAGCGCCGCCGCTGAACTACTGGAGCTTCCACCGGCCGGCCCGCCTGGTTGCCTTGGGACTCCAGTCGCTTCAGCATCCATGGTGGACGCCGCCGCTTTGGCCCCCGCAGCTCCCTTCTTGGCCTGCCTTTTGGCGCGTTGTTTAGCGCGTTTGCGCTCAAGCCGAGCCCGCTGAGCTTCATCGGATCTGCCAGATTTGGCCGGTCCTTTAGGCTCAGAGCTCGCGGTTCCCTTAGATCCACCAGCGGAGCTGGCAGGTCTTAGGGTATTTTGAGTTTGGTAGCTCTGGTCGGATCTGCCAGCAGAGCCAGCCGGTCCTTCCTTTGCCACAGTTGAATCAGTCGGTTGGGATCTGCCAGCAGGGCCGGCCGGTCCTTCGGACTGAGGTTGGGGTTTAGAAGGGTCCCCGTCCCTGGAAATAGCTTGTTTATCCATAGTCGGCTCGAAGGCCATGATAAAAGGTTGGTGGGCTACCCTCAAAGGGGCGCGGTACCCACCCGGCCGCTCCACCTGACCGGGCAGTAGGCCAATAGCACCCTCAAGGCTGGCCCGACACCAGGAGGGGGACCGCTTGCGACCGGACTACTCCCCGGCCTTCCAGCCCATCGGCACGGTCAACACCTTAGGCATTAGAGAGTACGTTGAGCAGTACCACGGCCTGCAGGTTGGCGAGCCAGACCCGCATACCCAAATTCGGCCGAAGCCACTGGATAGGGTCGCCAGCGCCGGAGCCCAGTCTGTCCAGCAGCCCTAGGGACTGCCTTGAACACACGCGGGGACGAGTACCCTGGGTCGACTTGCGAGACAGCGTGGGGGGGGTCTGCGGCTGCCAGAGGCAAATAGAGGGTGCAGACCTCCCACCAGCCTTGACCTGCTGAAGATAGGGGCAGGCGTGAAGCATCGCAGACCTTAGCCCATGGGCCTAGTCTGTCTCATACTTCACTGGCATGCTGAATACGCCTTCGCGTGCCTCGATCTATTTAGATTGATTCAAAATCTCGCGAAGCCCGAAATTTGCATTCATCAGAAAGAGCATGCTTAAGCATAGATGAAATCATGAATAATCTGCAACAACTGGAGCCCTGCATAAATTGGCCCCTAATCTGCATAGGTTTTGCAGAAACTATAAATAGCTACCCGGAAGCATTCATACTGTCTATACTTCCCTTCTTCATCAACAAATTCCAAGTGCAATTGCTCAAAACTACGAAACTACGAATAGCAATACCAACGACATATGACTAAGAATGATAGTAAATAAGCTTCTGCACTTTTAGAGCGCAACAGTAGGTAAATAAATGCAATAAAAACCAACTATCCAACAGTTTCGGAAGCATTAATACAAAGCCAAAAGAAATTAGACGCATTGCACTTAACCAGAAAGATTACTTAGAATTTGTCAGTTCTTCGCTCTCGCTACTGCAACGCGGTAAACGTACTTTTCAATCAGATGGCTTGTTCACATCGACATCAAATGAGGCGAAATTTCGAGTGATGGCGCGACTTGCATTTTCATTCTTTATTACTCTGAACATTAGTCGTGCGAGTTGACGGCTCATTTGACGGCAGTGTAAATGAGTCTTTAAAGACTGCGAAAAAACGTAGCTGCATACCCGAGCTTCAGCAGTAGGGATAGCCAGTCAGTGCCGCTTTGTCCCCGGTGTACGCAAGTCGACTCTGTCGTTGCAGCTCATTAATACCGGCGTCTCCAAGCCGCCGACAGTCCATGGGACCGATGCTGAACGCTGGTGACCAGCGGTTAGCCAGAAACGTGAAGTCGTTCCCGGAGGCGGCGGCGGCATCGCCTCGTTCAAGCGCCCGACAGCGTCTCCGGATGAACTTGCTGAGACTGCGGAACACGCGAAGCTCTGTACGAAATGAGGGACCTTCTTGGGCCACGCGTCTCCAGAAGCTGGCGTTGGCTGCCTGGTAGAGTTTGTAGTCAACGGGACTCCAGGCCTGGTGAACTCGCATTAAGTCGGGACGTTGGGCAGCCATCATGCGGGGATAGCGACCAATATTTCGCGACACAAATAAAATGTCCTTGAAACTCCAGTTCATCAGGCGTTTCAAAAGCACAAGCGAATGCATGAAATAATCTGTGATGAGGATCAGATCGAAATCGGCTATGATGCTGGCAACAAATTTATCAGCATCTTGGCCTTCAACGTAACCAAGGATGCGTGACATTGTATTCTTAGTCAGGCTATAGTTGTCCGGCACGCAGTAGCGCTTTGCAGCCCGGCGTGGTGATTGGTACTCTCTGTCGTAGCGCGGCAGGTCGCTCAGGTACGTCTCAAAAGCATCTGGCCGCCCACCTAGCCCTGTTAGGTGTTAGGAATATTTATTTGTATGGCTGGAAGATTATTCGTTAATCAAATAAATATATCAAACCTGATATCTCCGCCATATTGTAATAGGCAAACAGGGATTGAAGCTGCCGGAATGGCTCCCTCAGGCTAGTGATGTACACACAGGGCTTGGCCATGAGGCCATCGAGGAAGGTGCGGTTGTACACGCACTGGTCCAGCAGTACGCTAGGATGGGAGACACCCGAAGGCAGAACGATGTACTCCTGACGCAGAGGGTTCGGCCAGCCCAAATAGATTTTTTTGGGCAGCGGCATTGCGAAGCTGAGATGCCGAGACAGCCCGAATCTGCGCAGCATCGAAGTAATCGTTTCGCTAGCCGACTTAATCACCTTCAAGTAGACGAAGCTCTGCCGTTCTACACCTCGCCGGCGTTTGTTTTTTGAGCCTTCAACGTCGCCGGCAGCATCGTCTTCCTCGGAGTCCGGCAGCAGCAGCGGGGGCGGGGGCGGCCGTGGCTGTAGCTGCGCTCTGAGTGCCGCACCGAGGAACCGCCACATGCGGCTACCAACACTGTTACCGCCGCCGTTGTTGTGGTCGACAGCGTCGTGAACTTCACCATAACCGTGCGCTGAATCGTCTGGCTGGTTGCCAAACCAAGTGGCTGCGGTGGCTAGCAGCCATAGGCCGGCCAGCAGAAGGAGGCTGCGGATGGCGAGCCGTTTTACGGCGGCCGGATGAACGCAGCAGCGCATGTTGAGACGGCCTGAACGCAGGACGTCTGTGGATGGATACATGCGATTTCCTTGCTCAAACCCATATAAGAACTTTCAGTCTGTAACCTTAGATTTAGAATTCAGTCATTAAAACAAATGTTTTATAGAGTCAATAAGCAGACCTAGTTTCACTTCAAAGTGCTATGCTATATAAAGTATGTGGAGC
Source organism: Macrostomum lignano (assembly GCA_002269645.1). Classification (NCBI taxonomy): domain Eukaryota; kingdom Metazoa; phylum Platyhelminthes; family Macrostomidae; genus Macrostomum; species Macrostomum lignano. The sequence continues at coordinate 20,192 of NIVC01001845.1, read as the reverse complement.
CGTTTCTCTTCGAGAAATCTATTGTTATTGTTGTGCACCTCAGGTAAGCCTAAAACAGACTACTGCACGAACTCTACATGGACAATATATGCAAGCATTGGCAGGCACCTATTGGTTTTAGTCCCGAATCAAACTTCATTGGATAACTTGTCGGGAACCTTGCCGACGTATAAAATATGTAGCCTTGAAATATGACTTATAATGGTGATTAACTGAGCTAGGACTAGTAAAATATTCGAGGGTTCAATCAGATTCAACAAGTCACGTAGTAATAGCCCATAAATCAAGCGACCAATATCATTCTGTTACTAGCACTTCTGAGCACTTACCGAGATCGACGCACAAAAATTTACACGCATAAATCAACGAGCCTGTGCCTATTTAGCATGCTATAGCAAAATATGCTGCTCCTACTGTTTAGCCTTTGCATTCCATAAAGTCAGGCCGCTGAATCTGTCCGCGCTTAATCTAGTTGAGAGTGGTAGCCTGCCACACACGCACACGTGGCTCCTTACGTATGCTACGCACGTACGTACTACGTGCCTATTTGTGGGCGGGTGTGTATGACTACTCCATGCTTCTCTGGTCATGCAAGTACTCCAGCTCAATAGTGTACTTCGAAGTACACTCCAAGCATTGTCCGGACAGGAGAGAAATTTGAGCTCACCATACTGTACACTGAGGTCAATACGTTGCAGAATGTAGAGAATACTTGAGTATAGGGAGTGAACGGGCTTTTAACAGCGTCGGATTGCACGCTAGTTTTGTTTCTTTCGCTTTGATTAACTCTCTCTCTCTCTCTCTCTCTCTCTCTCTCTCTCTCTCTCTCTCTCTCTCTCTCTCTCTCTCTCTCTCTCTCTCTCTCTCTCTCTCTCTCTCTCTCTTGCTCCTCAGTGGCTTTCTAATTCTATGATCTGTGCTGACGTGTTGATACGAGCGTGTTAATACATAATCCTCATCCTCTATCCATTTAATAAATTATATTGTGGTGGCAGTCGCACAAATGACCAAATCCTTCAATTGAATTAATAATTTATTTTGTAGCCGAAATCGACATTCAGTGAAGCTTGAATTTGAGTGGTGCATTGGCACTGCAATAAGGCATTGCTAGAGGCATCACTGTTTCATTCCCATGAAGCAATCATTTCATCATTGACGGTCCGTCGGGTGCTCCAGAGCAACAAGCCTTGACAAGAGAGCTCTTCACAGATGCCTCTTGTCTCTCTGTATGTCTCTTAGACTGTACAGGGGTAAATTGACATAAAGTACAATTTTTTCAGCTTAAACAGGCACTAAAGCAGCCTTAGGAGATTCGGGACAGAGGGCGGAAGAAATGAAAAGGCGTGTAGGGATGGGCCAGCTGAGGCCGGGCGACTCTCCGCTTGCTGGCTTCAGTTTCTCTGACTTCGCTGCGGAGAAGCTGGAGAACCTATGCCTGCACACAGGCGCAAATCACCATCGGTAACAAGCGGCAAATAATAATTGGCCAGCGGACAGGAAACTGTACCGCTAATGGAGATGAACCGTCTCGCTCTCTCCGATGTCTTTTTCCTGAGGGGGAGGGGTAAACCTAGGGAAGCGGTGGCAATATCGATTGGGACCTCCGGCGAAGCGATAATACAGTTAGAAACAGTTAGAAAGAGAAGCGCGATAGTTCTTAGCTAACCTGTGCTATTTTGGCTGTGGAGACGCGGGAACTTTAAAGTTGCTATGCGGCTGTTTTGAATTTGATAATATAGATCATGTAGAAATGTGCGACTTAGGCTACTGGTGCACTTTAGAAAGGTAATTTTACGTCAAAATACAGGCTTTTTTGGTTTGGTGTGCTTCTATCTCCTGTGAGTAAGTTCTACTTACTTACTTGACTCAGCTGCAGGGGTTCCGGGCAACCGGATACAGCGGGGAGGCGTCGCCCCCCATTTCGCTAACCCTCTGGCAATGTGAGTAAGATATTCGCTAATTACCTTAATCCTTATCTCAGGTGGCACGACATAGTAAAAAGATGCTGATTGTTGTCTCAAAAATACAACGCCTGTATCGGTCTATGGGATACTGAAAAAGCAGCAAAGCGTCTGCATGGTCTTGTCCTATTCGACGAAGATACGAATTAAAAATCATTTATTTTTTGCCTGTCTCAGGTGCTCCTAGCAGCCCAGGCTTAAGATCCTGGGTAAGCGGCTTATGCACATCGGTAGCTCAATCTCTTGATTGCCCGAACGTGCTTAAGTACAGCATTAGCACCTTTAAATCCTGTCCCGTTAGCCTCTTTTTGCTCGCTATTGGGTTGACACAACTAAGGCTTGAATACATCAAAGAAACGAAAAACATCTCTATAAAGCCTATGCTTATAGCAGCCAATGAGAGCCGCGCAAAGTCAGATAGGATATAAGTCCGGGTCCTTTGCTGTTCCTGTGAACACTGACAGCAGAAAGGCTCTGTAGCGATCCCAACAGACGTACGCTCGTAAGATCTACAGAATGATTCCTCCTACATGTAACCATTAGTCTCTGCGTCCAAATGGGTCTCTGCCTGGGCGCCTGTTGGCACGGGAAATCCGATCGACAGTCTCGGGCTGATGACGGAGGCTGCTGCAGCGATGCAAAGCTGCGACAATTTCGTCAACTGGAACCGGTTTCGCCAGGACTCACAGCCGATGAGAAGAGTATCGGGTAAGCATCAGCATCCTGGAGTTGATCAAATTAACTCTCACTAGCTACGGCGGCTCATGCCATATCTAGTATGGTTCCATTCAGTTGGGAACCCGATTTGTAGATGCTAAATAGGATTCCAATGGCTGTTTTTCAGCTCTCGAGAGTTAAGTACATGTATGAACACAGCATTAAAAGCAGTGCATTATCGTCCGCTTCTCTGAACCCCCATATACCTCTTATAGACTGCCAGTAAGTATCATAAATTTTAAATGAAGCCCTTAGTAAAAGGCTAAACACTTCTGTGTTGCTGGCTGCCTTTCCCTGTTCTAAACTGCCTAATCTCGAATTATGCGTTTCAAATACCATCTGTACACTGAAAATAGTAAACTAGCAATCACTTATGCATGCTACTCTATATGAATGGTTTCTCTAAACATAGATCTCCCCAAAACGGCTGGGAGCTAACGGAATATAAATGAAAAGGTTAGGGACTAAAGAACTCCATGAGGAGGCTATAGGGACTATAGAACTCGATGAGAAAGAAGGTTAGGGACTAAAAACTTCATGAGAAGGCTATAGGGACTAGCAAACTTGATGAGAAAGAAGGTTAGGGACTAAAGAACTCCACGAGAAGGCTATGGGGAATATTGAACTTCATCAGAAGATTATAGGGACTTTAAAACTCGATGAGCATAGTTAATTCATTGTGCTTTAATATCCGTAAAATTTATTTTTAAGTACCATTAAACAGTGCCTATTGTGCAGTCAATGATAGTAGTACATGAATACAAGCTAACAATCAGATACTTTTCCTGTCAACAATGGAATTATTTAATAAACGATAATTAACAAACATCAATAACAGTTTTGTACTCTCATTAACAGGTCAACGCTAGTCGAGCAGTCAGCAATGCAATTGCGGCAACTGCAGCGACCCTCCAGCAGTGACGAGGCTTCAAGGAAGCTGCAAAAACGGACAATGCTCTACGGCCTAAGGTCGATGCGTCCAGTTGACGAGGAGCCCGACGAGCAATTGAAATAGAAGGATGCTACGGTTTACGCTTCAAAATGCTGTCGGTAGACTGAACTGTCTCAGATCTGACCTTCTGAACTTTCAATTTGCAAATTAAGCGAGTGCTTGGTTTCTTAGATGCTGATGCGCATGCTTTCTGCTATTTTGGCCTGTTCCAGAGAATTTTCGATTGTCAAACACGTACCACCCAACAACCAAACGGTCGTTGAGACTTCATAGCTCAAAGTCATTTAAATCACCAATCTCAAATATTTTTGCTTAATTAGTAATCTATACTGGCTGATCCCAAAGTAAGATTGGCATTCAGCTTTGAGTGCGTCAGTGTCTTAGCTAGGAGTTCTCGTACATGAGTTTTAATCTTTTCTTGACGCACTTGTGGCAGGACAGTTTTGTACCAATCTCATTGTAATATTGGGAAGGTTTTTAGCCATAGAAAATTATTTATTGTAAACTATTTTGTTTCTTTTTGTTAGAACTTGAAGAATTAGGGGACTAGAATAAAATTCAAACAGGTTGAATCACAACTACGTCCATCCACACAGGCTACGAGCGTTTATTATGACAAGGGGGTTGTAGCCTAATGGGTGGAGCGTCGAACTTACGACTGAAAGGTCGGGAGTACGATTCTGGACCCAGTGGCCTTGAATTTGTGGCCTTGAGCAAGACACTTAACTCTGCATTGCTTCAGTTCGCCCAGCTTGGAAAAGTAATTTCTAAATCTTCATTTTCAGCTAATTAATTTTGCGCTTCAACAGTAATCAAGAATCGATGGCTGGAACAACCGGCAATTAAAAAGGACAATTTTCTGATTTCGAAAAATTACGACTTCTCAGCATTATAAGAAAGTGTTTCAAGCATTGATACGCAAGCTCATGAATCGGCACGATAAAAAGGTACTTGTTTTCATGGTTTCTTTTCCATCTGCAAAGACTGCTTGATGGATAACCCATAGGCCGTTAACTCATCTGCTTCGATTGTCGTCTCAATAGCCAGATGAAAGTGTCCGCTTCAGAGACCTAATCGGCATGCCTTCTGATTCATGAAACCAGCTTTCAGTGAAAGCCTTAGCCGCTTCAGCTATCCAAAAGTTTTCGTTCTATTCTATTCATTTCTTTGTACCGTCGCTTCCCTCCTTATAATGTTCATTCCCGAGGTTTCACCGTTGTAGTGTCGTGTAGCAAAGCAATCCACGCAGTTTTATTGCATTGTAAGCCGTGCTGTAGGCCCTAATTGTTCGCATTTTCCTGTCACGCTATCCCAACAACGGGTACACGCATGGCTCAGAAAAACGAGCCACTCGACAATCTGTTGCAAACGAAGCAAAGTATTAATTCCAATTTCTTCAATGTAGCAACTACACAGCGTAGACTCCGGATAGACTCGTAGAAACTCGCAGATTGTATAAGTTCAGCTTGTATGCGAGTAAATAATGGTTAAGCAATGTATAGGTATAAATTGACTATGGTCGAAAAGTAGAAGCCTAGCCCGAAGATTTTGGGGCCGTTTTGTCTTCAGATTAATAGAAATACAACTATTGACCTCCATGACAGCTCCGCACTCTGATCAGACAGCTTTTCTAGCTCTTGAAAAAGAACACCGCGAACTTTCTTAGCTACTTGTAGTAGGGCATCCTGGTTTTAATAGGTAATAAAGCCATATGATCTTTGGTAATAACTAATATTTGGATTTCTGCAACTAATGATTTGTAAGTATGCATCTTCAGTATTGATATAGTTAAAATTACAGGATTTTTGCTTGCAGATATCAAATTAAAGCTAAGTTTACTAAAGACTACTGCATAAAAAGTATAGAAAACATAAATTATAAAAGCAAAATTACTTCTTAAAGCAAAAAAACATGGAGCACAATAAACAACAATATTCTGATCTGGGTGTTTCAAAACACGATCACGTGACAATTGTACACATGTGTGCGCAATGCACAACATATTTGAATTTAGTATATTAGTTCGTCGAAGAAGGTAAGTTTTAAAAAACGACAAGCTGTTGAAACCCGCGGATTTTGAACCCGGGGAATTCCAATACCCGGAACTACTTTTGCATGTATTCTGAAATCTAAGGCCATACACAAACAAAAACTTGTTAATAGTTAGTAGGATAGAGGTAGACATAAAATGGAGCACATTCGTGTAAAATTAGGGTTTGAGACATTGTTGGCTGGGGTACTGCGCAGAATGTCAGGCAATGTCTGTCTGACTCTAAAACATATATTGCTAAACTCTGGTCTCTCCCTGACTCTCCCTACGTCCCTTGGATCCTTTAAAATTTCTATCGTCTCTTCTGTTTCCTTTCTTCTCTCTCGTCCCTCGTCTCTCATCTCTCGTCTCTCCCCTCTTCTCTCGTATCTTCCCTCATCTCTCTTCTCTTTCATCTCTCTTATCTCATCTCTTGTCTCTTCTTTTCTCTCTTCTCTTAACTCTCTCCTCTACTCTCTCCTCTCTCCCCTCTCCTCTCTCCTCTCACCCCCTCTTCTCTCTTATCTTCCTTCTCCTTTCTATTCTTTTCTCTCTTCTCTTAACTCTCTCCTCTACTCTCTCATCTCTCCCCTCTTCTCTCGTCTCTTCCCTCATCTCTCTTCTCTTTTATCTCTCTTATCTCATCTCTTGTCTCTTCGTTTCTCTCTCCTCTCCTTTCTCCTCTCTACTTTTTCATTTTCTCTCTCCTCTCCTCTCTCCTCTCTTCCCCTCTCCTCTCTCCTCTACTCTCTCATCTCTCCCCTCTTCTCTCGTCTCTTCCCTCACCTCTTTTCTCTCTCGTCTTTGCTCTCTCATCATTCCTTTCACTTCTTTTATCTTTTATCTCTTATCTCTCCTCATTTCTCTCTGCTCCCCCTCCCTCTCTCTCTCTCTCTCTCTCTCTCTCTCTCTCTCTCTCTCTCTCTCTCTCTCTCTCTCTCTCTGCTCTCTCCTGTCCTGTCCCATCTCAGCCTCAACCTCTCTCCCAAACAGCCTAAATTTAAAAAAGCACAGCACCGCTCAGGATTAACTTTGAGACTCGAAATTTTACATGATTGTGCCAAAATAGTTAAAGATTATCTGTTTCAAATTTGAAGAGAATCGGTAGAAGTGGAGCGGCGCTATGGAGGATTAAGTGAAAAAATCGCGCATTTTGAGCAGTTTTTTGTACTTTTAGGTAGGAAGACTTGAGTCTAGGAAATTTAAAGGTAGCCTAAGACATTCTCCGTAGTAAGTTTAGGGTGGGTGTAAAGTTTGGTGTCATTTGGTTGAGCGGTTTGGGAGTCCATAGCGATCAAAATTGTACACACACACACAGACACACACACAGACAGACAGAGTTTTGATTTTTATATGTAGAGATTGGCTTTTTGCTAATAGAGACGAAGCAGAGATCTAGTTCACTAAAATACTATTGTAATTTTTATGAAAAAAGGAATGGAAGCACCCGAACAAAGCGTAAAATGATAATCTGACTCGCTGAATCGACTATATCAGATGGTCGATCTTAACCTGCATTTTTCCAATGATTTTAACTAAAAAGTGGCGCTAGTTTTCAAGGCTGGGAGTGACGAGGATGCGCAGCCAAAGAACTGGTTGAATCCGGAATGAAAGGATCTTTTTTTCTAGACTTTTACTGCATGAAAGAATCGATTTCACTGTCCACTTAACTTGGGAAAAATTGTGCTGAAATGAGGAAGCACGCGGGTATTCATGTCAGTCTGGGGCTGATGTTGGTTTTATTAGAAGGTTAATCATTGAATTGTTTCTTACCTTCAGTGTAATCTCCCTTACAGTCAGTCAAACATGTATTCATAACGCACACTGGACCTCACCGGTAGCAATTCTATTTAAATTCTGTTGCTTTATTTCGAAATTTGATACCGCACGAGCAGAAGAAGTGAAAATGTGGGGGCGGGGATAGAATTTGTGTTCGAAAAGAAAGCTATTTCGGGTTCGTTTCGTCTGCTTTATATTGTCTCGCTCATGCTTCAGGTAATGTTCACCATGACACGAATAACGTGTTACGAATAATTTTCTTGTCGAAAAGGGATGCACAAATTTATAACCATGTATCAATCGGTGAATCTGGGAAAACAGTTTCAAAAAACAGTTTCAGGTTAACCTCAGGTTATGACTCAAGTGCCGCCCTAAAGCTGCATGTAAGGCTACCGGTAAATCTGGGATAAGTATGATGCCCACAGGGATTCTACCGGAACTGCAATTTGTGAGCCCAGACAAAGTAGGTAAAAAAGGAATCAATTGTTTAGAAGTCTTACTTAGAATAAAGTCTGCTGCATCATACGCTGGGGCCTTTTGTGCTATTCTTGGCGTGTTCCTTCCAGGCGGGCGTCCTGACAAAAAGCAAACTTCTACACGTGCTGCGGAGTGGATTGGAGCTTCCCTGAAAAAAATCAGTTTTGTTATTTTTGTGCCGATGCATGTTATTCAGCTGCAGTTGGCAGACCAGATCAAGTACGAGTGTATGAAGTTTGTTGTAAAAAACAGACTCTCAATAGATTTATAAACATTTTCCATTCAGTCTTCGTACTGAAGGCGGTTGCGTACTGAAGGCAGTGGCGTATTGAAGACAGTGGCTTACTGAAGACAGTGGCTTACTGAAGACAGTGGCTTACTGAAGACAGTGGCTTACTGAAGACAGTGGCTTACTGAAGACAGTGGCTTTCTGAAGACAGTGGCTTTCTGAAGACAGTGGCTTACTGAAGACAGTGGCTTTCTGAAGACAGTGGCTTTCTGAAGACAGTGTGGCGTATTGAAGACAGTGGCTTACTGAAGACAGTGGCTTTCTGAAGACAGTGTGGCGTATTGAAGACAGTGGCTTACTGAAGACAGTGTGGCGTATTGAAGACAGTGGCTTACTGAAGACAGTGGCTTTCTGAAGACAGTGTGGCGTATTGAAGACAGTGGCTTACTGAAGACAGTGGCTTTCTGAAGACAGTGTGGCGTATTGAAGACAGTGGCTTTCTGAAGACAGTGGCTTTCTGAAGACAGTGTGGCGTATTGAAGACAGTGGCTTTCTGAAGACAGTGTGGCGTATTGAAGACAGTGGCTTTCTGAAGACAGTGGCTTACTGAAGACAGTGGCTTACTGAAGACAGTGGCTTTCTGAAGACAGTGGCTTTCTGAAGACAGTGTGGCGTATTGAAGACAGTGGCTTTCTGAAGACAGTGGCTTACTGAAGACAGTGGCTTTCTGAAGACAGTGGCTTTCTGAAGACAGTGGCTTTCTGAAGACAGTGTGGCGTATTGAAGACAGTGGCTTTCTGAAGACAGTGGCTTACTGAAGACAGTGGCTTACTGAAGACAGTGGCTTACTGAAGACAGTGGCTTTTTGAAGACAGTGTGGCTTACTGAAGACAGTGGCGTATTGAAGACAGCGGCTTTCTGAAGACAGTGGCGCATTGAAGACAGCGGCTTTTTGAAGACAGTGGCTTACTGAAGACAGTGGCGCATTGAAGACAGCGGCTTTCTGAAGACAGTGGCTTACTGAAGACAGTGGCGCATTGAAGACAGCGGCTTTCTGAAGACAGTGGCTTACTGAAGACAGCGGCTTTCTGAAGACAGTGGCTTACTGAAGACAGTGGCGCATTGAAGACAGCGGCTTTCTGAAGACAGTGGCGTACTGAAGACAGCGGCTTTCTGAAGACAGTGGCTTACTGAAGACAGTGGCGTATTGAAGACAGCGGCTTTCTGAAGACAGTGGCGTACTGAAGACAGTGGCGTATTGAAGACAGTGGCGTATTGAAGACAGTGGCGTACTGAAGACAGCGGCTTTCTGAAGACAGTGGCGTACTGAAGACAGCGGCTTTCTGAAGACAGTGGCTTACTGAAGACAGTGGCGTATTGAAGACAGCGGCTTACTGAAGACAGTGGCTTACTGAAGACAGTGGCTTACTGAAGACAGTGGCTTACTGAAGACAGTGGCGCATTGAAGACAGTGGCTTTTTGAAGACAGTGGCTTACTGAAGACAGTGGCGTATTGAAGACAGTGGCTTTCTGAAGACAGTGGCGTATTGAAGACAGCGGCTTTCTGAAGACAGTGGCGTATTGAAGACAGCGGCTTTCTGAAGACAGTGGCTTACTGAAGACAGTGGCGTATTGAAGACAGCGGCTTTCTGAAGACAGTGGCGTATTGAAGACAGCGGCTTTCTGAAGACAGTGGCTTTCTGAAGACAGTGGCGTATTGAAGACAGTGGCGTATTGAAGAGGGTGACATACATCGAAATCGCAACTGTCTATCTGATAGGTGATGCTCCTATATTTTTGTGTCACACCAAATTATCAAGTACGCGCCTGATGACTAACTAAGGACTATGGTAGATAGCTAGACAATCAGATTTTCACGATCTTCTATTCCAGCTGGCGTTGATGATGCGTAGCCACTGAATCCCTGTCTACATTGGATATCAGCAGGCTACGGGTCCCTGATGCAGGCGCTATGCATAGATTTTTCTCTGCCAGTCTCGGCATGAAATCAGATCTCTGGCCGTCTTCACGCTTCTGTGATTAGCACACCAGGTCGACTCGTCCTCCAGCTCTCTCACCCTCGTTCCCTCCGTGCCGCTGCAACTATGGAGCTCAAACTATTCTGATATTAACCATGCGAAGATCAATCAAAATGCTGGCATAGGCTAGTCAATGCAGGCCCAGTAAACAGCAACTTTTTTATCTTTTTCTGGATGTCGTAGCTTCATGCTTTGGCTTTGATTTGACCACAATGTGATCTAATTATTTCTTCAGGAGCTCAATCAAGGCCTCTTCTCTAGGATCTATAGGACGAAAACAGGCTGAGATCAAAGATACCTTAGATAGTCGTATTGATTCGAAATTTCGATTTCACGATTCCTGATTCTATGCAGCTGATATATTTTAAAGCAAACTTTTCACGCATCGCATCCCGAAAATGCTCAAAAAACGATTTATTTTGTGGTTCTTTGGAAACAGCGAGCATCGTATGCCATGAAAAGTTCGACATATCTTATAGTGTAGAGGGTGCTTTCTAACGGATTGAAGCTGCATAAGTATTGAAATAATTTCAAAAGCGAACTCTGATACTTATGGTAGTGAAGCTCCTGTCAGGAATTCGGGTCATTCATCACTTGCATGATATGAATAGGCTTGAGAAGGGTCGATCAGCTTTTGAGCTACTGTTATGATCTGATGGAATATGCATGCAATGCTATCTTAATTCGAAGAACAGTAATTAAGGAGGGTTGCGTTGGAGGCATGCTTCGACCTAGGAAGCGTATGCATAAAAAGTTGCAGAATCACTGCTCAGTACTAATCTTGAAGCTATGAATTAATGTTGAGCCGAATCAAATTAGGGAGTCAAGCAATGGCCAATCCCAGTTCAGGTAGAACCTGGTGAGAGACGAATGGAGAGAAAGATTATTGGCTGAAAGCGAGAAAGGGAGCCGTCAGATGACAGGGAAGCCTCTGTGTGGCAGCGTCTGTGGAAAATAAAAACTCAATTCTGTGATCAACTGAGCCTTGGTTAAATCCCACGCAAACAGGCTGGAACTTCCGTCCAGAGGCTATACTTTCGAATTCATTGTTTCCGTATTTCATCCGGTAAATTCGCTTGCTGCTTAAGGCTGCCCTGATGAACTGCCAAACTGGACAAACAGTCTGCGGCTTGCTGCTGCTGACGCTCTGCCTGCCGGTGACTCTGAGCGGAGGTAAGCATCTCCCGGACCACTAGGCTGTAGCTGTATACTTGAGCGTGTACATAGTGACAGCAGCGCGAGCGTGCCAGCGTTGGGCAGTTGGTGCAAGAGTGAACGAACGATGCCTGGGCGCTTAGACGGAGATGGCACAGGAGTCTCATCCGGAATGCTTCCGTTCTGTACTGTTGCTATTAATGATAACAGAAACTGTCACCATCTCAGTATCAACCTTACTTTGTAAGTGCATATTAAAACTGTCACCAACTGTCAGTCATCGTTCGAGCGTAAGTATTTTTTTACACGAAATCTTGGAAAATCTGCCAAGGTTAAGTTGCTAGCTCTGCTTAAGAATTACGTCATTCAGTGCAGTATAACGGCTTGGTCGACGGGTAAATGTTGTATTATGAAAGCACCGTCAGTACAAGCGTACCACTTTTTTAGCTTCAGCAATCCTCCCTCCCCAAAGTGGCTGCTTTTTCGGGAGTGTCGATATGAGGCTTCGCAACTAACCATTGTTCCGTCTTCATCGTTCCGTTACTACGATGATTGACTGCCGTCGGCTTCAGAAAGCATCTATTCTTGATTTTTTATATGTACATTTTGAATTTCTGTCCCAAATCAACACCCACGCTATTCCCGCTTCCTGTTGCATTCCTAATAGTTTCATATTTTTACCTGGGGAAAATTTCCTATTATAAGCGGGGCTTCTAGATAAATTTGACTTTTTTATATGATGAAGGGCCATACTGATTGATGCTGGGTGACCAAAATAGTGAGACTCCTTATGACAAGCCAAATTAATTTAGAGAAGAGAACTCGAAAAATGTAATTGAATTCATCATTGAACCTGCGTCATCGAATGACCTCAGTTGCTGTTCAACCGGGACACACCCTTCACAGGGAAGTATCATTATTCCCGGTCGCAGAAGTTGCCCAAATCCTATGATTCTCCTTCACCATTAGAGAGATTAAAAGTTGGCTTGGCTTTGAAGTCCGGACAGGCTCAGTGAAATAGAGCACGGATTAGCTACAGAGAGGAGCGGCAGGACATGCTCGCAATAACAGGGTACCCTTCCATGCATATTTTGCCTCTATTGCCTCTGCATAAGTTAGGATGAAGGTAACGATGGCTGACTCTGATTTGAATAGCAAGATGTCTTCTGACCTACAGGCATTTAATCAGAATATCTGATGAAGAAAGCAGATTATTTGAATTAATAAATTTCGTTCCAACTTGCAGAGTGTACGCTCGTATGGTAGCATAGCGCTGATCCGAGCGGATCTTAGGATTAAAATGGCTGCAGATTGGGATCAATAAACCCGGGATTAACCCCCCCCCAAATTGAATTTTATGCCCGAAGTAAGGAGGAAAAACCGAATCTGATCCAGTCTGATGCGGAATCTGTCAGCTCAGTAATGAAAATAATATATAAATTAGCTCACAATCTTGCTTTCTCTGGCTGGGAAGACTTACAAAAACAAGTTTTTTTCAATACCCCGTCCGTGCACTGCCAGGTACATTAGACACCGGAGTTATCTTCAGAGACGAATTCTTCTCGTCTCTGAGTGCATGCAATCCAATGTGCGGAGTTGCACTAAACTCAGAGAGTCTACAATTAAACAAAAACTGATACATGGTTCGGGACTGTTGCCGGACATGTTGCAACAAGTGCTCGAACGTGAAGATTTGAGGATGTGAAGTGGATCTATCAGATCTATCCGCACTAATAGTTTCCCAAAATTTTGAAACTCACCTCTTTAGCCTTACAGCAATCCAATGTAGGTAGCTTGGCCGATGTTCTAACGTCGCTGGTGAAATGGGTACTTTTGTACAATACATCGATTTTTGGCCGATATTTGGCCCTTGGTGCTCGCGCCCCTTGGTGCTCAGGGTTGGTTAATTTGTGAATTTTATCGGGTGATTAATTTGAAATTTTCAGAAGCTTTGGACCCAGAGGAGCCAGTAGGCCGCATTGAACTCGAAGAGCCGTCATTAACCAATTATGACGCCCTTGATGCCGCCGCCAATGCTGGTGGTGATCGGGCAGGCGCGGCAGGACCTGTGACGCGGCTTCTGGAGGCGCTGCGAGCTGAACAAAACGTCGGGAGTTTTGAACGGCCAGCCAAGCGTTGCAGGATTAACGGAGCGGCCTGCATGCTGGGCTGATTTAACCAAGGACAGATGATCGGAAATCCAATCAGGGAGCCGAGTTTTTGCGTCGATATTCGTAGGATTGAAACCCACAAAATTATCATGCGCGACTCCTTTGGCTTGTTGTTTATCTTTTTGCTCCCGAAAAGTTAATAGAATTCTATTCTCCATCTTCTCACGCCGGCGTTGCGTTGAGAACCGCTGCCGATATTGAATCGGTGCGAGAGAATGCTGTGGCAAAACAACTTACAGAGCACGTGCTTAGCGCGCATGCCATTTCGAGTCTTTTCCCGTATTTTCCAATCTCATGTTGTGGGCTATTCTATACAGCAATGTCCCTAGGTACTTTTACTAAAGCTTTTGTCATGCTATGTGGAACAGTGGGTATGCAAAACGGAACGGCTCGAAAGAGTTTAACTCGAGAAAGCAAGTCAAAGACAAGTCGATTTTGTCATGCTTTATGCTTTACCAGAATAGAAGGAACGTTTTGAGTTTTTCACAAAGACAAAAACAAGATACTTTAATTTTTTTCGGTTGATGGAGCTCAGCTATAGTGGCGCCGCTAATTTCTGTACGCCATCGTCAGCATATCGTCGCTGCCTTGCACCGTGGACTGTCGATGAAGGATGTGTCAGTGTTGTTAGGTCTCGTGGCTCGTCGACACCCAATAAAGCGCACGAGGACAATCCAGACGGGTTCTGACATTACGGTTTGCACGTCAATTTCTTCGGAGTTCGGGTTGGTGAATTCTTTCATCCAGAGAGGTGACCAAATGGAGCAAAGGAATGCGGTGCAGTCTTCGGGAGTGGAGCGAAGCCCCCACATTTGAACCATTGACAAATTTTCCATGAAATTAAGACAGTTGTTAATATGAAATTCTGCTTTTTGGTGCGTATGTAAGAAGTACAAATATTAAAAGCTTGAAGGGGACTTTGAATTTCTATTGAAGAAGAATTTGATATCGACATTCTTTTAATTTATTCGATCCAGCCCCTGCTGGAAATGTAGTTCCCCCGCCCCTCGGAATTGCTAAAACACTGCCGACAAATCCTAGCTCTCGTTTCGGTGAGTTGCTTGATTAGACCGCTTTGGAGCTCAGAAGTTAGAGAGCTTACCTGAGTCTACACGAGCAAAGGAAAAGTGGGCGATGAATGTGTTCCGGACGTGGAAGGAGAATTGTGTCCAAGTGCAAATGCAAGGTCATCCGTCAGGACTAATCCAGGCATACATGTAAGTGAGCTAGTCGATTCTGAAGATTCCTGTGCATCTATAACTGAACATGGTGTGAAGTCTATCATCATTGATCGAGTAAAAATCGAAAATCGGTTTAAGTGAGTTTGTGAAACCTCTAATGCACGTACGCTCGTATATAACAGTCTTTTGTTGCATTTTAAGCCCATTGGGCTTACATGCATTGAAGTTCATCTAATATATGTTTGCCAAAGTAATTGCTTTTGTCTATCGTAGCAAGGCTGGCACAGCGGCATTTAATTTGATCCAACAAGCATCAATTTGGTTTTTTAGCGGCTTTATCCTTAGATTCTAATTTAGGCACGACTGTCACAAACAGTGAGGACGAAAGCATAACTTTATTTGCAACTGCCGCGGAGAAGGAAGATAGATCAGCCACCAAAATCGTGGACCTTTCTGACGAACGAACGTCAAACGAATGAACTGTCGAGACTTGTGATCGGCGTGGAGTTTTTACCGTGCAAAGATGCCTTTTTTGTTTTTTATATTCGAGAAAATTGCATTTTTGTGTCACCTGTTATTGGTACATTGAAATTTGCTTAAATAAGTTCCCTTTTGTCTACGGTTTTTGTCTATGCAAGAATTTCCCGGCAGCAATGTAATGATATATACCGATTTTTTTCGGCAGCAATTGCGTAAGCTGAAGCCGCGTAGCGGCTGAAGCTTAGTAGAGCAATTGCTGCCGAAAAAAATCGGTACATGTCATTATTGTACCCTTTTGACTTCCCCTGTCTATGGCCCAGACATGTATAGTGCGGATGCTGAGTATGAAATGCGATTGTTGCCGGAATGCGCTTTGAAAGGGTTGTAGAGATAATCAATCGTCTATGGCAAATTTAGTTGCTCTCTAAATTAAAGGGTTGTAGAGATAATTAATCGTTTATGGCAAATTTAAAGGACAGTGAAGACAGCTAGCCTGGCTGCCATGAGTTAATTCTCAAGTTGATTTTGAGCTTGAATTAATTCTCCTATTCGGAGTGCAAATAGGAAAACTAGCTATGATTCGCTACGCAAACATTCCTGGCGGAGAAATATGTGGACTCTCCACGGACGAGTTGGCTTTTGTCACCCGAGAGTCGAGCACGCGCTACGTTCTGGAGATGGACAACCTGGATGCGTCGTCCAGTTCCAACGGGCTGCCTGAGCTAGGTAGCGAAGATCTGGAAATGTTGGACCGACTTGAGAGTGACTCAGTGCCGAAATCGACCGAGACGCAACGGAAGCTTCACGTGGCAAGGTTCCGACAGTTCCTCAACGAGAAGGGGCTCTGCCAGGAGTTTGAGCGTGTTCCGGATCGATTTTTGAACGATTATCTGAGGCTTTTCTATTCATCCCTTCGAAAGCAGGATGGAACTTACTATGCGCCAAAGTCTCTCATCTGTTTTCGTGCGGCTATTCAACGCCACCTGCAATCCCCGTCCGTTAATCGCCAGGTGAACATCATTACCGGAGAAGCCTTCAAGCGTTGCAATGGCGTTCTTGTCGCCATGGTGAAAATGTACATGGAAGGACACGTCGAGAAGGTAGACAAATACGAAGCTATTGTTGTTCCTTGTTTTGATAGCCAAATACATTCGTCTGAAATCCGGCAACAATCGAAAAAAGCCGACAAACAATTAAATTGTTACCGCAAGTATGAATGCCGGAAACCATAGACAAAAGGGAACAATATTATTTTTTACCGGCTATTGATCGAAATGTCACTTCACGATAATGACCTCTAATTAATGGCCGATAATTAACGAGTATGCCTGTTAGGGCCATAGACAATTCAATCAATTAACGGTTCAATTGACGATTCCATGAACGGTTTTTGCTTTTCGTTTTAAGCAAATATAATTGCTGCCGGGAATTCTTGCATTGAACCATAGACAAAGGGAGTAATACTTAATACAGATTGCGCTGTCCCAACTATAGACAAAAGGGAACGATACACATGTGGTCGGCTTTTTTTCGGCAACAATTGCACAGCTGTAACTCATGATAGAGTTTCATAATGAACCAAATTAAATGCTGCTATACCAGCCTTGCCACGATATACAAAAGCTCATTACTTTGGCAAAAATAGCTCGTATATTGGATTAAATTCAATGCATACTTTAAATTTAATTCAAGGCATGCTTTCGATTAAATTCAATGCCCAAATGGACTGCAAAAAAACTGTAATGTCTCACATAAACGGATAAAGGAGTTCTGAAGGCTTGATTATTGGTTCCATATGGATTTCAATAAGGACAGAGAAAGACATTAGCATCGAACACATGCTGCTAAAAAGCCAGAGCTGTTCGAGAAGTGCTCAGCTGCTTGAGGATAAGGGAGGGCGCGGTTTCGTCTACTGGTCTCCAGTTAATGTGTGCTGCCTTTGTGGATTTGAAGAAGATAATAACTTCATTGACATTAGCTGCCTATAATTATGTGGTTCTTTTGGGGTTCTCACTGAAAAACTACCAAGAATTAAGTAATTTAAAATGATTGCTTCGGCTTTCACAAAAAACGGTCATTACTTCGAATATGGAGATTAAAATTATTAGCCTCGAGGGCTGCGGTGTCATTAAATTTAATAGCTAGTCCGAAGATTTGGAAGAAAATATGGATAAAGCTGTGCCTTTATGAGACTGCGACTAGTCAGCCCATATTCCAAGCTCAGTCCGACCACAACTGAGGCTTCCCAAACAAAAAGGTCCGTGACTTTCCCTGAACAATTTACCAGACAAATTGTTATAAACCGCTACAGTTTTACACTCTCAAATCCAAGCATAATAAAACGTATAAAACGATTTGAAGAGTGCAATCCATCAGCTTTTTCTGTTCTCTAAGAGAGAAATCTAATAGCATTCGAATCGATTCTGCATTTCTGAAGTAGTAAAACAATGTTTATCTTACAAAATCGACTCACTCGAAATAGAAAGCAGGCTTAAAAGGTTTAGATTGATGAAGCATTCGTGTCTATTAATAAAATAATGTACGCCTCATCAGCTTAACGAATTCAAATACAATCGATTAAAATCTCAAAGCACTTTTCTCCCAAATGCAAAGTATATCCCCTAGTGAAGGATTTATTGAGAGCATGTCGGACCAGCATATTGTATTCGCGGCAACATGAAATCAATGGCGAACAGCATTTGCGATATAACTGTATAAATACAGTCTAAAAGGATATTTTGGTTGAAAATAGCAGCAAAACAGTATGGGATTTCAAGCAACAGTGAAGCAAAATACTACTAAGGAAAGATTTAGAGATAAAGTTTTTAAAAATTTAAAATTCAGAGCCTTGTCGAACGCGTCACACAAGCTTAGTTAATTAAAATTCTGTTTGACATCAATCATAAATAACAATAGCTAATGCAATGAACCGGTTTCCAGCTTTCCAGGGTAAATACAGTTTTTTTACGGATCGGCACGAAGAATTGTTTTTAAAAATGAGATAAGACGCAAATTTTACTATATATAGGCTACTCCATCTCAGTCATCTGAATGATCTCCTCGTACTTAGGCGGCTCCTCGTCGGCAGCGAAGCCCGAGTTGAAGGCTCCCGCGGATACCTCGTCGTAGCTAGGCGGCATGTCCGGCCTGCGGCGCGTCCTGTCCGAGAAAAGATCTGGGGGCAGTCGGCCGTCCGACACCATCATGGCAGACGGCGCAGAGCGATGATGGCTCACGGCTCGCGCGCGAGACCTCGAAGACCATCTCTGTCGCAGACAGGTCGAAAGCGCTACGAAAGCCGTCGCAAAGACGAACAGCCCGATGAGTACACGGACGATGAAAGACCAGTATTCACTCTGTCCGCTGGACCCACCTTCCGTGCAGTTTGCTTCATCGCTTGAGTCGCTGCAGTCTGTTTGACCGTCGCACACTTTGGCCGATAGGATGCACTCTCGGCCGTTTGAACAGCGCCACTCTGGAGTTGTGTTGAATTCGTTAAAACTTGTTTAGCTCGTACTGAATTACTTAATTTACCAATTCATGGCGAAATTTGGAAGCAAACTTTCATGACGCTGACTCCTTAGCGCGCACATGCACATGGATACGTGAGCAGGCGCACGCTCACGCAATGTGTACAGCAGCTCTGACTTTCTAATCATCAGACACTCTTTGTGCCTTGGGCGTTAGCCATCATGGGCGAAAATCGCAAAAATCTTTGTGCATTTTCGTGCACGAGCCTCACATTAATGTGACTGCATCCGGAATCGAACCTGGGTACGTCGTTGGCGCGAGAGCCAGACGCATTGCCAATAGGCTTCTCTAAACCCCTCTCTTCATTTCTCCCGATTGTCTTTCGATTTCATATATGCGAATACGAGCTAAAGATCTATGCCTTCTTATCGAAAGATTTTTATAAAACGTACCGCTACTTCCACACTGAAGAGTGCCGTTGACGCCATTGGAACAGTCGCCGTCAGTCACACTTAGGTCATCCAAAAGCACCGTGTGAACTTTGTCCCATCGATTAGCTCTGACTACGAGGACCACGCTTCCGAGCTAACTGATCCACTCATCCGATTCCACTGATTGATAGGTTCAGTTGTGGTCAGCACCACCATCGAGTGTCCTGGATAGGTTCCGGATATTTGAACCTCCATTTGGAAGCTGAGCCCGTTGGAGCCCACTCCGTAGAACCACAATTCGAAGCACCTTTGGCTGCTATACCCAAGACGGCGATTGGACAAAAAAACGGCATCCTCGCTTCCGGGACGCAATCGAAGCATCCGCTGAGGCAGACGCGGCACACTCCGATCCGGCACTGAGCTTGAAGTGTGGTCCAAGAACGAGCTGATTCCGAATTCACTGGCTACGTTAAAGTCGGTGACAACTGGCAAGTTAACCGTCTCCCAGCCGCAGGTTGACCACTCAAACGAGCAGATGAACGGCATTCGGCTCTCATAAGCGGAATTACTGCACTCTGTGGGTTCAGCGCTCAAGTCGTCAAGCCAGTGCGCGCCCCCAGTTGATTTATTCCTGCCATCATCTGACTGGATGATGTTTACATCGATCCAACCGCCAGAGAATCCAGACTCAAGCTGCACTTCAGCCATGCTCCAAGTGGTCAGGCTCCAAAAGAGCTGGCAGCCGCAGCAGTACTCGACCACCATTCGATTCGGTAAGCGTCAGGGCCTCGTTATCTGTAGTAAAGCCATTTGATATCCAGTAGAATCGGTAGCAGGTTGCAGATTCTGCTTCGGCTGCAGCTTTGAATCCAGACAATCTCAAAGGCGATCGCGTCCGTTGAGCGAACTCAACAGACTTTCGCTGCACTCTCAGACTGCAGTCGCGTAAGTCAAGCTTCTGGCTGAAGTGGTTCGAGTGGTCCACTTTGCAATCCACCCAGGCATCTTCTCTTTGAATGCTGTGTGCGCGGTTCGACCAAGAGCAAAAATTTGTGCCGAAGTTGCCAGTGAATAGCAGCGAGCGTATTCGTAACTTTTGTCGCTTGACATTCCGACAAAG
>NIVC01001844.1:47500-48611 GCA_002269645.1 Macrostomum lignano | reverse complement strand
ACACCCCTCTGGGCAGATCTGAGAAACCCAGACACACTTGCAGTGCGTTCATGGAAAAACTGCAAAATGCTACTCCGGCCCTGAATGAATCGGCGGACGCCTTCACCAGAGCTGTTGAGAAAGCTGCCTCGACCCTACCAAAACGAACACCGCACCAGCCAAAAGCCGCCTGGGACTCCGACGAGGAGATCTCCATCGCTAGGCGCGACGTGCAAAGAACAACCGCAGTCTTTGGCCAAGACAGTGAGCAGGCTGAAACAGCCCGGGCCCATCTTCGCGACACGCATGCCCGGAGGACCGAAGCCTTTGTCCAGGAGGCTGTTGCTGAGATTCAACTAGCAACAGACAACTGCCGGCACACAGCGGCCTGGCGCGCCATCAACCCGCCTGACTGGCAGGAAGCAGAGGCCCAATGCCGCTGTAGGTGCTGAGTCTATACACCATCGCAAAGCCCTGCTGGCCACTCACTATCACAATGTGCTCAACGCCTCACCACCCTCTGCTGATTTGCTACCGATCGAAAACTTTACCCCGGCCGAGCCCTCGGCTTTTAACTCCGGCCCGCTGACTGCCTACGAGGTGAACCGAGTGCTCAGAACCATGCGCCCCGACGCTGCCGCGGAGTAGATGGCATTCCACCCAGGGTGCTCAAGCTGCCAGAGCTGACACAGGACATCACAGCTGTGCTCAACAAGCACTGTCCGCTTGGAGGCAACCCAGGTGCTACTGCTGCTGACAGCTGGCGACCTCTAAGATCGTCTCCATCCCCAAGAAGGGCGCATCCACCAGTCTGGACAACCAACGCGGCATCGCTCTGGAATGCACTCTGGCTAAGCTGCTCAATGCTATACTGCGTAATCGGCTGCTGCCTGGCCTCAACCAAATGATCCTGAGCCTCCAAAGTGGCTTCAGGCCCGGTCGCTCGACAACAGAGCAGATTGCAGCCCTTCGAGCAGTCGTCGAGGCCTGTAAAACTCACCAAAGAGCTGTGTCAATTGTCTTTGTGGACTTCCGCAAAGCTTTTGACTCAGTGTGCCGGCGCGCGATCGCGTGGCTGCTCGAACACTATGGCGTCCCTCCGGCTCTTATCGTTGCAGTGATGGACCTCTAC
>NIVC01001844.1:0-42500 GCA_002269645.1 Macrostomum lignano | reverse complement strand
TAGGGAGATCTCTGTCTCTCTTATATGGAGATCTCTATCTCTCTTATAGGGAGATCTCTGTCTCTCTTATAGGGAGATCTCTGTCTCTCTTATAGGGAGATCTCTATCTCTCTTATAGGGAGATCTCTGTCTCTCTTATAGGGAGATCTCTGTCTCTCTTATAGGGAGATCTCTGTCTCTCTCGTATCATAGGGAGATCTCTGTCTCTCTCATAGGGAGATCTCTGTCTCTCTCATAGGGAGATCTCTGTCTATCTCCGATCTCTAAACTCTCCCATCTCTAATCTCTCCCATCTCTGCCTCCATTTCTCTTAGGGCTCCTTTGTGAGCCTGGAGTCAAATGGGTGTTAGCCATCCACCCCTCCTCGCTCTGTACTTTGTGCCGCCTTTGTGCGCCGTTTATTTATCTGCGCACCGCCCTCTGTGCCACGTCGCTCGCACTGGCTTTGCAGCTCAAAATTGGTTAATAACCTCTTCCATCTCTAAAATCTCCCATTCTAATCTCTTCCATCTCAAAAATCTCCCATTCTTATCTCTTCCATCTCTAATCTTTCCCATTCCAATCTCTTTCATGTCTAATCTCTACCATCTCTAATCTCTCTCATCTCTAAATTCTCCCATCTCTAAACTATCCCATCTCTAAACTCTCCCATTCTAGTCTCTCCCATCTCTAAACTCTCCCATTCTAATCTCTCTTATCTCTAGTCTCTCTCATCTCTAATCTCTCCCATCTCTAATCTCTCCCATCTCTAATCTCTCCCATCTCTAATCTCACCTATGTCTAATCTCTCCTATGTTTCGAATTCCCTATCTCTAATTTCTCCCACCTTCTTAAGTCTTCTCCTATTTTTAAGTTCAATTCTTTTTTCTCTCTAACATTAATGTTATCAATGCTCTCGAATCTCGAATCTCCTCCTCTCTCCTCTATCCCCACATCTTTACCATGCCCACCACCTTCAATTACTTTCATCTCTACGATCCCGTCCGATTCTCCGATGGAGCTAGTAAAAAACGGTAGAAATGGATTGGTCAATAAAGAATTGAGCAGCCTGTAATCCCCAGAGGCGATAAACAATCTCGTAGCCACATCAGATCGCAAAAAATATTTTCTGACGAATTGGAAATTAAACTCGAGACTAAATATTCCCTTCGCATTAAAATTCGAGTGTGAAAGTCAATCTGTTTGCTACTGGCTTCATCTAATCGGGCATCAGAATCGCGCCTCGGACAGCATCTTCTTCATCTCGAGCCGCAGTGAGGCAGAAGCCAATTTTATGCCAAAGGTGAGATTTTAGCACCTATTTGGCGCCAATAAAGCGCTAATTTAGCGCCAATTTAGCATCAATTTAGCGCCAATTTAGCGCCAATTTAGCACTAATTCAGCGCCAATTTAGCACCAATTCAGCGACGAATTTGCGCAAATTTAACGCCGATTTTTCGTCGATTTTAGCCAATTTAGCCAATTTAGCCAATGTAGCCAGACGTGAGACTTTAGCGCCAATTTAGCGCCCAGTTAGCACCAGTTTACCATCGAAAAAGAGATTTTAGCGCCGATATAGCGCCTAAGGCGAGATTTAACCGCCAAACGAGAGGCAAAAAATAAGATAAAATTTCTGTTTTTGAATTTGTGTTCCTACTACTATTAACTAATTTATTGAGAAATACGCTCGTAATTGTAAAAATTAAAATCCTAAATTCTGTGCCGCCTGACTCCAGCCGCCCCTCCCTCTTGGCTAAGCCACCACAGTGAGGCTCCAAGCAGTTTGCCTTCCTTTTAGTTAAAGTGAAAAATGAAAATGAATTAAATAGATGAAGCTGCCAGTTGCTAGTTGCCACTGATTCTTATCAGCCCTTTTAAAATCCGATTTCATAACTACAGGGTAAGGTTGCACCGGCTGACAAATGCACAGTTTTATTCGAGTGGCCGGGTGGAAAACCTTCTAACAGCAAACTTCTTCTGAGCGCCGAGATTTTAGCGCCAATCTAGCGCCTCAGCCAAGATTTTAGCGCCAATCTAGCGCCTCAGCCAAGATTTTAGCGCCAATCTAGCGCCTCAGCCAAGATTTTAGCGCCAATCTAGCGCCTCAGCCAAGATTTTAGCGCCAATCTAGCGCCTCAGCCAAGATTTTAGCGCCAATCTAGCGCCTCAGCCAAGATTTTAGCGCCAATCTAGCGCCTCAGCCAAGATTTTAGCGCCAATCTAGCGCCTCAGCCAAGATTTTAGCGCCAATCTAGCGCCTCAGCCAAGATTTTAGCGCCAATCTAGCGCCTCAGCCAAGATTTTAGCGCCAATCTAGCGCCTCAGCCAAGATTTTAGCGCCAATCTAGTGACTCAGCCAAGATTTTAGCGCCAATCTAGCGCGTGAGCCAAGATTTTAGCGCCAATTAGCGCGTGAGCCAAGATTTTAGCGCCAATTTAGCGCCTCAGCCAAGATTTTAGCGCCAATTTAGCGCCTCAGCTAAGATTTTAGCGCCAATTTAGCGCCTCAGCCAAGATTTTAGAGCCAATTTAGCGCCTAGCCAAGATTTTAGCGCCAATTTAGCGCCTCAGCCAAGATTTTAGCGCCAATCTAGTGACTCAGCCAAGATTTTAGCGCCAATCTAGCGCGTGAGCCAAGATTTTAGCGCCAATTTAGCGCCTCAGCCAAGATTTTAGCGCCAATCTAGTGACTCAGCCAAGATTTTAGCGCCAATCTAGCGCGTGAGCCAAGATTTTAGCGCCAATTTAGCGCCTCAGCCAAGATTTTAGCGCCAATCTAGTGACTCAGCCAAGATTTTAGCGCCAATCTAGCGCGTGAGCCAAGATTTTAGCGCCAATTTAGCGCCTCAGCCAAGATTTTAGCGCCAATCTAGTGACTCAGCCAAGATTTTAGCGCCAATCTAGCGCGTGAGCCAAGATTTTAGCGCCAATTTAGCGCCTCAGCCAAGATTTTAGCGCCAATCTAGTGACTCAGCCAAGATTTTAGCGCCAATCTAGCGCGTGAGCCAAGATTTTAGCGCCAATCTAGCGCCTCAGCCAAGATTTTAGCGCCAATCTAGCGTCGAAAGCAAGATCTTTTTGAACAGAGAATCAGCCCACAGCTGTTTGAATATGAGTAATTTGGGGGAAGAGTTGCTGCTTCAGGCTCTGCTTCTGGGTCTCACTGGCAACACGCTGGGGAAACTCCGGCAACGGAGAAGAAATGAAAATCCCTTCGGGACGAAGCCGAAGCCGGCCCAGCGGATCCCGATCAACCCTTCCTCTTCCAATTAGGGATTTCGACTCGGTCGCAAATGGGGATAAATCAAGGGGGATCGCGCCTTCGTTCCCCCTTACTGTGCGATCTGTGAAGGGAAAAACACAGCAGCCCCTGCCAATCCTTTAGACTCGGGTGAGCACTTCTGCCACTTGCACTCTGTCTACTCGCTCACTGCTGCCCAACGCACCTCACGCCCTTCTCAATCCTTCTGCGCCCGGTTTCCTCTCGGGTTCTTTCCGTCTTCCTTTCTCTTTCTCTCTGTCGAAACTCCCAATTAAAGATGGCTTGTTGAGAGCCCTTGCGAGCGAATTTACGGCCGCTTTGTGACATTTCCGTTCTCTAGCTTCTCTGACTGACTTTCTAGGCGTCGGCCTGTCTGTCTGTCTGTCTGTCTGTCTGTCTGTCTGTCTGTCTGTCTGTCTGTCTGTCTGTCTGTCTGTCTGTCTGTCTGTCTGTCTGTCTGTCTGTCTGTCTGTCTGTCTGTCTGTCTGTCTGTCTGTCTGTCTGTCTGTCTGTCTGTCTGTCTGTCTGTCTGTCTGTCTGTCTGTCTGTCTGTCTGTCTGTCTGTCTGTCTGTCTGTCTGTCTGTCTGTCTGTCTGTCTGTCTGTCTGTCTGTCTGTCTGTCTGTCTGTCTGTCTGTCTGTCTGTCTGTCTGTCTGTCTGTCTATCTGTCTGTCTTAGTGTCTATCTGTCTGTCTG
Source organism: Macrostomum lignano (assembly GCA_002269645.1). Classification (NCBI taxonomy): domain Eukaryota; kingdom Metazoa; phylum Platyhelminthes; family Macrostomidae; genus Macrostomum; species Macrostomum lignano. The sequence goes on along the minus strand of NIVC01001844.1, from coordinate 38,563 downwards.
TCTGTCTGTCTGTCTTAGTTTCTTAGTGTCTGTCTGTATGTCTGTCTTAGTTTCTTAGTGTCTGTCTGTCTGTCTGTCTGTCTGTCTGTCTGTCTGTCTGTCTGTCTGTCTGTCTGTCTGTCTGTCTGTCTGTCTGTCTTTGTGTCTGTCTGTCTGTCTGTCTGTCTGTCTTTGTGTCTGTCTGTCTGTCTGTCTGTCTGTCTGTCTGTCTGTCTGTCTGTCTGTCTGTCTGTCTGTCTGTCTGTCTGTCTGTCTGTCTGCCTGCCTGTCTGTCTGTTTGTCTGTCTGTCATGTCATGTCCTGTCCTTTCCTGTCCTGTCCTGTCCTGTCCTGTCCTGTCCTGTCCTGTCCTGTCCTGTCCCGTCCTGTCCTGTCCTGTCATGTCATGTCATGTCCTGTCCTGTCCCGTCCCGTCCTGTCCTGTCCCGTCCTGTCCTGTCCTGTCCTGTCCTGTCATGTCATGTCCTGTCCTGTCCCGTCCTGCCATGTCCTTTCCTGTCCGCTGAGTTTATCCGTCTCCTTTTTCACGTCGCCGTATCTAATTTACTGTATGACAGTGTCAAAAATGCACTCCCAGCAGTTTCGCGGCCGCATTGGAGGGCTCGCTGGGCGGCCAATCCCGCAAGACGACCCTGCCTGGCCGTGTGCAGTGCGGCCTATAAAAACCGATGGTTTCTGAAAGTCCCGTCCCGAATTGCGACGAAAACAGACGAGCAGCGCGCTGACCCGAGCGAGCCAGCAGCTCCGAATGGGCAACACAACAAATGCGCAGTGCACGGATCACTCTCTGCCGGAGTCTCCCCTAGTAGCGATCGGTTCTCTGGCTTTCTACTCCACCCTGGGCGTGCTCGGACTGTTCGGCAACATCCACGTCATCCTCGTGTTCGCCTCCAGTCGGGAGAAGAGTCTGCGCTTCCTCATCACGGTACTGTCGGCCATGGATCTGTTTATATCGGCAGTGGTGCTGCCCACCGACTGCTACCGGGTGTACAATGACTACCTGGCCAGCAAGTACGAGCTGAAGGCCACTAATCACTGGTTCAGCACCGTGATTCTGTCGTCCAGGTATGCGGCGTTCGAGATGGAGGCCTGGATTCTGGTATTCATCGCAGTGGACCGCTACCTGTGCATCGTGAAGGCCAGTCAGCAAGGCCTTACCTACAAGAAGACCCTATGCGCCCTGTTCGCCGCCGCGCTGAGTCTTCTGCTCCTAGAGGTGTGCAACGTGACAAGCCACTACCTAATTGAAGACCAGTGCGGCCTGAAGCTCCAGCTGGAGTCCTACCTGCTGTACTTCTACGGCGCACTCGGCACCCTGTCAGTGCTGGTTGTCATGTCGCTTTATATCAGAATTTTCACCTTCGTGGCCTCCATGGAGAGGCGGCGCAGTTCGAAGCGCAAAGTCACCAAGCAGACGCTGGCGCTGCTGTCCAGGGCGGACGAAGTCGGCGCGACCAGCAACTGCGGGGACCTCGGCGGCGGTGGCGACGGCGCTGGCGACAAAAATCTTCAAGGTACCGCCAGCTACGCTTTGGAAACATCTTTAAAACCGACCAGCTGCTCGCTTCAGGTGACAGCCGACGGTCCAACCGGGTTTAACGGCATCTCCGAGTGTCCCAGCAGCAGCTTCGTCAGCAATGCGCTGCCGCCGCAGTCGGCGACCGCCGCCGCCGCCGCTGCCGCCGCCACCACCGAGTCATGGTTCCCCAAGAAGCTGGCCTGGATGCTGTTCGGCGCCACCGTGCTGTTCTACGGCAGCATGCTGCCGATGATCCTCATCAACTTCAAGCTGCTGCCGGACTCGCCGCTGCACCGCATTTTCTATTTGAACACGTCGCTGAACTTTTTCGTCTACGCCATGATGAACTCGAAGTTCAGAGAGGAGCTGCGCAGAATTTACAGCAGGGCCTGCAGGTGCCGCTGCGAGCAGTGACGGAACTGACAGCAGATCCGCCAGCTGCTCAAGCCTGCGCTGAAGCAGGCGTGTCGGAATCGAATGCGAGCCGGGAAAGAAGAGCTTAAAAGACTTTTGTGTTGTGACTTTTTCTGCTTTCTCTTGAATATAACAACAAGCTGTTGTAAAACTGTGTAACCAGACCAAACTTCTGTAACCAGAGTCGATCAGGATTTTGAAGTGTCGCTCAGGACCCGGAAGCGTCACTTGGGACTCGGAAGCGTCACTTGGAACTCTGAAGCGTCAATTGGGACTCGGAAGAATCACTTGGGACTCGGAAGCGTCCCTCAAGACTTTGAAGCGTCACTTAGGACCCAAAAGCGCCACTTGAGACTCGATAACGCTTCCCAAGACTTGAATGTGTCCTTTCTAACAGCTAGAAAAAGTTTCCTGTCATTCCTGCCCAAGATAGCCACATGCATATCAATAATTCTGTCTGTGTGAAGCCAATGGTTCCTAACTTTGTTCTTTTTCTCAAAACGATAGAGAAATCTAGGTATTGTAGCCCGACTATAAACTACGGCTCGTAAGTCAGAATCGCACTGTAAACGGACTCGCAGTTTCGTCTTGTTTCGATAATCAAAAACTAGAAAAATAAACCGTTTTCCTTTGAAAATAGCTAACAGAAATTTATCAACAATCCTTTTCTAATTACTATATGAAATTTTATTTTTAAACGAATGGAATTACGGTTGTATTTTTGCTTGTTATCTTCTCGGCAGTGTTAGTCCGACCGCTATGAGCAGAAGTGCGAGACTGCCGGATTCCCGACAAACTGATCATGCAAATGCGATGCTTTTAGTATATAGGGGAACCGAGCTGGATAAAATAATGTTACAATTATAGTGAATTCGTGGCCACCCAATAATTCATCATCGCAATCCCGTGTCCGCATTTCGGCTGCTGAGTCTGCTTGCAGCGGCTAGAAATACGCTAGAAATGGCCGTGTGTTGTTAAAGTATACGCGTCTGAGGCTTCTGCTGCTGGGGTTGGGAATGAGACGGATACTCGTAACACTGATGGGATAATTAGATATACAGACAGACAGACAGACAGACAGACAGACAGACAGACAGACAGACAGAAAGACAGAGACAGACAGACAGACAGACAGACAGACAGACAGACAGACACTAAGACAGACAGACAGACAGACAGACAGACAGACAGACACTAAGACAGACAGACACTAAGACAGACAGACACTAAGACAGACAGACAGACAGACACTAAGACAGACAGACAGACAGACAATAAGACAGACAGACACTAAGACAGACAGACAGACAGACAGACAGACAGACACTAAGACAGACAGACAGACAGACAATAAGACAGACAGACACTAAGACAGACAGACAGACAGACAGACAGTAAGACAGACAGATAGAATCCGTTGATCGCCGCTTCGCTAAGATGCTTAGAGACGCGCACTTGATTGCAGAACTTGACTTCACTCAGCTGCTCGGACTTGAGTGTTGGCAATAATTTTCAAGAATTTCAATCAATGCCGCACTGCACAATGGCTTAGGTAGTGCAGCTTGACCGATGCGAATCCAGCCCTAGCAGAGCATGTGTTTGCACTGGGCCGTGTCAATACTGAGCCCGCTAATTGAGGATTATCCGTTGGCATTAGTTAAACAGAAGATTACACCTGCCTCAGACGACCGCTCTGACAGAGAGCAATTCAGAGCTTATGGGCCTTGATTTAAACAAGCGCAGCTGCATCACCACAGAATAACCGCAGCGGGTAGGCAGAGGGCCAAATGCGTTGAGCAAGCCGGGAGATTTACTGCCAGCTCAGCTCTATACGCATTGGAGCAGCGGCACTGTTAAGCGGCTAAAGCTCAACCAGAATTTATGAGGCATTTTAGTTTGTATGCAATAGCTATCTTATCTTATATAGCGCTTCTGCAGCTATCCAGAGCTTTCGCCAGCTTTCCCCTGCTATCCCGCCACAGCAGTTCGTGCCGTTGCTAAAGAGCCGCAGGGTTCTCCCCAGAAACTCTGCCAGCGTACTGGACTTGGCGTGGGGAGTTCGGATGGAAGGAAAGTGATGGGGAAAGAAAATTTGTCCGCTTTGATCCCCGGCGAAATCTGTCTATCTATCTATCTATCTATCTATCTATCTATCTATCTATCTATCTATCTATCTATCTATCTATATATCCATCTATCTATCTATCTATCTATCTATCCATCTATCTATCTATCTATCTATCTATCTATCTATCTATCTATCTATCTATCTATCTATCTATCTATCTATCTATCTATCTATCTATCTATCTTTCTATCTATCATCTGTCTAAAAAACAAATGCCCTCTCCTGTCCAACAAGAGTGTCTCCATAAAAACTCGGCGCCCACAGCGGGAAGCGTGGACCAAAGCAGGGACATGGCAGTGTGCTCCGGCCAACCGCGCGGCTCGACCTTCTTTATGAACGCCCCGCACGGAGTAGGCAGGGGACCGGCTCTGGCCAACAGGAAATTGTCTGTCCGGGAACCCGTTTGTGGGCAATAAATATCCAGCAGCTACGGAAGCTTTTGAAACTCGCACAGCCAGCTAAGTCGGGGCGGTTAACTTTAATACCGATGAAAGCTAGCAGCAACAGAAATGAGAGGCACTTTTTGCTTTATTGTCTGTCTCTCTAAAGCCAAACGATTAATTATGGTCCTAGTTTATTAAAATATCATTAATGGGAATTGCACTAAAGCGCTGGCTTTAATTGGCGACTTCCGGGACAGCTGAACGCACAGAGCACCTGCTAATCCACACTCTTGTCCGGCCAAGAATTTCGAAATTTGCAAAAGTGCAATCGGCTGCATATTATAGTCTAGAAAATAGATCAGCGGAAAATTGCCTCTGGCGACTCTCGTGCCACGACCCCTGGGCTCGACCGGGAGGTTGTCGAGCGATTCACACCTACATGTATGTGGGCCAGTCCCAAGGCACAAAGTATACATGTCTAACGATTAGAAAGCGAGACAGCCGCTGCACATTCTGTATCAGTGTGTATGAGTGCGTGCCTGTATCGACGATCAGGAGTCAGCGAAATGGGCAGAATTGCAGTCAGCGCTGCTTGCGGGACGATGTCGCAGGCGTTGCACCAGAGGGCCCACAGCCCTCCTGTAAATGAACGCTTATGAATAACTGGTTTTTATTTAATCAAACTATTTACGCCTTAATCAAACTATCGATACGATATTTATTGAAAACGTGGACAGATCAAGTCTTATATTTTCTAAGAAACGAGCTGGATGCCGGCAGTGGTGTGATTGGCAAAGGGCCATTTTTTCGCGCCTCAAAAAAATTCGCGCCATTGTTTACTAGTTTAAATAACATGCTAACTACATATATGTACATGTAGAAAACCCATATTTTTATGGTTTTTGCTTCTTTTTTCCAGCACTAAGGATCAATCCTTGCTGTGGCAGTACTTTACCACTGATAAAAGTTTGGCCTGCACAACTAAAAGCGAGCAGCAAATGTCCTTGGACAAAAATGGGTGTCAAAATTTCATGGTATTTGATTTCTAAACTTTTTTGAAGGACACTCTGGGGCAGGCAATGGCTATTCCTAACTTCCTGCTCAACAGCCTTCCATTTCAGCACTTGCTCAGCAATTCTTTCAGCTTCCTTCAATTTCTTCTGCTGGAGCTTGCATTTCTCCTGTCGAAGCTGTTCCAACTCTTGATCCTTCTCCTTGTTACGAGTCAGCTCCAGCAGCAGTCGTTGGAGCTCCCTTCAGTCTGCTTCCGTTTTGACTGGATCTCGTCTTCTTTCATTTTCAGCTGCTGCTCCAGATCCAGATTTGCATGTATTGTACACCATAACATAAAGTTTAAATTTGAATAAAGCGTGCGTGAATAGACTAAACGTGATCAGTTCAAAATAAAACTTCGAAAATTGAAAAATCGCGCCTCTGCTTGACGAAAATTCGCGCCTGCCCTCAGAAATCGCGTATTCGCGCCTTTTTCGCGCCTGGCGCGAATTCGCTCCTCAATCACACCACTGCCGGTAAGGAACGCATAGTGCTGAATGGGGTTTCGCCATAGACAAATGCGTGCTAGAAAAATCCCCTTCTTTCTAAGAAACAACCTGCTCATGGTAAAGAAAATCGGGCATAGCGTCATTCTAATCCAGCTGTCCATGATAGAAAATTACTTGAGAAGATTACTTCTATCTTGAGACTTTATTTGCTCGATACAAAAGTAGCAAATAACGTATTTCGCAACTAAATCACTTTCAGAATTTGTTTTAACTTTAGCTAAACTTTTGTGAAAATGAGCTGGAGGCTGGTAATGGAGCGTATACCTGTCGTATCACTCAACTGATATTATAATGGCTAATGCAAGAGGATCAAGGAAGACTGCAGTTTCCAGATGAAGCCTTCCAAACTAGCTCAAATGCACGATAATGGTTTTTGCGTCAGAATTCCCACAACAGAGTCGAATTCACGATCCTCTCTTCCCCGATCAAACTAGAAAGCACTATACCGTACACTCTACAACAACTGGGGGATAGGATAAGGGATGAGGGAAAACCCACAGCGATGACAGTTTGTTTAACTAGGAACCCGAGTCAGGTCGACAATGCAAGAGTGAATCTGTTATACGTTATGCCTGCTAATACAAACAAATTCCCATCCAGCGTTCACAACTTGCTGAATTCATTTTCAGGATGCACTTTTGTCAAACCGCCGCATAAAGAGGCTATTGATAGTAGAAGTTGGCTGGAGCGGTTCAAATAGCAACAAAAAGTTCACGAAAGGTCGCACGAGCCCGTAGCTAAGGATTGATTTCTTCCTTCTCTTCCCACTCTGCAGCTTCGCTTCTGCCGTCCAAGCCAGCAAACACTAGTAGTGGGCTCAGCTGCAATTTATCAACTATGCGCTGGACGTACAGGAGCCGTCAGACTCCCGCATGCGCCACTCCTAAACCAGCCAAACTGCGCGATCGAGCTAATAAAAGAGAATCGGCCACAAAATTATTCTATTTCTACTAGCAGTAGTTTACAATCTTAGTAGCATTATAATTTATTTACACTTCGATCGGCGACTGATGATCTTTTCTTTGATCACAAAATCAATGATAGCATTTGATCTGGCTAGGTCAGTGAAGATGACCATTTCTTTAATTTAGCATGCGCAACATGCTACTCTGTTTGTATTTTATACAGCTGTGCATGCAGTGAAAGTTTCATTTTCATAATGACACAATCTTTGATTTTCACGTCCTGTTATACTACAGTGGACCTTACGATTGCATACTACCTCGCGCACTTATTCACTGCGATACTATTTTAATTGTTGTTTAAACGCGAAAACAAATAAAGACAAAAATCCAGTTTGCAATAAAAATGGAATTATTTTTGTCATTATTAGATCAGCTGGAGTCAACAAACTCCGAGCACTGCAATGAGAATATTGCATTCTGTTTGCTTTGCGTGTTAGTTGACGCAGCACATTGCGCTTAAAAAACACAAAACGCAGAGTATAGAGAAATCAATTTGTTGCATTTAAAAAAAGTGAATATGAACAAGTTCAATTGACAATTAGCAAGCCATTAAAAATTGTGGAGGGCAATGGACAAAAAAACTGGACTATATAGATTTTACTGCCGAATATGACGAATATGGCCTTGCTTCAATTAAAGTTTAAACAGACTGATTATATAGAAAGCACTAATTAGTATGAGTAAAGGTAAAAGCATTATGTTGATTCAGACTGAAATTACGAAACGTGCTTTAATTATACATGTCCAAATCTGGTCGTTCTTGAATTTGAAAGCAGCATATTATATTGAAAAGTTAAAATAAGACCAAACTATCCAAATACCTTACTTCCTTAAATCATTTGATGGTGCATGTGCTACTTAACTACTGCCAATTCAGTAGTATGATCTCTCTTTCCCTCAATTTCCTATTGGCTCATTTTATCTGCTTTTCATCGTTCGTGCCATTCCACGCAAACTGCACCCCGTCGCTTCTTTGCCACCTCTCCATTTTGTTTTTTATTGTCCCCATCGCAGGGTGGGGGGGGGGTTAAGCAGCCATGTACATTATCTGCTGCGCTGACCAATGTACACTGATTGTTCACCACACACGAATAACAAAATGTGTCACGTGATTCTCTCTCTCTCTCTTTCGGGTCATTTTATTGGTTGAATTCCCTAGAGGAAAACAACTGCTTTTTTACTTGCTACTGAATCAAAAGTACAAAAGGACAATTGGAAAATTTATAAATGTGTAGTTTAATTTTACTAATTTCTACAGAGGAAATTGCGGCACAAAAATTCGCGAGTGAGTGAGCAATTAACAAATACATGTTTTGAGTAGTGAGTTAATTAAAGCTTGATAAAGGGAGAGTACAGAAGTTGCAAATGGTAAAGCTCATCATGCAGGCTGATACATGTTGCATAATGATTGTAGTTAATGCACCGGCGGTATAATGCAAGTCACACATCATTTACAATTATTCACAATACTGCATGCACTAAATAAAGTCAGGGAAGATGCTAGGTAGCCATGATGATTTAATCATGCTGACTAAAGTTTATTATGCCAATAAAAACCATATTTATGCATTGCAAAAAACGATATAAACAACTATTGATTAAAACAGATTGATTCCACTTTTTCATCAAGAAACTAACAACAATTTTTGGACTAGAAAATAAAAACAAACTACTTATATAATCAGTGCATACTTTTAAACACACAAATATATGTTGTATACGAGGCACTGACTATTGGTGCTTATTAAACAAAATATCAGCTAGAAAGATGGAAAATATATAAATATAATATTTGAACAGAAAAAACCTGTTTTGGACCAAAATGAGACAGTTGGTAAAAATAATTTATGCCTAATTCCTACAAAATTGAAGATTAATTCATCTAATGTGAGAATTTATTCCACAGGCGCTAAGCAGCAATAAATAATGATAAAAATCCATTAATAGTTTTATGCGAATAGCTTAAAACACAGGGTGGCAATACATGCGTGATGTGTAGCCGATGCTCTTGACATGCAAAAAATATTCGAAACAGAGCTCATAAGCACACAGTTGCCGATAAATAACAAAAAAGGCACACAGAACTAGTCGAGTGGTTGAGCTGGCCTATTATTAAAAATTCTTTTTTTCAGTTTCAATCAATGCTGATTGTATTGCCGTTGTTAAAACATCAATTAAAACAATTTGAAAGACTCTTAATTAGTAAAATCCCAAATCTAGTCGCTTTGTTCTTAACATGCTATTTACTATAAACATACTACTTTTTCAGTAATAGTTTGTCCACTCACGCACTAGATTAGGGTTGTTCACGTGTTTCTCCATTTTTCAGTCAGTAGACATGTAAAATTCAATATTTCTTCTAGTCTGCATTAATAATAATAATAATTGATTACACCTGCCCTAATGGCCAGATGTGCAACCGACAGCTCAGCCGCAGCCATTGTGCGGCGCATCTGAAGGCTGCGTACGGCTGTTCAGTTCAAGGACTGGGGGGGTCGCCACACGCACCATCAATTTCCCCAGCTAATGCTGGCACCTATTTTACAGCTGTGTGAAATGAAGCAATGCAGAGTTAAATTAGCATAATGACACAATCTTTGATTTTCACATCCTGTTATACTACAGTGGACCTTACGATTGCATATTAGATCACGCACTTATTCACTGCGATACTATTTATACTATTTTAATTGTTGTTTAAACGCGAAAACAAATAAAGGCAAAAATCCAGTTTGCAATAAAAATGGAATTCTTTTTGTCATTATTAGATCAGCTGGAGTCAACAAACTCCGAGCATTGCAATAAGAATATTGCATTCTGTTTGCTTTGCGTGTTAGTCACAAAAAAAACACAAAACGCAGAGTATAGAGAAATCAAGTTGTTGCACTTAGTGACGAATATGGACTTGCTTCAATTATACATGTCCAAATCTGGTCGTTCTTGAATTTGAAAGCAGCATGTTATATTGAAAATTTAAAATAAGACCAAACTATCCATATACCTTACTTCCTTAAATCATTTGAGGGCGCATGTGCTACTTAACTACTGCCAATTCAGTAGTATGATCTCTCTTTCCCTTAATTTCCTATTGGCTCATTTTATCTGCTTTTCATCGTTCGTGCCATTCCACGCAAACTCTGCACCCAGTCGCTTCTTTGCCACTTCCCCTTTTTTATGTTTTATTGCCCCCATCGCTGCGCTGACCAATGTACACTTATTGTTCCCCACACACGAATAACAAAATGTGTCACGTGATTCTCCCTCTCTCCCTTTCGGGTCATTTTATTGGTTGGAATTCCATAGAGGAAAATAACTGCTTTCTTGACTTGCTACTGAATCGAAAGTACAAAAGGACAATTGGAAAATTTATAAATGTGTAGTTTAATTTTACTAATTTCTACAGAGGAAATTGCGGCACAAAAATTCGCGAGTGAGTGAGCAATTAACAAATACATTTTTTGAGTAGTGAGTTAATTAAAGCTTGATAAAGGGAGAGTACAGAAGTTGCAAATGGTAAATCATGCAGGCTCATCAGTCATCATGCAGGCTGATACATGTTGCATAATGATTGTAGTTAATGCACCGGCAGTATAATGCAAGTCACACATCATTTACAATCATTCACAATACTGCATGCACTAAATAAAGTCAGGGAAGATGCCAGGTAGCCATGATGATTTAATCATGCTGACTAAAGTGTATTATGCCAATAAAAACCATATTTATGCATTGCAAAAAACGATATAAACAACTATTGATTAAAACAGATTGATTCCACTTTTTCATCAAGAAACTAACAACAATTTTTGGACTAGAAAATAAAAACAAACTACTTATATAATCAGTGCATACTTTTAAACACACAAATATATGTTGTATACGAGGCACTGACTATTGGTGCTTATTAAACAAAATATCAGCTAGAAAGATGGAAAATATATAAATATAATATTTGAACAGAAAAAACCTGTTTTGGACCAAAATGAGACAGTTGGTAAAAATAATTTATGCCTAATTCCTACAAAATTGAAGATTAATTCATCTAATGTGAGAATTTATTCCAGAGGCGCTAAGCGGCAATAAATAATGATAAAAATCCATTAATAGTTTTATGCGAATAGCTTAAAACACAGGGTGGCAATACATGCGTGATGTGTAGCCGATGCTCTTGACATGCAAAAAATATTCGAAACAGAGCTCATAAGCACACAGTTGCCGATAAATAACAAAAAAGGCACACAACTAGTCGAGTGGTTGAGCTGGCCTATTATTAAAAATTCTTTTTTTCAGTTTCAATCAATGCTGATTGTATTGCCGTTGTTAAAACATCAATTAAAACAATTTGAAAGACTCTTAATTAGTAAAATCCCAAATCTAGTCGCTTTGTTCTTAACATGCTATTTACTATAAACATACTACTTTTTCAGTAATAGTTTGTCCACTCACGCACTAGATTAGGGTTGTTCACGTGTTTCTCCATTTTTCAGTCAGTAGACATGTAAAATTCAATATTTCTTCTAGTCTGCATTAATAATAATAATAATTGATTACACCTGCCCTAATGGCCAGATGTGCAACCGACAGCTCAGCCGCAGCCATTGTGCGGCGCATCTGAAGGCTGCGTACGGCTGTTCAGTTCAAGGACTGGGGGGGGGTCGCCACACGCACCATCAATTTCCCCAGCTAATGCTGGCACCTATTTTACAGCTGTGTGAAATGAAGCAATGCAGAGTTAAATGTCTTGCTCAAGGACACAAAGTGTTCCAGTGGGATCAGGAATCGAACCCCCGACCTTTAAGTCGTGAGTCAGATGCTCTAACCACTAGGCTGCAACATCTGCACTACAGCCTGCACTACAGCTATTATAAAGGCAAAAAAACGCGTCTTGCTACTGAAAAAAAGTAGAAGCGCATTTTGCGAGTGAAATATTCAGTTATTCTTGCATCCGTGCTGTTTACCAATTGGACTTAAAGTTAGGCATGATAATACACGCATCTTAACATTTGAAAACCGTCCATACTACTTACATGTACTTACATGAACACATCTACCCGATATCTAGTCAAGAAGGGACATTTTCACAAGCCCTTGTATTTTGTAAACGCTTAAATAATAAACAGTTTTCTTTGAACCTCCGCCCCATTTCAACCCACAGGACACCCTTGGCCGGACATGTACTATTAGCACAGACAAGGATGCACCATATTATGATAATCAGCCGGTCAGATCAGCCAGAGCCAGCTCGCACTGCGGAGCGCAGCACCTGAACCGGCAGCGGCGCAGCCTCAGGCCAGCTAGCAGGCGGTCAGTGAGCAGCAGCTGCTCAAGCCGGCGGGCTACAGTCTCGCTGGACAGATTGGCCAAGAACCGGCGCAGACAGTCGGCCGTGGTGGCAGCCAGCTGGATCTGCAGGCCGCAGTAGGGATCAGAGCCAGCCTCCAGGCACAGCAGGCCGCAGTCCTGCTCCAGATAGCGGACCAGGCGCTGCTCGGAGTCGGCCAGCACGGCCTGATAGAGCTCGGCCGATTTTTCGGCCAGCAGGCGGGCCTTTCGGACCAGCAGACCATCGGCTGCGCTGTCAGCAGCTGCAACCAACGAGTCGTTGCCGTCGAGTTGCTGCTGTTGCTGGGCCAAATACTTTCGATTCGAACTGCTCAGCATTGATTTTTTAGAAGCCGCCACAGACTGCGGCGTCAGCATCTGAGGCGTCGCCGCCGCCGCAGCAGCAGCTGCAGGTCGCTGACGCTTTCGCCGCCGACTAGAAAAGGGGAAACGAAACAGTCGACTGCAGCAGCCGCCGAAGCAGCCGCAGCCTCCGCCGCTGTCATCGGTGCGGCCAGCCGCCGCCGCGGCCGTCAAAGTAGAGCAGAGCCGGCTGTCCTCGCCAACGGCCAGACTGACCAGATCGTCAACTGACCGGTTGAGCGCCTCGACGCTGATCCAGCAGGAGGTCGGCCGGTCGCCGCCAGCCGCCGGCGTGGAAACCAACACGGGGCCAGCTGCGGCGGCAGTGAACAGGCCGAAGTCGGCCGGGCACACCTGTATAGCGCTGACCTCCACTGTTAGCGCGAACTGGCCGCGTCTTCGGCCAGTCAGCCTTGCAGCCGAAGCCGACGTCGATAGAGGGGCGTCGATCCGACGCTCGACATCGTAGCGATTAGCCAGGTCGAGGCGGCCGGCGCAACGAAGCGCGTTGACCAAGAGGCCGCGTACAGCCGGCGGAGAGATGTCCAGCAGAGCGAGCAGCTGGCCGGGCTCCTGCGAAGTGTTGCGTTTTGTAGTCCTTTGTCACAATAAGCAGATTGCTTTACTGATGAGTAGCAAGATAAGAATGTAAAGTGAATTTATTGCAAAAGAAAACAGAATTGACCCATAACACCTATCGAGAATTCGATTTTGAATCAACAAAAAGAAAAGTTTTAGACAATTTCAAAGTCAAAGCGTTAGGCAGCTTGCAGCCAGCGAGAGCAGTCATGCTCATTTTGCTGACCCCTGAGCACGCATACGCAGACACACACAGGGTGTACAGCGGCCCTCACTCATCAGGTGCTGTACGCAAGCCAATTTTCATGTATGAGCACCAAAATTAATGTGGCGGAGGGCCGTAGCCCAGTGGTCTAGCGCGACACTCCTGTGTACCAGCGGCCCAGGTTCGATTCCCAGGCCCAGTCGCACTAATTTGGGGCTCAATTGGAGTCTCAGCTTGGCTCTGCTTGTGCAAGTAACGTCATTGAAGGCTAACCCCCAAGGCGCAGTGAAGTGTACATGACTAACGATAAATAAAGAAAGGGCCGCTGTACACTCCTGTGTGAGTGTGTGCCTGCTCAGGGGAGTTGCGGAATGGGCAGTAATGCCTCTAGCTGGTTGTGTGACAATGTCGCTTAAAGTGCGCCAGGGTGCACATAGCCACCTGACTCTAAATAAAAGGGACTTTGATACAAAGGTTGGACATTTTACTAAAACAGGTACTGTCAGCCTGTCTCATTATTTACTACACCAGAATTGAAGACCTAAACTCATTGCTGATAAAAGAAAAAATATTTCACCTGCACTAGGCCAGGCTCGAATCTTAGAGCAGCTCTGTGCAGCCGCAGGTAGTCCTGCACCTGGTCCAGCTCGGCTGACCCAAGCTGCTGCTGTTGATTGGCATCTTCCTCAGCTGCCTTCTCCATTGGATGGAGCCCGCAACTACAGCACTTGTAGATAGCTGGCAGTTGGACAGCTCAATAGTGACTACCAGCAGCAATGCAAAATAAAATAAATAATATCAAAATGCAACTTAGCTGGCTCTGGTAGTCCACTTTTTAACTCCATTTTTGTTTTCTTTCTCCACTTCTTTGCTCCTGTGTTTGTGTTTCATTTCTTTTTCCCACTTTGTTTTATTCTTTTTTTGTACTTTTTGCATTTGTTTTAGGCAAGAGTTTAATTTTTGGGCTTATTTTGGCTAGGAGCCTCTCTTACCTAGCTAGATTAGCTAGCTTGGTTAGGTGTTATACATGCATGACAAAGACAAGGGTCATTTTTCTTTGTTTTGCTTAATCCCTTGAGATAAAACAGTAAGTTTTTGCCTATAACAAAATTGCAAACAACTTTCTTTTCTAATTATATAAGTCTAGATAAAACTATGAACAGTGCATAGTTTTGCCATAATATGACACATAGATATTCAGAATTGGGCAAAGTTCTGGCACTTCTGGCACTTTAATACTGGAAGTTACTTTTTTTAAAGTGGAACTTTTTTCCAGTTTTTATTTGAATGCCAGATTTGGGTAATAGAAGGTAACGGAAGTTATTTTTTGATAAGTCCAGTTTTCCAGAACTTGAAAATGAAATTTTAGGTGCCAAACAGCCAATTTAGCACAAAATATTTCCTAAAAGTGCAAAAAATTCACCAAAATACTTGTAGTAATGTAGTAAAATTATAAAAAGGTAAAGAGATGATCCTAGATGGCTTCCAGTTAATTCAGCAACAAGCTAATTTGGCGACAAGTCAGTTAGGCAACACCCAATTTGGCAAATGCTACAAAAGCTACGAAACTAGAAAACGAAATTTAACATATTGCCATTTGTCCTTGCCATGTTTTCAAAGAGGTTACACGTACACCCAGCTTACAAGTTGCATTTTGACGCAGTAATTATTCATTAGAGAAGTATGCATGCACATCATATTTAATTTACAAGTTTATTTGTCATTGCATTTACAACTCATTTTATGTCAACAATCAAACAAATTAATGGATTGTGCAAGTATAAAAGTTAGTCTAAAACTTTTAAAAGTTTCAAAGCAAAAAAGTTTTTAAAATTGTTTAAAAAGTTAAAACTAGGTGGAGTAGGCTGTACAACAATATAAAACTTAATCATTTTGGGCCATTCAGCAAGCTGCATGCATCTAGCAAGCCTTCGGTGGTCCACGCTCCTGACATGTATTTCACCCAGAAGCACTGGTACTGTTGTTCCATTTGACAATAATTTGGTCTTTGTCGCCTTCGCTGAGCGCCTTGAGCGACAAGCCGCAATTCGATTGAGACTATCTGGGCCTCTTCGTGCAACAGCTGCACCAGCAGGTAAAATTGAAGTCAACCGCGCTGTGCTCTGGCATTTAGCTTCTTGTGCCACCCTTTGGTGTCACTGTTTGCACATACATGTCTTTCTTGAAAACACTGAGTTCCCGGATGCTCCAGATTGTGCTTTGTAGCCATTTAGCCTGCACATAGTCGCACAAAAGTTGTAGAGGCTCCAGCTGAACTACAGTTCATAGCCAAAAAAACTGCTCACTAATTTCTTTATGTGGAAGAAATGGCAGCAACATTATCTTTTGGCACACAGATTGTACTTCAAAGTCAGATATGTACAAATTTTGCAGTCCAGAGCTTTGAATATGGCAATAGATGGCCTGTAAAATGCATGTGTTTGATGACACAAGTAAATTTAAGCAAGCAAAACTTATAGTACAGTAGGGTCTGTAACAGTAATCTGTTTAACAGTATATGTTAAGGGTCCCATTCAAAGTTCAATTTCATCCTCTTACACACCTGCATTTAGTGAAAAACACAGCCTCTAAGTTGAGCATCTGGAAACTGCTGTTTGACAGCTTACCAAGCTGCAGCCTCAAAATCCATGACAACAGCTGTAGGTTGTGCATGTGGCACAAGACTGCAGACAGCAGCAAGCAACAAGCAGTAGTCTTCACGCTGCTGCCTAGACATCAGTGCGAATAGGACTGGGACCTGCTTTTTATTGTCATTTGGACCACTTATGAAGACGTGGATACTGTATAACTGCGTAAATGGTGCATTTACTACATAGAAAGTACCATCCATGTACCATGTATTAGCTTGACAGAGCAGAGTAAGCATCAGCTTAGTTGCAAATAGCAAGTGTCATCTGCCTGGTTGCTTTAGAAAGAAAAGTAATAACTTCGTTCAGAAATAATATACTTTTTAAAAATCTGTCTTTTAGTCGTACCTGAACATCCTTAGCCACAATATGTACAAATACTGGAATTACATTCTATATGTTGCCACTTGTGACATACATCACAGTCAATGGCGGCAGTGTAATTGGTAATAGTCTTCTTGCAAACAATGCAGTGGTCCATACTGTCTATTTGTCACAATTATTGCAAATTCAATTTCTACTCTACCATTCTGAGTTGTCGCGCATTGAGCTAATATACATCACCACATAGACAAAAAATCAATTGATTGAATCCAAATGATGTACATGCTAAGACGGGCAAAGACTGCATACTCAAAATATGTTGTAGCTCATTTTTTTTTACTTTTGATCTTTGCTTTGTATATTTTAAAAGCTAACTTAACTTTGTGTTCCCTTTATTCATTATACTTTATATAGCAGTCATGCGATTTGATAGCTTATTTGATAGTGGTTGTGAATGAGCTTTTGAGTGGAACGCAGTTCATTGTGCATGTGCAATGTGCAATGTATATACAATATTGTCAATACGATGTTGATTTTGAAATCCATCTGAGTAAACATGCAAACTCAAACTCAATGCAATGGATGACAAAATGACAATAGATTGCTCCCCCCTCATGTTGCCAAATTGACTTGTCGCCGAATCAACCTGTCGCCAAATTAACTGGTTCTGGTTCCCTCCTAGATCATGTCATTGTTACTTTTTAAGTTAAAGCACATTTTTTAAGCATCATAGAATCATAGAATGAAGTGATTATTAGTAGGCCTAAGATCACTAGGCCCTAATAGTATATCAGGATGCTTTTGTTTTTGATTCAATCAAAAACAAGCTCAAGATCAAGGCTAGGCCTAATCTTGAATGACCATCATAGGCCTAGTTAGCATTTTTACTTAACTGTTGACATACTTGTTTGAAAACTGAATACTAGGCCCTAATTTATATGTAGGCCCCTAGGCCTAAGGCTTAAACAAAATATTAATACAAAACTGTCAAAAGTCAAAATAATGACAATGTTAACATAACAGAAACATACATAGTGAGGCCCTAATAAATAATGAACACAGACTGCCATAACTTAAAGTTAGGTCTAAACACAATCTATAAGCCTATTAATAGGCCTAGGCCCCTATGGTTAAAGATTGTCAAGTGAATCAGTGAATGTAGTAGCAGCACTCTTAAATTTAAGCATTAGGAATATTTAGAATTTTTTAAATAATTGTTTTTAATCTCATATACTAAAATGAGTTGTCTGTAGCTAAGCTAATATTAACTAATAACGAAAATAATGAAGATAATAAACAGGGCCTCATAAGCTGAATTATAAGCTGAAGGCTATTTAGCCTCTTCTTGTTCTTAGTCCTTTGACAAACACGAAATGTGCCTAGTGAACTCTGAAACCAAAATTTTGGCCAATTTCCTTTCTGAAAATCCAATTAGAAACCTAGAATTAATAATGTTGCATTAGAGCACTTTAAAAGAGTTAAAATGGTTAGAATTAGCATGTTTTAGTTATGCTGCGAGTTTATAAATTAGAAATCATTATTCTCAAAGAAACCAATCCGTTAATTGCGTTGCGTCTATACCTTATTACACCCTGGATGATCGTGAGCCTCTTCACGGAAATCGATTCTCAAACCAGGTCCAGAATCGTTCGGATTTTCATGAAAAAGCAGTATAACTATTTAACTTTGTTGAATGTTTGACTGCCTTAACAGCCTCACTTTGCACAATTTTTCACTTTCTTCTTGGCTATTGCCATTTAATAATCACAATTTTAAAGCACTAATATCCTAATCCTTCTAGTTTAGAAGACAAAAAGTTATACTTTACAAATTGGTTCTGGTTCTAGAACTCAGAGCAAGCAATATGAAGAGCCTCTGTGAGTGTGAGTGAGTGTGAACAAATATGCTTATGGACAGAATTAGCAAACAGGTCATTTCCTTTTGTTGGTAGTATTGCCTATTATTGGTAGTAGAAAATTTTGACATAAATATGTCTTCTAGAATATGGGCATTTATATATTTATACCAAATGTGTTTTAATTTTAGTTAGAATTCATATTAGGACTTATATTATAAATATGATGTAAGTTAAAAGCAAGAGTTATAACAACTTATTGTAGGACTTATGCATCCTAATAAGAATTACTGATCATAAATTTTAGACAGCTTATGGTCAAGGGCGACTTGAGTCATCCTTGCATATTTATTAGTATATATGCTTTTTTTATATAAATAATGACATGATCTAATATTAAGTCTATATTATGAAGTATAGAAAAGAATTTAAAATCTGTTTAAAAATATAGTTAGTAGGGGGGCCTAATGATTTTTACTTGTTTGTTTGCAAACTAAACTGAATATTAGTTTCTATTTTTTTGAATTAGGTATATCTACATTCTACAAACAAAATAAATGTAATACTAATATTAATAGAAGTAATATTTTTTAAATTCTATTCTTATATCCAAGTCTATAAAAGCTTAGGCTCCTAATTAATTATGTTATGACATTATTGTTATGTATTATTATTGCTATAGTATTATTTGTGCTACGCTTATATACAAATATAGGTATTTTGGATTGCATAAGTCAAAATTGTATAAAATATAAAAGCATTAGAATTGTTTGCAAAATATTAGGGGGGGGGCTATTAATAATTTTTTTAATTATGTCTACCAAAACCCCATATATAAATAAATTCTTGCCCTAATAAATGTACTAAATGCCAAGCCTTCAAGTTCCACTTTCTTGCATAAACACTTATTCTTTCAATATGCTTTGTTTAGAAAAATTCTAATCTTATTAAGAAAAGGAGTTAGGAAATATTACTAAGAAATTATATTCTAAGAAGAAAGCTATAAACTCTCTAATTCAAATAATACCTAAGACTAAAAATAATACATAATATTTAATATTAATAAAACCATTCAGGCCAGAAATATACTAAGAAATGCTATTAAAACTGCTATAATATATTATCAGAAATACCATTAAAAATAGGCCTATATTAATAATGAGAATTAGAACAACTAACTAAAGTATAATAATAGCTTTTTAAAATTAAGAGCATCTATTATACATTGGTGGTATCAGTAGGTTAATTTTAGATGATAGAATCAACAACCCCTTTGGTGGTGGCAGCAGTGGGATTGCAATAAGCAGCACTACTATAACTTGATAGAAACAATAAGATATTCTAGGATAAAACAAAATGCCTATAACAAGTGAATAGGTAAGCAGACACTAAGTGAATAAGTGAATAGGCACTCAAAATGAATAGGGTGAATAGGCACTCCAGATAAATGGGTGAATAGGTACTCTAGGTGAATGAGGTGAACAGGTACTCTAGGTGAATGGGGTGAACAGGCACTCCATGTGAATGGGGTGAACAGGCACTCTAGGTGAATGGGGTGAACAGGTACTCTAGGTGAATGGGGTGAACATGCACTCTATGTGAATGGGGTGAGCAGGCACTCTATGTGAATGGGGTGAGCAGGCACTCTATGTGAATGGGGTGAGCAGGCACTCTATGTGAATGGGGTGAGCAGGCACTCTATGTGAATGGGGTGAGCAGGCACTCTATGTGACTGGGATGAACAGGTACTCTAGGTGAATGGGGTGAACAGGCACTCTATGTGAATGGGTCAACAGGCAGTAGGTGAATGGAATAGCCAGGTGAATATGCAGTCCAGATGAGAAGTCTTTAAAAAAACCAATTTCGAATATCTTGTTTATAAATACTTGAAAAAATATCATAATTTTTTTTGTTGGCTCACTAATTAGAAACAATGTTTTAAATTTGTTTGAGTAAAACAGTTACAACTGTGTGTCTGCAGTGAATTTTGTTGTCAATCTGAGCTAACAAATATTAGTTGCTATGGAAACTGGCTATCCAACAAGCATATGGTATTGTACTATTTCAGTTAGTTAAAGCTGTAAAACACTAAAAAGATGTCAGTATCAGCGGCTTCGCTGAGCAGCCAGCGCCAGCGAGTGCTCAGCCTGTACCGTCAGATCCTTCGTTTGGCCAGGCAGTGGCCTGGCCGGCCAGGTGTGGCAGACCCGGCCACGGAGGCGGCCTACATCCGGACAGAGGCTGGCACCCTGTTCCGCCAGCACAAGTCCCTGTCAGACCCGGCCGTCATCGAGTCTCACATTGCGGAGGCGGAGTCGCGCATTAATTTGGCTCTGCACTACAATATCCCGTATCCGCGCATGCCAAATTTGCCGCCTGGTTGCTTAGCAACGCCCGGCCAGCCGAAGCGTCGGACAGCCCGCGGCATGGACGACGCCCTGCCGGCTTATATGAAGAGCTACAAATCCGGCTACGCGCCTAAGATCAAGTAGTATTTGAGCAGCCGTTGCCGAACTTGAGATAGCGGAATTTGACTGCTTATTTAGTGACAGCAACTTGCTTGTTTGATGTACTTTTGCCATTTCCGAGTTCGAGTTTGATGCGCTAATAGCGCTGAGCTTCATCGGCCTTTTTAACCTTAGAAATCGCTCCCCCGCATTATTCCAGAATCACATTTGAGCTTCATAAATCAATAATCGCTTTTCATCGCCCTTAGAAACAGCTTTATAATCATAAAAAAATTGCCTTTCATCGCCCTTAAGAATCGCCCTCCATCATCACCAATAATCGCCCTCCATCATCACCAAGAATCGCCCTCCATCATCACCAAGAATCACCTTTCATCATCAAGAATCGCCCTCCATCATCACCAAGAATCGCCCTCCATCATCATCTCTCCTCGAGCATTGCCATTTGTAACGAGCATTTGTAAATTGAATAAATAAAATTGTTTGACTCTGAACCTTGTTTTTCATATTAAACAACACATTTTCGTCTATTTTGCTTACTTTTCTACTTGTAGTAGTATTGTAGAATCGCTTTAGGATTTTTATTCGATTGCCATGTTGCTTTTTGCCTTATATTGCTTGCTATCGCGTAGTTATACAAGCTGGCCTAAGAGCCTAGTAAATATTCGGTCAACTTGTTTCAAATAAATAAACGATTTTGATAAAAAATCTGCTCTTACCAGCTCGTAGTAAAAAGGAGTATAAAGTAGGATATTGGAAATCACCTGTGTCCGTCTAGCGGGTTTGTCGAAAATGATTTATTAGTTAATATCCTCTGGCAAGTGTTGCTTTTGTGTGTTTTCCATTTCACTCTTGTTGGTTGTTCAGTTCATTTCCTGCCGCGCTTCTTCTTGGATGAGGAAGGGCAGCCGCGGCGGCTGGGAGCTATAATTAGATTACTTTGACCGATGAAGCACCGAGCGAGCGTGCAACCTAGCCTAGCTCGGGTCTGTTTATGTGGGCTGACAAATGCTTTTTGCTTAATAACATTCGCTTGCGTAAGCGGAATTTTCTTGTTTTTTTTTCTTGTGCAAAAAAATGTAACTTTAAAACAGGGCGATTTTTCGCGCAAAAAAGTTGGCTAGGGCTTCTAAGAGATGTTTTTTTAACTTTTCTAGGCTTTCTAAGCTGATTCTTTGCGGTTTTGAACGCGTCCGATTCTTGCATTAGGGTTCTCTCGGGTTCGATTCCTGCCGCGTGCTCAGGGTCAGCGGAACGGGCCCGACTGCAACTGATTAACTGACTGACTAACTAACTAACTGACTAACTAACTAA
Organism: Macrostomum lignano; assembly: GCA_002269645.1. NCBI lineage: Eukaryota > Metazoa > Platyhelminthes > Macrostomidae > Macrostomum > Macrostomum lignano. The sequence goes on along the minus strand of NIVC01001844.1, from coordinate 16,514 downwards.
CTGACTAACTAACTAACTGAATAACTAACTGACTGACTAACTAACTGACTAACTAACTAACTGAATAACTAACTGAATAACTAACTAACTGACTAACTAACTAACTAACTGACTGACTAACTAATTAACTAACTGACTAACTAACTAACTAACTAACTAACTAACTGACTGACTAACTAATTAACTAAATAACTAACTAACTAACTGACTGACTAACTAATTAACTAAATAACTAACTAACTAACTGACTGACTAACTAACTAACTGACTAACTAACTAACTGAATAACTAACTGACTGACTAACTAACTGACTAACTAACTAACTAACTGACTGACTAACTAATTAACTAACTGACTAACTAACTAACTAACTAACTAACTAACTGACTAACTAACTAACTAACTAACTAACTAACTAACTGACTGACTAACTAATTAACTAAATAACTAACTAACTAACTGACTGACTAACTAATTAACTAAATAACTAACTAACTAACTAACTAACTAACTAACTGACTGACTAACTAACTAACTAACTAACTAATTGACTAACTAACTAACTAACTGACTGACTAACTAACTAACTGACTGACTAACTAATTAACTAAATAACTAAATAACTAACTAACTAACTAACTAACTGACTAACTAACTGGATAACTAACTAACTAACTAACTAACTAACTAACTAACTAACTGACTAACTAACTAACTAACTAACTAACTAACTGACTAACTAACTAACTGAATAACTAACTGACTAACTAACTAACTAACTGACTAACTAACTGACTAACTAACTAACTAACTAACTGACTGACTAACTAACTAACTGACTGACTAACTAACTAACTAACTAACTAACTAACTAACTAACTAACTGACTAACTAACTAACTAACTGACTAACTAACTAACTAACTAACCAACTGACTAACTAACTAACGCTAGTTAATTAAATAACTAACGAACCAACTAACTGACTAATTGACTAACTAAAAAACTAGCTGACTGACCAACTGTGGCCACGGTGCGGAATCAAACCTGAGAGCCCTGACGCAACGGTCTATACGCGCTACCACCCCAGTCCTCTTAGTTTCTACAGCAAGCGCACATCGCACTTCTGGCATTCCAGTCGCAATCCGGGCAGACGCACCAGCCGGACGAAGCCGCGAACTGGGAGGCGGTGGACGAGCGGCTGCTGCACGTCGAGCACGGCGGCCTGCTGCTGGCCGGCGGCGGCGGCTGCCGCGTCTCCGGCCTCGACTCGGCGGCGCCGCGGCTTCAACAGGGCCGGCTGGATCTGCGCGGCCGCTACAAAGACGCCGCTGGCACCGTGATGTACTTTGAGCTGTTGGACGCCGGGGAAGGCGCCGCCGGTCCAACATGTCGGCTGGTTGGCCAGACGGAGAAGCTGCTGCTGGTGGAGCCGCCTATGCAGAGCAAATCAGTGCTGGGCAGGACGGCAGCTCGCGATAAGGCGGCCAACTGATGAATTCAAAGAGTATTTATAAGAGTATTTGATGGGAAAATTGCTAAGGGCAAGTAGATTTTCCATTGACTGGTTGGAGAGATTTTTCCCATAGACTAATTAGGGAGATTTTTGCTATTGACTAGTTGGGGAGATTTTTCCCATAGACTAATTAGGGAGATTTTTGCTATTGACTAGTTGGGGAGATTTTTCCCATAGACTAATTAGGGAGATTTTTGCTATTGACTAGTTGGGGAGATTTTTCCCATAGACTAATTAGGGAGATTTTGCTATTGACTAGTTGGGGAGATTTTTCCCATAGACTAATTAGGGAGATTTTTGCTATTGACTAGTTGGGGAGATTTTTCCCATAGACTAATTAGGGAGATTTTTGCTATTGACTAGTTGGGGAGATTTTTCCCATAGACTAATTAGGGAGATTTTTGCTATTGACTAGTTGGGGAGATTTTTCCCATAGACTAATTAGGGAGATTTTTGCTATTGACTAGTTGGGGAGATTTTTCCCATAGACTAATTAGGGAGATTTTTGCTATTGACTAGTTGGAGAGATTTTTCCATTGACTTATTGGGGATATTTTTGCCCTTTGACTAATTAGGAAGATTTTTCCCATTGACTGGTTGGGTAGGTTTTTCCCATAGACGGGTTTCAGTTTGGTTTAGTAAATTTTCCCCACAGTTGTAAAAAATTGCATCTCTTGTCATTTGTCACTTTGCTGTTTTTGCTTTCGAGTTTATAGACTCGTAATTAGTGTTCGCTTTGTACGTTGAAATGTGTAAATATATTATAATTATTGTACAGTACATTTAGTGCAGAGTTGAGCACTTCTATACATGTGCCCTCCGAGTTTAAATGCAAAACATGTCTCCATATTGTTCCCATTCATTTTCTTTACTGTAATTTGCCCTTAGAATAGGACAGCCAAACAGGTCTGTATCTACTGGCACTGCAGCTGCCTACCTTTCATTGGATGTCGTATTTATTTAGCGGTACCAATTATCCTGGTATGGCTAAATATTGCAACCTAAGAATGCGGTCATATCTAATAATCCGACTCAGAGATTCGCTTCCGAATCCGCCCCTCCAAAAAATCGCATCTAAATCGCATCTAAATCCGCCCCCTCCCAAAAATCGCATCCAAATCCGCCCCTCCCAAAAATTGCATCCAAATCCGCCCCTCCCAAAAATTGCATCCAAATCCGCCATCTCCCAAAAATCGCTTCCAAATCCGCCCCCTCCCAAAATTCGCATCCAAATCCACCCCTCCCAAAAATCGCATCTAAATCCGCCCCTCTCAAAAATCGCATCTAAATCCGCCCCCTCTAAAAAATCGCATCTAAATCCGCCCCCTCTCAAAAATCGCATCTAAATCCGCCCCCTCCCAAAAATCGCATCTAAATCCGCCCCCTCTAAAAAAATCGCATCCAAATCCGCCCCTCCTTAAATCTCATCTAAATCCGCCCCTTCCCATAAAGTCTCACCAAAATCCGCCCCTCCCAAAAATCGCATCCAAATTCGCCCCCTCTCAAAAGTCGTATCCAAATCCGCCCCCTCTCAAAAATCGCATCCAAATCCGCCCCCTCCCAAAAATCGCGACGCATCCAAATCCGCCCCTCCTTAAATCCCATCTAAATCCGCCCCCTCCCAAAAATCTCATCTAAATCCGCCCCTTCCCATAAAGTCTCACCAAAATCCGCCCCTCCCAAAAATCGCATCCAAATCCGCCCCTCCCAAAAATCGCATCTAAATCCGCCCCTCCTAAAAATCGCATCCAAATCCGCCCCCTCCCAAAAATCGCATCCAAATCCGCCCCCTCCCAAAAATCGCATCCAAATCCGCCCCCTCCCAAAAATCGCATCCAAATCCGCCCCCTCCCAAAAATCGCATCTAAATCCGCCCCCTCTAAAAAATCGCATCTAAATCCGTCCCCTCCCAAAAATCGTATCCAAATCAGCCCCCTCCCAAAAATCGTATCCAAATCCGCCCCCTCCCAAAAATCGCATCTAAATCCGCCCCCTCCCAAAAATCGCATCTAAATCCGCCCCCTCTCAAAAATCGCATCCAATTCCGCCCCTCTCAAAATCGCATCTAAATCCGCCCCCCTAAAAAATCGCATCCAAATCCGCCCCCTCTAAAAAATCGCATCTAAATCCGTCCCCTCCCAAAAATCGTATCCAAATCCGCCCCCTCTCAAAAATCGCATCTAAATCCGTCCCCTCCCAAAAATCGTATCCAAATCCGCCCCCTCCCAAAAATCGTATCCAAATCCGCCCCCTCCCAAAAATCGTATCCAAATCCGCCCCCTCCCAAAAATCGTATCCAAATCCGCCCCCTCCCAAAAATCGCATCCAAATCCGCCCCCTCCCAAAAATCGTATCCAAATCCGCCCCCTCCCAAAAATCGTATCCAAATCCGCCCCCCTCCCAAAAATCGCATCTAAATCCGCCCCCTCCCAAAAATCGTATCCAAATCCGCCCCCTCCCAAAAATCGCATCTAAATCCGTCCCCTCCCAAAAATCGCATCCAAATCCGCCCCCTCCCAAAAATCGCATCTAAATCCGCCCCCTCCCAAAAATCGCATCTAAATCCGCCCCCTCTAAAAAATCGCATCTAAATCCGCCCCCTCTCAAAAATCGCATCCAATTCCGCCCCTCTCAAAAGTCGCATCGAATCCAAATCCGCCCCCTCCCCCAAAATCGTTCGCGAACCCGCCCCTGAGATTTGCAAATGCGCCCAAAAACGGCTCCCAAGTCCGCCTCAAATAGCCATGTTGAATCAGAATTCCGCAGTTTTTTTCGCCTGTTCGGTTTGAAAAATCGTATTAGCAGCAGCCCAGCGCAGTTGACCCTTCAGTCGGCAATAGAGGAATTCTGTGCAGGGGAAGCAGTTGCCCCGTTTGAAGGTTATGTCCATGTCAACTGTTTTAGTTGCTAACCAAAGGTAGCTGTGCTAAACTCTTCCCTGCGATTTGAACTGTTCAGAATTGCTGCCCTCCGTCTTGAAATTTGTTTGTTCTTTCTGAACTCGCCGACAGGTCAAGAATTACGAACACGAAACCGTAAAGCTCTGAATTGTAAAGAAATCGGCCTATCATAAATCACTGTTATCACTGCGGTCGGGTACTGTATTGCTTTCAAGTGAAAGTAACTGCTTTGCCGTGTGTTTTCCATATTAGTTTAAGAAACGGTCACTAAATTATATCCGTACTATTACCACTACCACTACTACCACTACCACTACTACCACAACTACTACTACTACTACTACTACCATCACTACTACTACTACTACTACTACTACCACTACTACTACTACTACTACTACTACTACTACTACTACTACTACTACTACTACTACTACTACTACTACTACTACTACTACTACTACTACCATCACTACTACTATTACTACTACTACTACTACCATCACTACTACTACTACTACTACTACTACCACTACTACCACTACTACCACCACTACTACTACTACCACTACTACCACTACTACTACCACTACTACTACTACTACCATCACTACTACTACTACTACCATCACTACTACTATTACTACTACTACTACTACCATCACTACTACTACTACTACTACTACTACTACCATCACTACTACTACTACTACTACTACTACTACTACTACTACTACTACTACTACTACTACTACTACTACTACTACTACTACTACTACTACTACTACTACTACTACTACTATTAATACGTGAGCGTACTACAAAAACGTCAATAAAATTCTTTAAAGCTATTTCAGTTTAAGTTTCTCTGCTTTTAAAAGAAAACTAAATGAAAAAAATTATAAAATATTTTTGATGCCACCGCTATTAGAAGCAGCAGCAGAAGACCCATAAAGACAGGCAACAACTTGCAATAGCTAGCTTTGATGTGCGGTATTTTCGCGCTGTTGTGCGACAGCGAATGCCGCCACGGAGCTGACTGCCGACTGAGACAGGTGAGCTGCCTGCGTAGGACAACTCACAGCTTCACAAGCTCTTAGATTCACTCAGTCACACACTCACGTTATCATTCACTCAGTCACACACTCACGTTATCATTCACACAATCTCTCACAATCTCACTCATTCACACAATCTCTCACAATCTCACTCATTCACACAATCTCTCACTTTGATTTACAAAATCTATCACTCTCACATTCACACAATCTCTCTCATTCACACAATCTCTCTCATTCACACAATCTCTCACTCATTCACACAATCTCTCACTCATTCACACAATCTCACTCATTCACACAATCTCTCACTCATTTACACAATCTCTCACTCTCACATTTACACAGTCTCACTCTCTCATTCACACAATCTCTTACTCTCTAATTCACATACTCATTCAGGCTGCTTCTCTCTCTAAAATTGATGCTCAGAAGGCGGTTACTAGAGATTGCAGTGAGGCGGCAAGTGTGCTGCAATTGTAATTAACTCACTTGTCAATGTCAAAGCACGAGTGTCTCAGACTGTTATTATTCGAATTAATTTGCCCTTGCTTATCGCTCCGCCGCCGCTGATTTCACAAAGTTAATAACTGTTGTTGTCTCTCGCCTTCAGCAGTTCTGGCCTATCATTACGCCTTTGCTAGACGCAGGCTATTAATCTGCTCATATTTACCTTTCTTATTGTGCGGCATCCTAATTAGCGAGCAGTCGTGCTGTCCGTGTTTCCCCGCCGATTTCACTCTTAACTTTTACTATTCTTTACGAATAACCAGATTGGGGACATTTAAAAGATTATATTGGGGACGTTTGAAGGAATAGATTGGGGATATTTGAATGAATAGATTGGGAACATTTAAAAGAATAGATTGGGAACATTTGAATGAATAGATTGGGAACATTTGAAGGAATAGATTGGGGATATTTGAATGAATAGATAGGGGACATTTGAAGGAACAGATTGAGGATATTTGAAGGGACAGATTGGGGATATTTGAAGGAACAGATTGAGGATATTTGAAGGGACAGATTGGGGATATTTGAAAGACCAGATTGAGGATATTTGAAGGACCAGATTGGGGATATTTGAAGAACCAGCTTGAGGATATTTGAAGGACCAGATTGGGGATATTTGAAGGACCAGATTGGGGATATTTGAAGGACCAGATTGGGGATATTTGAAGGACCAGATTGGGGATATTTGAAGGACCAGATTGGGGATATTTAAAGGACCAGATTGGGGATATTTAAAGGACCAGATTGGGGATATTTAAAGGACCAGATTGAGGATATTTGAAGGGACAGATTGGGGATATTTGAAGGACCAGATAGGGGGTATTTAAAGGACCAGATTGAGGATATTTGAAGGGACAGATTGGGGATATTTGAAGAACCAGCTTGAGGATATCGCTCACCGTACAATATTGGGTTATTTCTCTCGTGCGCGGTTTCAACGGCTATCTAACTTGTTAAAGTTATGAGCCATAAGAAAATGCTCATAAGTTTAGGAAAGGGGAAAGGCTAGGGCACCTGGTCGAGTCACCTGGCCGAGGCTGGACGGCACCGAGAGGACCCAATGTGAGCCCGGAGCGAGGGAACCAAAGTTAAGAAGTAGGCCCCAACGTTGCGGACGCTAGCCTTTGTCCAAGACACCCAACGTAGCTCGGCTCGCGCCATCAGCAGCAGCAGTATCAACGATCTCAGCAGTACGCACACTACAACTACAGCCGATCAGCCCAGGACAGCAAGACCAGTTCAGCAGGAGTTCATTGTGCTTCCCACGCTCAATTGTTTGCAAAAGTGAAAGTTAGAAAAGTTCAGCCGGCTGAAACTGGCTTGCACTAAGAACGTCTGGTTCTCACGAAAACTGCTGAGATCAGCACCCAAAATCTGCGACATCGGTACTGCTGCAACACTGGTGGAGCCGCCAAATGACGCACAACGGCCGGGTCCGATCTCGCTGTTCACATGAAACTGGCATGCAGGCATCCAAACTTTTGCACCAAAAATAATTCCCAGACTTTCTTGCTATTGGGTTGCGCTAGAACTCTTTTGCGTCTTGGCAAACTATACATAGACGCCAATAAAAGTGCAGTACGCTATTATAAATATGTAGCAAATTGCGAGCAACTCGAATAACAACTTTCTACTAGCAAATTATCGGAGCTAAAGTCAAGCACAACAGGACCAGATTGGGGATTTTCGAAGGACCAGATTGGGGATTTTGGAAGGACCAGATTGGGGATTTTGGAAGGACCAGATTGGGGATTTTCGAAGGACCAGATTGGGGATTTTGGAAGGACCAGATTGGGGATTTTAGAAGGACCAGATTGGGGATTTTGGAAAGACCAGATTGGGTATTTTGGAAGGACCAGATTGGGGATTTTGGAAGGACCAGATTGGGGATTTTCGAAGGACCAGATTGGGAATTTTGGAAGGACCAGACTGGGGATTTTCGAAGGACCAGATTGGGGATTTTGGAAGGACCAGATTGGGGATTTTGGAAGGACCAGATTGGGAATTTTGGAAGGACCAGATTGGGGATTTTGGAAGGACCAGGTTGGGGATTTTAGAAGGACCAGATTGGGGATTTTGGAAGGACCAGATTGGGGATTTTGGAAGGACCAGATTGGGGATTTTCGAAGGACCAGATTGGGGATTTTCGAAGGACCAGATTGGGGATTTTCGAAGGACCAGATTGGGAATTTTGGAAGGACCAGATTGGGGATTTTGGAAGGACCAGATTGGGGATTTTGGAAGGACCAGATTGGGGATTTTGGAAGGACCAGATTGGGGATTTTGGAAAGACCAGATTGGGGATTTTGGAAGGACCAGATTGGGGATTTTGGAAGGACCAGATTGGGGATTTTGGAAGGACCAGATTGGGGATTTTGGAAGGACCAGATTGGGGATTTTGGAAAGACCAGATTGGGGATTTTGGAAAGACCAGATTGGGGATTTTGGAAGGACCAGATTGGGGATTTTCGAAGGACCAGGTTGGGGATTTTGGAAGGACCAGGTTGGGGATTTTGGAAGGACCAGGTTTGGGATTTTGAAAGGACCAGGTTGGGGATTTTGAAAGGACCAGGTTGGGGATTTTGGAAGGACCAGATTGGGGATTTTGAAAGGACCAGATTGTGTTCAATGCAACGCCAACAACCCACCGCCTCTCCAAAGCTGGACCTGTCCCAGCAGCTATGGTGCCACCGCGGCCCCGACGGCCTGGCCAGTCTGGCGGTGGACCAGCGGCTGCTTCTGGCCGGATGCGTGCTGCACCAGCGAGGCGATCGGGCGCGACTGCAGCCGGTTGAACGACTGGACGGTGGCCGGCGCAGGGTGCTGCTCTGGAATGGGGAGCTGTTCTACTGCACGGACCCGAGGGTGAGCAACTGAAACCAAGGGAATCCGCCCACTCCCAAGTATCCAAAATCCGCCCCCAGGTGTCCCACATCCGCCCTCGAATATCCCAAATCTGCCCTCGAATATCCCAAATCCGCCCCATAAATTGCTCCTAAATCCGCCCCTTAAGAACCGTTCCCAAATCCGCCCCCAAGGAACCGCTCCCAAATCCGCCCCCCCCCCAATTAACCGCTCCCAAATCCGCCCCCCCCAAATAACCGCTCCCAAATCCGCCCCCCCAAATAACCGCTCCCAAATCCGCCCCCCAAATAACCGCTCCCAAATCCGCCCCCCAAATAACCGCTCCCAAATCCGCCCCCAAAGAACCACTCCCACATCCACCTCCCCCCCAAAGAACCGCTTCAAGCATCGGGCTGATGCTAATAAACCAGGCATATCTATTAGCGTGTCTTTTGGTACCCCCGAATAGCTCGACAAAGCTCTGGTGGTTTTTAAAGTACTGAGCGAACTTTAGGAGAACTTTTTGAAAAACAAGATTGGTTTTAATTTCATTTATTGGTTCTTTAATTTTCTGATCAAATAGGCTACAGCTCGTAGAGGGTGGCCTTTTAACTAAATTAGCCATGATACGCTCGTAATTAATTTTGGCGTCGTGAATATCCCTGCAGTGGTGGATCTAAAGAGGAGGGTAAAAAAAGAGGTCGGCTGATTCCCCTCCCCGGTGAGAAATCCCCTCCCTATCTTCATGGTTTGTGCAACCAAAAACCGCTGCAGGTGGACCTGGCTGGCAGCGACACGGAGGCTGTGAGCCGGCTGCTTCATCAGTGCCTCTCTCTAGATGAGCTGCTGGTCGCGCTCGGCTGCCTGGGAGGGCCGCACGCGTTCTTCTACTATGCGGTAGGCAGCGCAGGGAGCTTCCCTGGATTAGCAATCCAGTCTGTTCGTATATGCGTGATTGGCTAGATTAGCAATCCATTCAATTCCTGCAACTATCATTGGCTAGATTAGCAATCCATTCAATTCCTGCATCTATCATTGGCTAGATTAGCAATCCATTCTATTCTTGCAACTATCATTGGCTAGATTAGCAATCCATTCAATTCCTGCATCTATCATTGGCTAGATTAGCAATCCATTCTATTCCTGCATCTATCATTGGCTAGATTAGCAATCCATTCTATTCTTGCAACTATCATTGGCTAGATTAGCAATCCATTCAATTCCTGCAACTATCATTGGCTAGATTAGCAATCCATTCTATTCCTGCATCAATCATTGGCTAGATTAGCAATCCATTCTATTCTTGCATCTATCATTGGCTAGATTAGCAATCCATTCAATTCCTGCATCAATCATTGGCTAGATTAGCAATCCATTCAATTCCTGCATCAATCATTGGCTAGATTAGCAATCCATTCAATTCCTGCATCAATCATTGGCTAGATTAGCAATCCATTCTATTCTTGCATCAATCATAGGCTAGATTAGCAATCCATTCAATTCCTGCATCAATCATTGGCTAGATTAGCAATCCATTCTATTCTTGCATCAATCATAGGCTAGATTAGCAATCCATTCAATTCCTGCATCAATCATTGGCTAGATTAGCAATCCATTCAATTCCTGCATCAATCATTGGTTAGATTAGCAATCCATTCAATTCTTGCATCAATCATAGGCTAGATTAGCAATCCATTCAATTCCTGCATCAATCATTGGTTAGATTGGCAATCCATTCAATTCTTGCATCAATCATTGGCTAGATTAGCAATCCATTCAATTCCTGCATCAATCATAGGCTAGATTAGCAATCCATTCAATTCCTGCATCAATCATTGGTTAGATTGGCAATCCATTCAATTCTTGCATCAATCATTGGCTAGATTAGCAATCCATTCAATTCCTGCATCAATCATAGGCTAGATTAGCAATCCATTCAATTCCTGCATCAATCATAGGCTAGATTAGCAATCCATTCTATTCTTGCATCAATCATTGGCTAGATTAGCAATCCATTCAATTCTTGCATCAATCATAGGCTAGATTAGCAATCCATTCAATTCCTGCATCAATCATAGGCTAGATTAGCAATCCATTCAATTCCTGCATCAATCATTGGCTAGATTAGCAATCCATTCAATTCCTGCATCAATCATTGGTTAGATTGGCAATCCATTCAATTCTTGCATCAATCATTGGCTAGATTAGCAATCCATTCAATTCCTGCATCAATCATTGGCTAGATTAGCAATCCATTCAATTCCTGCATCAATCATAGGCTAGATTAGCAATCCATTCTATTCTTGCATCAATCATTGGCTAGATTAGCAATCCATTCAATTCTTGCATCAATCATAGGCTAGATTAGCAATCCATTCAATTCCTGCATCAATCATAGGCTAGATTAGCAATCCATTCAATTCCTGCATCAATCATTGGCTAGATTAGCAATCCATTCAATTCCTGCATCAATCATTGGCTAGATTAGCAATCCATTCTATTCCTGCATCAATCATTGGCTAGATTAGCAATCCATTCAATTCCTGCATCTATCATTGGCTAGATTAGCAATCCATTCTATTCTTGCATCTATAGCCGATACGCCTACTTCTCTAGCCGTGATAGCCCAGACTAGACTGGCCATTAACTATCCATCAATTACCTTTATATCTTGCAGCTTAGTTTCAAAATTGGCTTGTTTTTCGCTGTTTCTAGTTTAAAAGTACATTCAACCTCCTCCCCCAATTTTCTGTCAACTTACGTCATTTTAGCCGTCTGCGCCTGCACATCATTAAACTTTGATCATTAAGCTTATAGTGAGAGTCGTATAGCTTAGCGAAGCAGGTGTTGCAGCCATGTTTCATACGCGAAGTGCAAAGCAGCTGCTATCCCGCTGCTACATCCCGCTGTGTTCCTTTCTTGACTTGTTTTTTGCGCTTTTGTAGTTACTTTTATAATAGTAATGGCGTCTTGCTGCAACTCCTGGGCCCCTCAAAGACTGACAGCTTGTCTAGTGATCATAGAGCGGTAATTTTGCGCTCAGGGTTAGAATTAGGTCTCAAAATTGTGATTTTTATTACAGTGATTAATTTGGGTCTTAGCGATTTTCTTGAGATTTTCAGATTTGGGTCGTTGGATCAAAGAATGATCTTGATTTAAACGCTGACTGAAATTTAAATCGTAGAGTGAGATTTGATTTCAAAATGAGATTTTATCATAGGGTGAGATTATTGTCTCAGGGTGTGATTATTGTCTCAGGGTGAGATTCTGGTCTCAAGGTGAGATTCAATCTTAGGGTTGAATTCGTTTCTAGCATGAGATTCGATCTAAGAGTGATTTTTTTATAAAGATTGTGATCTCAGGATGAGTTTCTAATTCCAGGCTCAAACTATGCTTCTAGCTAAGATTCTGATCTCAGGGTGAAACTCTGATTGTAGTGTGAGATTCTTATTCCGGGGTGAAATTTAGTCTCGGGTGAGATTCTCAGGGTTAGATTAAAATCTCAGAGTAAGATTCTGGTCTCGGGGTGAGATTTTGGTCTCAGGGTGAGATTCTGGTCTCAGGGTGAGATTCTGGTCTCAGGGTGAGATTCTGGTCTCAGGGTGAGATTCTGGTCTCAGGGTGAGATTCTGGTCTCAGGGTGAGATTCTGGTCTCAGTGTGAGATTCTGGTCTCAGGGTGAGATTCTGGTCTCAGGGTGAGATTCTGATTCTGGGGTGAAATTCTAGTCTCAGGGTGAGATTATAATCTCAGGGTAAGGTTATAGTCTCAGAGTAAGATTCTGGTCTCGGGGTGAGATTTTGGTCTCAGGGTGAGATTCTGGTCTCAGGGTGAGATTCTGGTCTCAGGGTGAGATTCTGGTCTCAGGGTGAGATTCTGGTCTCAGGGTGAGATTCTGGTCTCAGGGTGAGATTCTGGTCTCAGGGTGAGATTCTGGTCTCAGGGTGAGATTCTGATCTCAGGGTGAGACTCTGATTGTAGTGTGAGATTCTTATTCCGGGGTGAAATTTAGTCTCGGGTGAGATTCTCAGGGTTAGATTAAAATCTCAGAGTAAGATTCTGGTCTCGGGGTGAGATTTTGGTCTCAGGGTGAGATTCTGGTCTCAGGGTGAGATTCTGGTCTCAGGGTGAGATTCTGGTCTCAGGGTGAGATTCTGGTCTCAGGGTGAGATTCTGGTCTCAGGGTGAGATTCTGGTCTCAGGGTGAGATTCTGGTCTCAGTGTGAGATTCTGGTCTCAGGGTGAGATTCTGGTCTCAGGGTGAGATTCTGATTCTGGGGTGAAATTCTAGTCTCAGGGTGAGATTATAATCTCAGGGTAAGGTTATAGTCTCAGAGTAAGATTCTGGTCTCGGGGTGAGATTTTGGTCTCAGGGTGAGATTCTGGTCTCAGGGTGAGATTCTGGTCTCAGGGTGAGATTCTGGTCTCAGGGTGAGATTCTGGTCTCAGGGTGAGATTCTGGTCTCAGTGTGAGATTCTGGTCTCAGGGTGAGATTCTGGTCTCAGGGTGAGATTCTGATTCTGGGGTGAAATTCTAGTCTCAGGGTGAGATTATAATCTCAGGGTAAGGTTATAGTCTCAGAGTAAGATTATGGTCTCGGGGTGAGACTCTGGTCTCAGGGTAAGATCCTGATCTCAGAGTGAGATTCTGTTTTTAGAATAAGATTCTGATCACAGGTGAAATTCTGATTCTAGGGTAACATGTTGATTTTAGTGTGAGATTTGAATATTAGGATGAGTTGTTTATTCATATTTCAACTCCCAATGCCTGTTCCTTCGACGCGCGCAGTCCGACCTCAGTCTCATCCTGTTCGGCCGCGACCTGCTTGGCCGTCGTAGCCTCCTGCTGACTGAAGCCGACGGCCGACACCTCGTCTGGTCGTCCGTGGCGCTCGACCAATCGGCGTCGGGCGACGATAGCTGGGCCTGGACTGAGGTGCCCGCCTGCGGGGTGTTCTCGCTGAGCCTGGCGCCGCCATCGGAGTCCACGGCGCCGCCGGTGCTGATGCTGCACCCCTACGATCTGTACAGCGACGATGGCAACGAAGCGATGACGCCGTCGCTGTGTGGCCGCCCGGTGAGTCTGAGCAGTCGAACTGGCGTTCGACGCTTCGTTATTGACGCCGAGGCGGTGCGTCGTCAGCCCGACGCCGTTGCCGCGGCCGCGGCCGCCGAGGAGCAACAGCAGCCGCAGCCGCTCGACGCCCCGCCCTGGCTCGCCGCCGAGGTCGACACCTTCGAGCGACTGCTGTCCGACTCCGTCGCCTGTCGAGTCCAGCTCTGCTCCTCGCCGTATCCGCCGCCGGCGGCTACTGAACTGTCGAAGGTGCAGCCGCTGGGGATTCGGCAGTCTTCAATAGCGGTGCTCTTCTCTGGCGGAGTCGACTCCACTCTGCTGGCTGCTCTAGCCGCGAGGTATGGTGCTATGGCTTGGTTTGGATTCTATTTTGTACTTTAGTTGTAAGCGCACTTGAAGCCATTTTGCCGCCATTGATGTCATTTTGGAGCCATTGATGTCATTTTGGCGCCATTGATGTCATTTTGGCGCCATTGATGTCATTTTGGCGCCATTGATGTCATTTTGGCGCCATTGATGTCATTTTGACACTTTTCACCTCTTCAGATAAAAAAGATAGGCGGAATTTTATTCTCTTCTTTTTGAGCTCAGCTTCCCGATTTTCAATTTCCTGATTGGCTTGAAAGAATACAGTCTTTGCTTTGATGCATGGATATCTGGCGTGTTGATGCATTGATATCTTGGGTGTTGATGCATTGATATCTTGGGTGTTGATGCATTGATATCTTGGGTGTTGATGCATTGATATCTTGGGTGTTGATGCATTGATATCTTGGGTGTTGATGCATTGATATCTTGGGTGTTGATGCATTGATATCTTGGGTGTTGATGCATTGATATCTTTCTTGGGTGTTGATGCATTGATATCTTGGGTGTTGATGCATTGATATATTGGGTGTTGATGCATTGATATATGATGTATTGATTTATTCATGGCAGAGCTCAAGCACAGCTGTGCACTATAATTGATATTGATTGATATGATATTGATGCACTATAATTATTATTGATTCATATGATATTGATGCACTATAATTGATATTGATTGATATGATATTGATGCACTATAACTGATATTGATTGATATGATATTGATGCACTATAACTGATATTGATTGATATGATATTGATGCACTATAACTGATATTGATTGATATGATATTGATGCACTATAATTCGAAAAAAGTGTATTTTGATGCAGAAGTTTTTGGCCTCGTAGGAACCTAAGAATTTTTGCTTTGGGGTGCTGCAGCTTAAGCTTTCAATGGGTTGTTAGCTGCCATCTTGTTGGGCTATATAAAAAATTTAATTAGCTTCCAGCTTCCACCACGCAGCTGCTAGCACTTCACTTCCACAGGCAGTTTATAACGCAGACTCTTATCAATTTTATTTGTGCACAAATCTTCGCTTCAGATTTTTATCGCATCTCGTCTCTCTCTTAGCGACCTGCTTGTGCCTGAACCTTAATAAAGGCCACTTGCAGCAGCTGCAGGATCAGAGACAGAGTTGGCACTTTGATGCCCCAGTTTTTATTGCTTATAATTTGACGATTCTATGAGCGGAAGCTGTGGTTAAGATGGCCTGTTGTGGAAGGTACTCAGTTAGATTCTGGATCTAGATACAGATTCTATAGATATAGGCTCTAGATACAGGTTCTAGATACATATTCTAGATACAGATTTTAGATACAGGTTCTAGATACAGAGTCTAATACAGGTTCTAGATACAGAGTCTATAGATATAGGTTCTAGATACAGGTTCTAGATACAGAGTCTATAGATATAGGTTCTAGATACGTTCTATACAGATTCTAATACAGTTTTAGATACAGGTTTAGATACAGGTTTTAGATACAGAGTCTAGATACAGGTTTTAGATACATATTCTAGATACAGGTTCTAGATACAGTCTATATACAAGTTTTAGATACATATTCTAGATACAGATTCTAGATACAGATCTAGATACAAATCTAGATACAGGTTCTAGATACAGGTTTTAGATACAGATTCTAGATACAGGTTTTAGATACAGGTTTAGATACAGGTTCTAGATACAGAGTCTAGATACAGGTTTTAGATACAATTCTAGATACATGTTCTAGATACAGTCTATATACAAGTTTTAGATACATATTCTAGATACAGATTCTAGATACAGATCTAGATACAAATCTAGATACATTCTAGATACAGGTTTTTACAGTTCTAGATACAGAGTCTAGATAAGTTCTAGATACAGGTTCTAGATACAGGTTTTAGATACAGATTCTAGATACAGGTTCTAGATACAGGTTCTAGATACAGATCTAGATACAGGTTCTAGATAAGATCTAGATACAGGTTCTAGATACAGATCTAGATACAGGAGTCTAGAATACAGGTTCTAGATACAGATTCTAGATACAGATCTAGATACAGATTAATTACAGGTTCTAGATACATATCTGATTCATTCTACAGATCTGATACAGATCTAGATACAGGTTCTAGGTTCTAACAGTTTAATACAGGTTCTAGATACAGGAAATATTCTAGATACAGATTCTAGTAACAGGTTTTAGATACAGATTCTAGATACAGATTTAGATACAGGTTCTAGATACA